>CM070825.1:44701134-45176134 GCA_036326025.1 Chrosomus eos
AAAGCTGAATTTTCAGGATCATTACTCCAGTCTTCAGTGTCACATGACATTCAGTCTATCACATGATCCTTCAGAAATCATTCTAATATTCTAAATCATTATGAGTGTTAGCATGCCTAAATATATTTGATGAATAAAAGGATAAAAAACTGCATTTATTCAAAATAAATATTTTCTAATAAAATAAATCTTCTTTGCTATCACTTTTATCAATGTAACACATCCTTGCTGAATAAAAATATTGATTTATTTCAAAAAAAGAAAGAAAAAAATCACTGACCCCAAATGTGACCAGTAGTGTATATTGTTGTTTTTTCTTTTTATTCATCAAAGTATCGTATAAAAAGTATCACAGGTTATTGAAAAATATTAAGCATGTGTCCAACTTTGATAATGAGTTATCATATTAGAGTGATTTCTTAAGGATCATGTGATAGTAATGATCATGAAAATTCAGCTTTGCATCACAGAAATAAATGACATTAATATTGTGATATATTCTTATTTTAAATTGTAAGAATATATCACAATATTATCATTTTTTCTGTATTTTTGATCAAATAAGTGCAGGCTTTATATATATATATGAGGCTAAATAATCATGAACACAACACAATGACAGGTTGAAATGGGCTGTGATGCATGGGGCACCAGGTAAAATCTTGCCTAGGGCAGCAAATTGGTCAGGGCCGGCCCTGTGAGAGAGTGAGTGTGAGTGAGTGTGTGGAGAGAGTGCGTGAGAGAGTGAGTGTGCGTGAGAGAGTGAGTGTGTGAGAGAGTGAGTGTGTGTGAGAGAGTGAGTGTGTGTGAGAGAGTGAGTGTGTGTGAGAGAGTGAGTGTGTGTGAGAGAGTGAGTGTGTGTGAGAGAGTGTGTGTGTGAGAGAGAGTGCGTGAGAGAGTGAGTGCGGTGAGAGAGTGAGTGCGTGAGAGAGTGAGTGCGTGAGAGAGTGAGTGCGTGAGAGAGTGAGTGCGTGAGAGAGTGAGTGCGTGAGAGAGTGAGTGCGTGAGGAGAGTGAGTGCGTGAGAGAGTGAGTGCGTGTGGAGAGTGAGTGCGTGGAGAGAGAGAGTGAGTGTGAGAGAGTGAGTGCGTGTGAGAGAGGAGGTGAGTGTGAGGAGAGTGAGAGTAGTGAGTGAGTGATGTGAGAGATGTGAGAGAGTAGTAAGTGAGTGTGTGAGAGAGTGAGTGTGTGAGAGAGTGAGTGAGTGTGTGTGAGAGGAGTGAGTGAGAGTGTGTGAGGAGTGAGTGAGTGTGTGTGAGTGAGTGAGAGAGTGAGAGAGTAAGTGAGTGTGTGAGAGAGTGAGTGTGTGAGAGAGTGAGTGAGTGTGTGAGAGAGTGAGTGAGTGTGTGAGAGAGTGAGTGAGAGTGTGTGAGAGAGTGAGTGGTGGTGTGTGAGAGAGTGAGTGAGTGTGTGAGAGAGTGAGAGTGAGTGAGTGAGTGAGTGAGTGAGTGAGTGAGTGAGTGAGTGAGTGAGTGAGTGAGTGATGTGAGTGAGTGGTGAGTGGTGTGGTGGTGTGAGAGAGAGAGAGTGTGAGAGAGTGAGTGAGTGAGTGAGTGAGTGAGTGCGTGTGAGAGAGAGAGGTGAGTGTGAGAGAGTGAGTGAGTGTGGTGGAGAGAGTGAGGTGAGTGTGTGAGAGAGTGAGTGAGAGAGTGAGTGAGTGAGTGGAGAGAGTGAGTGAGAGAGAGAGAGAGAGTGAGTGTGAGAGGAGTGAGTGAGTGTGTAGTGAGAGAGTGGAGTGAGTGTGTGAGAGAGTGTGTGAGAGAGTGTGTGAGAGAGTGGAGTGAGAGAGTGAGTGAGAGAGTGAGAGAGTGAGTGAGGAGTAGTGAGAGAGTGAGAGAGTGAGTGAGAGAGAGAGTGAGTTGGAGAGTGAGTGAGGTGGGAGTGAGTGTGAGAGAGTGAGGATGGTGAGTGGAGTGAGTGAGTGGTGTGAGTGAGTGATGTGGGTGTGAGAGAGTGAGTGAGTGAGTGAGTGAGTAAGTGAGGTGAGTGAGTGGTGTGAGAGTGAGTGAGTGTGTGAGAGAGTGAGTGAGTGTGTGAGAGAGTGAGTGAGTGTGTGAGAGGAGTGAGTGAGTGAGAGAGAGAGAGAGTGAGTGTGTGAGAGAGTGAGATGTGTGAGGAGTGAGTGAGTGAGTGATGTGGTGTGAGAGAGAGAGTGTGAGAGGTGAGTGAGTGAGGGTGAGTGAGTGAGTGAGTGGAGAGAGTGAGTGAGTGTGTGAGAGAGTGAGTGAGAGTGAGTGAGTGTGTGTGTGTGAGAGAGTGAGGAGTGAGTGGAGAGTGAGTGAGTGAGTGAGTGAGTGAGTGTGTAGTGAGGAGTGAGTGATGTGAGTGAGTGGTGTGGTGAGAGAGAGAGTGAGTGTGAGAGAGTGAGTGAGTGTGTGAGAGAGTGAGGTGAGTTGTGAGGTGTGTGAGAGAGTGAGGAGTGTGTGAGAGAGTGTGTGAGAGAGTGAGTGAGAGAGTGAGTGAGTGAGTGAGAGAGAGAGTGAGTGTGTGTGTGTGTGTGTGTGTGTGTGTGTGTGTGTGTGTGTGTGTGTGTGTGTGTGTGTGTGTGTGTGTGTGTGAGAGTGAGAGTGAGGTGAGTGAGTGAGTGAGTGAGTGAGTGAGTGTAGTGAGTGTGTGAGTGTGTGAGTGTGTGTGTGAGTGAGTGTGTGTGAGTAAGTGAGTTAACTTTTAACTTGCAAACTCTGCTTCAACGGTGTCTCTAGCAACATCTAGTGCCTTCACTATATTTTTGTATCCTGTTCCTAGTTTGATCTTCTTTCTTTTGACTTAGACATACGTATTTCTAACATGCAGTCACCCTCGACAAACCTCGCCAGTTCAGATATTTCATGTGTTCTAGCTCAAGAACACCTGGTGCAACTAATGAAGCCCTTGATTAGTGACACAACACCTGTTTTGCAGATTTGGGCGGTTTTGAGGGATTCTATTCAGGGGCTTGAATAATTTGGATTACAACTGTATGTGGATGAGTGTGTGTAGTGTGTGTTAGTAATATTGCAGTGGTCACAGTGTCAGTGATCAGTTCTTCAAACATCAGCTCTGTGTGTCTCTGTACGGCCGATAAATTGTTTTATTTGCATTAAATGTAGCAGTAGTTTGAATATTTCCTTATCTTCAGGGGCTTTAGTGAAATGTGACTCAATACCCTGGAAACTGTAATGAAGCTTCCAACTGATTCACAGCAGGAAAATCCATCCCACGTGTTGTTTACAGGTGTTCTCTCATCATTAGCGGGTGAAACAAAACACACAGATCTGTGTGTGTGTGTGTGTGTTTCGGGGGAAGCCCAACAGCTTTGAGAATAATCTGACATCTACAGCCACCCACACAGAGCTGTGCTGCGCATCATACGTCTGTCTGTGTGTGTGTGTGTGTGTAAGTGTGTGCTGCGTTGCGTGAGTGTTTGTGTAGTTCTAGTTGATGAAGAAAGAATAGATGTCAGTAAAGAAACACCCATGACTGCAGGCATCAAATAATTTGTTAGAAACTAGAACACACACACATTCTCTCTCTCTCTCTCTCACTCACTCACTCACTCACTCACTCACTCACTCACTCACTCACTCACTCACTCACTCACTCACTCACTCACTCACTCACTCACTCACTCACTCACTCACTCACTCACTCACACACACACACACACACACACACACACACACACACACACACACACACACACACACACACACACACACACACACACACAGACAGACGTATGACACGCAGCACACCTCTTGTGTGGGTGGCTGTAGATGTCAGATTATCCTCAAAGCTGTTGGGCTTCCCCCGAAACACACACACACACACACACACACACACACACACACACACACACACACACACCACACACACACACGATCTGTCCTCCCACTCATGATGTTCATCTCCAGTGGAGCTTCAGGAAAATCCCACTCATGCGTTTCTGTCCTTTTTCAACACAGACTGACCATTTTATATATATGGAATCAAGTATATTTTGCAGGACAATAAGGTTCCTTATGATATAATGATAAACAACATTGTAGATAGCAGTGAAAATTAAAGTTAATGCAAATTTCAATACCAGAGCAGAAATACTAGGATATATAATGTAGAATGTTTAGCATTTATGGGTTTTATGTCAGTAGTGTTATTATATTTATTTCCTGTTGAGTAATTTTAGTGGTTAACTCAATAGTTCTGTATTTATATCAGCGTATCGGTTCTTTTACACTGAGTTTGGAGGAGGAAAATGAACATGTCGTTGCTCTAGAAAACACAGGTGCTGTTGAGATGAGATTTAATGGCCTGGTTTAATATTTCACTAATCAAATTCAGAATGACTGCAGCCTCATTTCACCTGATGTAGGTCAACACACACACACACACACACACACCACACACACACACACACACACACACACACACACACACACACACACAACACACAACACACACACACACACACACCACACACACACACACACACCACACACACACACAAACACCACACACTCACACACGTTTCTGTTTTAGGGTCACATACACTTGTAACAAATGTCTTTTATTCCATGAATATGATGTGGGATCAGGGTTAATGTCGCATGATGATGTCACCAATATCTTGGTCTGTTTCCGGGAAGAGAAAGACTAGGGAAATACTTTTAACTTTAGTTACACTTTAGCGTCACACTTGTGATCCTGGCAGTCAAGGTTAACTGAAGTCAATAAGCGCAATATAATTAAAAAAATAGGCACCATTCATTTATAAAATAATAAAAAGACTAGAAAAATTCTTCTGTTTTTGCAATAAGTAAATATTAATAAAGCAGAGTAATCAAGAGACCTTATCAAATATCTTATCCAAGTTTGATCTTTTTAGCAAAGTTCATTTGAAGTGCAATTTTTTCTTCTGCATTTTTATATATATATCCTGTCTACAATGACCAGAGGGTTAAAGAGGGACCAAATAGGGTTAAAGAGGTGCATTCTGGGTAACGGTTGTCCCGCTGTCTCCTCAGTGCCGTATGCAGTGTAAGGACATCCCAGCCGAGACCATGTACGACGTTCTCCACGACATCGAGTATCGGCGGAAATGGGACGCGAACGTCATCGAGACTTTCGACATCGGCAAACTGACGGTCAATGCAGACGTGGGCTATTACTCCTGTAAGACCTCGCAGTACTTCACGTGTGTGTGTGTGTGTGTGTGTGTGTGTGTGTGTGTAGTGAGAGTGAGTATTAGTTGTGTGTGTGTGTGTGTGTTGTGTATGTGTATGTGTATGTGTATGTGTATGTGTATGTGTATGTGTATGTGTTGTGTGATGTGTGTTGTGTGAGTGTGAGTGTGAGTGTGAGTGTGAGTGTGAGTGTGAGTGTGAGTGTGAGTGTGAGTGTGAGTGAGTGGAGTGTGTGTGAGTGAGTATTAGTGTGTGTGTACTTAAGCTTGTTTCCTCCACAGGATAAAAATAAAAAAGGCTAATTGTGATTCTATATACCTTTATTCTGACTTTTTCGTAGAATTGCGAAAAAAGTGACAATTTTCAATGTACATATATTCAGATTTTTTTTGGTAGAATTGCAATTCCGTTTTTTTTTCTCACAATTCTGAGTTTCTTGCAATTACGACTTTATTTTCAAGAGTTTATAGCCCTTTATTCTGATTTTTTTTTTCGTAGAATTGCGAGAAAAAAGTTGAAATTGTGAGAAACTCAGAATTGTGAGTTTATATACCTATATTCTAACCTTTTTTTAAATTACAATTCTGACTTTTTTGTACACGCAATGCTTCATCAGTCTTTACATATCTGAATATGCTAATTACTGTGTGTGTGACTGATGGTTTTCCGAGTCGTCGCTCATGCTAAGCGCTAACTCTTCTCAGGGAAGTGTCCGAAGCCGCTGAAGAACCGTGATGTCATCACCCTGCGCTCATGGCTGCCGATGGGCAACGATTACATCATCATGAACTACTCTGTCAAACACGCTGTGAGTGAAAACACATTTAGCCTTTTTTGTGTTTTTTTTTACTTCATAGACACAGAGCGCAACACGTCATAATCTGAAGACCACGCCCACCGGGGGAGAAAACAACCCAACCGTCTCCAGTGACTTTGCATTGCGAGATGCTGCCTGTCATTTATGACTTATAACAAAAGACAGAAACATGTCTAAAAGCTGCTCTGTACAGCAAACAAGCTAAATAACCCAGAGATATATTTTTATAAGCTCCCGAACCGTAAAAGCCAGCCTTTAAGGAGACAAAAGTAGATCCAGGCAATAAGACGTGAAGCATCAGCAGGAAGAATGGGTAAATATATCTCCTCTCAGGTTCACACAAGATGGTGAAATAAGCAATCGACATGGTTAAAATTATGAATGTTTTTTGATGTTTTTTTTTTACAATATCATGTCACATCCAGTGGGCGTAGTTCTCAGAGTAGTTCGAGAAATAGTTGCGCTCTTTCTCAATTGATCCACTTTTGTGTCCTGAAACAAACCGTTTTTTTTGGAGTCGACAGCTTATAAACATGTATTTCTGGGTTATTTAGCTTGTTTGCTGTACACCTTGTCTCACAACAGCTCTTAGACATGTTTCTGTCTTTTGTTATAAGTCATAAATGACAAGGAGGCAGCCTCTCGCAATGCAAATCAATGGAGACGGTTGGGTTGTTTCCCCCCCGGTGTGGGCGTGGCCTAAATAATCTCTGTCTCTATTGTGAATGGTACGAAACTTGGTAAAGGTTTTGGCACTTGCTGTGTGAACACACACATAATCATGGACATGTGTGCTCCTCACGGTCAGAAATGAGAAATGATTGAGAGTTTCCTCTAGTGGAAGCGTTTGGTACTGCAGCATCTCACTGACAGATCATTTACTGAGATATCACACTCATGTGGAACACAGCGTGTTTAGATTAATGGCTTTAATTTCCTTGCAGTTTTAGAGTAAAATGTGATTTTGAAAATATATATTTCATAAAAAAATTTAAAATGGTATTTTTTCATAACAATACACGTACAATTATGTTACTTTTGTTTAGTTTTTTAAACGTCAGCAATAATAGTTTTAGTTTTCAGTTTTAGAGTAAAATGTGATTTGAAAATAGAAAATATATTTTTTTTCGCATTTTTTCATAACAATACAGTTAAAATTTTCACTTTTTTAAACTCTTTTTCTCTTCAGCAATAATCTGCCAAGTGTCGTCTTTGTGGTAAATCTTGAGCGCTTTAGAGTACAGACTGAAGATTGATCTCTTTTCAGTTTAAGTTGGAAATTTATGCTAAGTGAATAAATCAAGTGTAGCATCAGTTCTGGCAAACATTCATGTTGGTTCTGTTGTGTTTACCCTAGCGGGGTTTTGCTGATCTTATCTATGCTAGGCTACATGGATGCGCAGGGATTTCTCGCCCAGAACAGAAACATACCGCCAATCCAAACTGTATGCTAATTGTCAGTCGTATTTGACGATAGTGGTCCTGACAGAAATGGATTATAAATGCTGCACAAGTATAATTTAGCATACAAAAATCCCCTAAAAATACAAAATATTTAATAAAAAACAATCATCATACTAAAATATAGTACATTAATTTCATTGACAAAAAAATATATAAAATCCGGTCGTTTTTGACCGAGACGCGAAGAGGAGCAGAGGGTTAAACGTCCATGGAGTTGATGAAATATGAAATGCTGTGTGTGTGTTAGCTGTGTGTCATATGACCATTAACTGTCATCAGAGAACCGTAAACATGCAAATTGATATTAATTAAAGAGGGATTCAAGAGAACGTTAGAGCTGAAACTTAATGAATCGCTGTATTGTGTTATTGAATGCGTGACGTGTGTGTGTGTGTGTGTGTGTGTGTGTGTGTGTTTAGTTGGTCAGGACAGTAATGATTCTGCTAATGACCTTCTGATCTTTACTAATGATGTGATGATGGTCTGCAGCGTCTCACTCTGATCCTGTACAGATGTGTGTGTGTGTGTATGTGTGTGTCATTTAAGGAGTCACGTGATCACTGGTGTGCTGCTGATCATTGATCAGTGAGAGAGAAAGAGAAAGGCTTGTTTTTATCTCCTGTTCTTCTCATTCTCTCACACACCTTTAAAACACAATCTCACACACACACACACACACACACACACACACACACACACACACACACACACACACACACACACACACACACACACACACACACACACACACACACACACACACACACACACACACACACACACACACACACACACACACAGTGGCACTGGCCAGAGTCCTGTAACCATAGTGACGCTGTAGTGAATCTCATTGGCTGGATTTGTGTGTTCTGTTATCGCTGTAGATTGATTGTATGTGTGTGTTGCAGAAATATCCTCCTAAGAAAGATCTGGTGCGAGCCGTTTCTATTCAGACGGGATACTTGATCCAGCGCACCGGCCCCACCAGCTGCACACTGACATACCTGGCTCAGGTGGACCCCAGAGGTACACACACACACACACACACACCACACACACACACACACACACACTCACACTCACACTCACACTCACACTCACACACACACACACACACACTCACACACACACACACACAGCTGATCCAGCGCACCGGCCCCACCAGCTGCACACTGACATACCTGGCTCAGGTGGACCCCAGAGGTACACACACACACACACACACACACACACACACACACACACACACACACACACACACACACACACACACACACACACACACACACACACACACACACACACACACACACACACACACACACACTCACACTCTCACACACACACCACACCACACACACACACACACACACACACACACACACACACACACACACACACAGCTGATCCAGCGCACCGGCCCCACCAGCTGCACACTGACATACCTGGCTCAGGTGGACCCCAGAGGTAACACACACACACACACACACACACACACACACACACACACCACACACACACACACACACACACACACACACACACACACACACCACACAACCACAGCTGTTGAGTTTATTCTCTTTCTCTCTCAGGTTCTCTTCCAAAGTGGGTTGTAAACAAGTCTTCCCAGTTCTTGGCACCCAAAGTGAGTAAAGTTTCCTTCACACACACTCGTTCATAGATAGTTATTTGCTCTGTAGCTTTGTTCTTCATTTCTAACTGAATTTACCCTGAAACCCCTCATAATGACAGACATGTGAGTGTGTGTGTGTTGAAGTAGGTCAACAGTTTCTTAGGAAACATTAGTGAAAGAACAGATGAGTGATTGATCAATAAATAGACACACAGTGACAAAAGAACATATGAAATATTAAACACACCATCAGCGTGAACACAATCATTTCTACATCATTGCAGTCCATGATTCATACAAACTGCACATAAAGATTCTCTCTAGGGTTCTAGACTCTAATTCGAAATAAGGAGAAACATCTTAAATTATTGAATTATACTTTCATGTTTAGTGGGTTATTTAAAAGATTTCTAGTGATAAAGTATGTTTACGAGCTGCTTAATTCATAAAAGTTAAAAATGGAACTAAAACTCACAATTAAATCCATAAAATGACCCCATGATGGAGCCACTAAAGGTTCTATATGTGAAGCGTGTTTGAAACCCTCTAAGCATAGAGCCTCTTCTTAGTGTCTAATGCTGGAAATACAACTTCTGTTGTTTCACTATATAAATGATTTTAAAAGAGGAGACGGACTGATTAAGAGAACTGACGACGTTACAGACATTTCTGAGACAAACTGGATCAGTGAGACAAAGAGCTGCAGTGTGTCTAAATGTGTCTGTGAGATTGAATTAGACTATTAGTGTGTGTGTGTGTGTGTGTTAGTGATAGTGTGTGTGAGAGAGAGTATTGATTGAGAGAATTTATTTTAATCTTTTTTTTTTAATCAAATCTTTATAATTTATTATATTTTTTCTGTAATAAATGTATTTTAGATGGCTTATTTATTTTGGAATCATATGTAACCTCCTCTTGTGTGTGTGTGTGTGTGTGTGTGTGTGTGTGTGTGTGTGTGTGTGTGTGTGTCAGGCGATGAAGCGCATCAGTAAAGCGTGTGTTCGGTACCCGGAGTGGAAGCAGAAACACAGTCCGGGCTTCAAGCCGTGGCTTTTCCCGGAGCAGAACCGGCTGTCCAGCATCCCACTGTCCGAGCTCTGCATCCAACACGCAGAATCCCTGGAGAACATCGACGAGAGCTCGCTCCGAGAGAGCAAAGACGAGCGCACCGAGCACAGCGACGAGGAGGGGCACAACTGACACACACACCTGTGAGCGATTCTGAGGTCGATTCCCTGTCAGATCAGCACATTTAAGAGTGAGTGAGTCAGTGAGTGATACTGTGTGAGTGACAGTGTGCGAGAGTTAGTGAGTGTGTGTGAGAGTGTGCGAGAGTTAGTGAGTGTGTGTGTGAGAGTGAGAGAGTGAGTCAGAGAGTGAGTGTGAGTGTGTGTGAGAGAGTGACTGAGTGAGTGTGTGTGTGAGTGAGTGAGTGAGTGTGTAAGAGTGTGATTTAGATTTAATCCAGTTATGCAGATGTAAATGATATTGAATTATGAAGTGATTTCCCGCTCGACGGATCGACCTCTGACCTCTGACCTTCAGCACGCATGCAGACGCAACACTGGAACCGCTGAGTCCATCTGTTGTACGACACAAGTTCAATCAATCAATGAATGTAGGAATCAAGAATTAAAAACTAATTACTGCCTGTTTTTGGAGCCCTGTCTTGTCTTCTGTTTATCACAACAAAAATTTGTTTTTGTACGAGACGTCGAGTCGACAAGGTGTTAGCGATACATTTGAATTAATTCACGGTAAAGTGCATTTTTTTTATGGAAAACAAGAAAATGTGACGAATTGGATTTTAGTTCTGGCCTTACACATCAGAATGACCCTCTTTTTATATAAACTATTCAGATTAAGTGTGTGTGACTGTGCGTCTACTTACAAAATTGTCTCCAGAAGTAAGCAAAAAATTTTACACTGTGTAAAACAATTAAAGTCTATAATATGTGTTTTAGATAGAAGAGTAAGTAATAAATGTGTGTAAGACAGACAGATAAAAACATCTGTCTCTCTTTAGAAATACAGACACTGACCTACATCTATACTGACACATGTCAGTTTGTGTGTGAGAGAGAGAGTGTGTGTGTGTCAATGAAACTCTTAGTTCTTCATTGTCAGGGTCATCAGATCTGTGGTCTTTCACACTGATAATGACTCTCAGACACATGATGGACAGATTGAGTGATTGAGAGTGTAATGAGGAAGTGAGAAGTGGATCTGTCTGCAGGGGGTTTATTAAAACTAATGACCATAAGCAAACCAATAACACAGAACACAGGGAATCAAAGGAGCAGGGAACCGGGATCCACACCTTCTTGGAGACCTACCTACCTTCCTGCAAAGTTCAGTTCCAACGTTGAGTTGGGATAGAGTGCGCTGGGACCGGCGGGATAGAGAGCGCTGGGACTGCTGGGATAGAGTGCGCTGGGACTGCTGGGATAGAGTGCGCTGGGACCGGCGGGATAGAGAGCGCTGGGACCGTCGGGATAGAGAGTGCTGGGACCGGCGGGATAGAGTGCGCTGGGACCGGCGGGATAGAGGGTGCTGGGACAGCCGGGATAGAGAGTGCTGGGACTGCTGGGATAGAGTGCGCTGGGACCGGCGGGATAGAGAGCGCTGGGACTGCTGGGATAGAGTGCGCTGGGACCGTCGGGATAGAGAGTGCTGGGACCGTCGGGATAGAGAGTGCTGGGACCGTCGGGATAGAGAGTGCTGGGACCGTCGGGATAGAGTGCGCTGGGACCGGCGGGATAGAGGGTGCTGGGACCGTTGGAATAGAGAGTGCTGGGACCGTCGGGATAGAGAGCGCTGGGACCGTTGGAATAGAGAGCGCTGGGACCGTCGGGATAGAGAGTGCTGGGACCGTCGGGATAGAGAGTGCTGGGACCGGCGGGATAGAGTGCGCTGGGACCGTCGGGATAGAGTGCGCTGGGACCGTCGGGATAGAGGGCGCTGGGACCGCTGGGATAGAGAGTGCTGGAACCGTCGGGATAGAGAGCGCTGGGACCGTCGGGATAGAGAGCGCTGGGACCGTTGGAATAGAGAGCGCTGGGACCGCTGAGATAGAGGGCGCTGGGACCGTTGGAATAGAGAGCGCTGGGACCACTGAGATAGAGTGCGCTGGGACCGTCGGGATAGAGTGCGCTGGGACCGGCGGGATAGAGTGAGCTGGGATCGTCGGGATAGAGAGCGCTGGGACCGCTGAGTTAGAGGGCGCTGGGACCGTCGGGATAGAGTGAGCTGGGATCGTCGGGATAGAGAGCGCTGGGACCGTCGGGATAGAGGGCGCTGGGACCGCTGAGATAGAGGGCGCTGGGACCGTCGGGATAGAGTGAGCTGGGATCGTCGGGATAGAGGGCGCTGGGACCGTCGGGATAGAGGGCGCTGGGACCGCTGAGATAGAGGGCGCTGGGACCGTCGGGATAGAGAGTCCTGGGACCGTCGGGATAGAGGGCGCTGGGATAGAGAGCGCTGGGACCGTTGGGATAGAGTGCGCTGGGACCGTTGGGATAGTGCGCTGGGACCGTCGGGATAGAAAGTGCTGGGACCGTTGGGATTGAGAGCGACAGAGAGCGCTGGGACCGTCGGGATAGAGAGCGCTGGGACAGCTTGGATAGAGAGCGCTGGGACCGTTAGGATAGAGAGCGCTGGGACCGTCGGGATAGAGGGCGCTGGGACCGTCGGGATAGGGACCGTTGGGATAGAGAGCGCTGGGACCGTCGGGATAGAGGGCGCTGGGACCGTCGGGATAGAGGGTGCTGGGACAGCCGGGATAGAGAGCGCTGGGACCGTCGGGATAGAGCGCTGGGACCGTTGGGATAGAGTGCTGGGACCGTTCGGATAGAGGGCGCTGGGACCATCGGGATAGAGCGCTGGGACCGTTGGGATAATTATAATAATAATTATAATTCGTAATTCGTTACATTTATATAGCGCTTTATCTGGGACTTCAAAGCGCTTTACATGGAAGAGGGGGAATCTCCTCAACCACCACCAATGTGCAGCATCCACCTGGATGATGCGACGGCAGCCATATTGCGCCAGAAAGCCCACCACACACCAGCTTACTGGTGGAGAAGAGACAGTGATGAAGCCAATCAGTATATGGGGATGATTAGGAGGCCATGATGGACAGAGGCCACTGGGCAAATTTGGCCAGGATGCCGGGGTTACACCCCTACTCTTTATCAAAGGACATCCTGGGATTTTTAATGACCTCAGAGAGTCAGGGCCTCGGTTTAACGTCTCATCCGAAGGACGGTGCTTTTTAACAGTACAGTGTCCCTGTCACTATACTGGAGCGTTAGGACCCACACAGACCACAGGGATAGCACCCCCTGCTGGCCTCACTAAACCACTTCCAGCAGCAACCTGGTTTTCTCAGAAGGTCTCCCATCCAGGTACTAACCAGGCTCAGCCCTGCTTAGCTTCAGTGGGCAACCAGTCTTGGGCTACAGGGTGATATGGCTGCTGATATAGAGAGCGCTGGTATAGAGAGCACTGGGATAGAGAGCGCTGGGACCGTTGGGATAGAGAGCACTAGGACCGTCGGGATAGAGAGAGCTAGGACCATTGGGATAGACCAAAACTGAATATTGTTATTCTGATTATTCAATGATGGATTGTGTTTTATTTCTATGTAAATGTGTGTTTCGACAGCTTTAGTGTCCCTCTCTCTTTCTCTCTCTCTCTGTGTGTGTCGCTTCCTGTTGTTTTAGAGAGCTGTTGTAACACCGCGTGGACACTACAGTACAGTACAGTACAGTAAAACCACAAGAAAGGGTCATGTGACACACACCAGTCTGTTGGTTCATTCTCAGAAAACGTTGCTGTCTTATCATTTGAAAAAGTTACAGCTAAACTCTGAAGAAATCATATTTTCCCTCCTCAGGCCCGACGTGTCAGAGTCATAACAGTCATAAACACTGACAGAACAATATTCAGATTAGTAAAGTGCAACTTAAAAGCACTTCAAAAGTGCAAATTATTATTTAATTTTTGGAATTATTATTGTCTTTTTGAGTTCAATGATTTTCAAGTCCCCCCCCCCACACACACACACACAACACACCTCCCACCAGTACCACACAGATAATGCGATCTGCTAAACGCGCCCACACGAGACTTTAGAACCTGCTAGACTCTGACTCACTCTCATCCTAGACTAGACTAGACTAGACTAGACTACTGCTGATAATGATGATAAAATCATACTTAATATTTCTTTATGAAGCAGCATCCATATGAGCAAACCGATGAAAATGCAGTTTTACTGCCCTTTACCTTCTACAAAATGTGCATCAACTGACACATTATATAATCAGACTCATTTCAGACACATTTGCTCACAAAAAGTCTTATTTCTGAGAATTAAACTGTCTGAAACAAACATGCACTGTAATGAGGGCAACAACTACTGTGTGAAATGGCATACTGTGTGTTATAATACAACAGAAGGCATGCATGCTGCAAAAGGAAGTATGCTAGTATTCCATCCAAACAGTCTAAAATTCACTCATAGACATGTAGCGCCACCTACCGGCCAAAGCTTGTATATGCAGCAGTAATCAACACTACAAAATAACTCAATAAAACTACAGGGTCCATAAACCGCAGCATCAGCCAGATCAGAAATCCAACACTTCTAAAGAGCATGACTAGTGAAGCATGCTTATAAAATTGGATGAATAGAGCTTTACTGAAAGATCACTGAAATACAAGCTTAAAACCCAGAAAGTCCTGTTCCAAAAATGTATAAATTATTATGTATTTTTTGTATGTTTAATTGAATTTAATGTATGTATTTACGTGAAACGCTTATACCATACCATATGTGTTACTTTTCTCAGTGATGATCAGGATGGACCAATTATGTGTCGAGTATAAGAACTCGATGAGGATTTGAAAATATTTATAAAGAATCCTAAAAAAAAGTCCATTCGTATGCCAGATAACATTCCTTATAGGCTATATGTTTAAATTATTATAGTTCTAGCAATCATACAAATGTGTAAAACAAGACTGCGGCTCAGTGGTGTTTGTGTGCCCCGCGTGCCCCTGAAGAATTTGACCATTGTGTCGCAGTTAAGGCTGAGTCCGTAGCTTTTTTGGGTTAAAAATGATCCAAAATAAATTTGAGCAAATACATAACCAGCCAGTGTTCAAAACTATCTACTTGCCTTAGCTTGATTCAAAGCGGTAATCTTGTAATAATGTTTTTAATTCCAGTGGTACTGGTGGATTTCTGCAGGAAATTTGAGTCTTTGCGTCATTATGCAAATTATCACACAGAACTTGCAGTGCGCTGCGATTTTTATGTTGCTAAGCAACCACCGAGTTAGCTGTCCTGTCAGTCTAATCGAGAGCGCTCTAAAAAAAACTTTGGTGACAAGGGGCGCTTTTTTCCGCACAAAGTTGCTTTTTTTTCAACTGCAAAAATGCGGGGCGCCTGGGGCGCATAAACAGCGTGCAGAACGCTCACTGCCATAGGCAAACAATTGAAAAAAGGCACCTCTCTCTGCAAAAAAACACGTTAGGTGTGATCGGTGCCTTATACTTCTGCGTCGGACCTACGCCCGAGCCTCTATGTTGTAGGCAACGTGTTGGTTTTCATTTATACTTCTGCGTCGTTGTCCGCATTGACGCGCAATTACACATGCAGGGGGAGCATGTGAAATCTACGGAAGCGGTTCTAGCAGACCAAACACAGCGCTTGCGGTCCACGTAGAATTGACTCGTTGTTACATTTCTGGAGAGGTGCACGTCAGGGTACGGCGAAGGGTACTCGTGCTACACACAGCCTATGGCGTAGCGACAGCGTAAGTTCGACATAGAAGTATAAATTGGGCTTTAGCGGTATTTGACGTCCAGAGGTTTTAACACACCGATGATTTTATCAGCACAACTCGAGGAAATCTCAGCATGTGATTCTCCAGAGTCTCTCAATCACGGATTAAAACTGGTAAATATCTGTTATATTTAAAATCTATCTATCTATCTATCTATCTATCTATCGATCTATCGATCTATCGATCTATCGATCTATCTTTCTATCTATCTATTCAATTTAAAATGTGCTTTATTGGCATGACAGTTGTTTAAATGTATTGCCAAAGCATACAGTAAATCATAATACATGTACATATAAATAAAAAATTAAGTAAATAAAAAGATCAATCTTTTTACATTCTCTCTCTCTCTCTCTCCTCTCTCTCTCTCTCTCTCTCTCTCTCTCTCTCTCTCTCTCTCTCTCTCTCTCTCTCTCTCTCTGTGTGTGTGTTAGAGTAAGTGTGTATGTGTGTGAGTGTGTGTGTGAGTTTGTGTGTGAGTGAGTGAATGAGTGATGTTGTCCTACAAACAATGTTCATATTAAAAGCTATTACATTACATTCTAATATTGTAACAACCTAATAGTCTAAAAACGAAAGTAAGGCAAAAGTTAAAATCATTAAAAATGACTAAAAACAGAAGCACAGACGGAGGAACATGCATTCACTCATCTGAGAATATTACCCTAGTCACTTTACATGTAGACTCCATCATCTACCGTCCAGAGACAACTCCATCATCTCCCGTCCGACTCCATCATCTCCCGTCCAGAGTCAACTCCATCATCTCCCGTCCAGAGAGGACTCCATCATCTCCCGTCCAGAGTCCAGAGATGACTCCATCATCTCCCATCCAGAGTCAACTCCATCATCTCCTGTCCAGAGAGGACTCCATCATCTCCCGTCCAGAGTCCAGAGACAACTCCATCATCTCCCGTCCAGAGTCAACTCCATCATCTCTCGTCCAGAGTCAACTCCATCATCTCCCGTCCAGAGTGTAGAGACGACTCCATCATCTCCTGTCCAGAGTCAACTCCATCATCTCCCGTCCAGAGTGTAGAGACGACTCCATCATCTCCTTTCCAGAGTCAACTCCATCATCTCCCGTCCAGAGTCAACTCCATCATCTCCCGTCCAGAGTCAACTCCATCATCTCCCGTCCAGAGTGTAGAGACGACTCCATCTTCTCCCGTCCAGAGTCAACTTCATCATCTCCTGTCCAGAGTGTAGAGACGACTCCATCATCTCCCGTCCAGAGTGTAGAGACGACTCCATCATCTCCTGTCCAGAGTCAACTCCATCATCTCCCGTCCAGAGTCCATAGAGGACTTCATCATCTCCCGTCCAGAATCCATAGTAGACTCCATCATCTCCAGTCCAGAGTCCATAGAGGACTTCATTATCTCCCGTCCAGAGTCAAAAAGAGGACTCCATCATCTCCAGTCCAGAGTGGACTCCATCATCTCCTGTCCAGAGTCCATAGAGGACTTCATTATCTCCCGTCCAGAGTCAAAAAGAGGACTCCATCATCTCCAGTCCAGAGTGGACTCCATCATCTCCTGTCCAGAGTCAAAAGAGGACTCCATCATCTCCAGTCCATAGTGGACTCCATCATCTCCTGTCCATAGTGGACTCCATCATCTCCTGTCCAGAGTCCATAGAGGACTTCATCATCTCCCGTCCAGAGTCAAAAGAGGACTCCATCATCTCCCGTCCAGAGTCCATAGAGGACTCCATCATCTCCTGTCCAGAGTCAAAAGAGGACTCCATCATCTCCCGTCCAGAGTCAAAAGAGGACTCCATCATCTCCAGTCCATAGTGGACTCCATCATCTCCCGTCCAGAGTCCATAGAGGACTTCATCATCTCCTGTCCAGAGTCAAAAGAGGACTCCATCATCTCCCGTCCAGAGTCAAAAGAGGACTCCATCATCTCCAGTCCATAGTGGACTCCATCATCTCCCGTCCAGAGTCCATAGAGGACTTCATCATCTTCCGTCCAGATTCAAAAGAGGACTCCATCATCTCCCGTCCAGAGTCCATAGAAAACTTCATCATCTCCCGTCCAGAGTCAAAAGAGGACTCCATCATCTCCCTTCCAGAGTCCATAGAGGACTCCATCATCTCCTGTCCAGAGACTATAGGGGACCCTATCATCTCCCATCCAGAGTCCATAGAGGACTCCATCATCTCCCGTCCATAGAGGACTCCATCATCTCCTGTCCAATGTGCAGAGACGACTCCATCATCTCCTGTCCAGAGTCCAGAGACGACTTTATCATCTCCTGTCCAGAGACGACTCCATCATCTCCCGTCCAGAGTCCAGAGACGACTTTATCATTTCCTGTCCAGAATCCATAGTGGACTCCATCATCTCCAGTCCAGAGTCCATAGAGGACTTCATCATCCCCCGTCCAAAGTCAAAAGAGGACTCCATCATCTCCAGTCCAGAGTGGACTCCATCACCTCCTGTCCAGAGTCAAAAGAGGACTCCATCATCTCCCGTCCAGAGTCTATAGAGGACCCTATCATCTCCTGTCCAGAGTCCATACAGGACTCCATCATCTGCTGTCAAGTGTGCAGAGACGACTCCATCATCTTGGGAAAGTTCGAAACTGTCACTGAAAAGATGTCACTGTAGTCAATCTCCATGTCAGTACAGTTAGACTGTGACATTGACACATCACTGGTATAACATCTCTTCCTTTTGACAGCTTGTGTTTGCTCAAATTTCCTGACAGGTAGGCAAAACAGACTGTAAAGCACGTAATCAGGGATCAGAGGATGATCACTTTTCTTGCCTGCAGTGGTAGAATGAGACAACAATTACCTACTCGGAAATGAGTTACTCTAACAGTGGATATAGTTTACATCAGAGCCTAATAGAGAGAGAGTTCAAAATGGAAGTTCAAAATGCTTGATCATCATGTGATTCACACAGACCTCAGATAGTTTCAGGAAGTGCTTTGGTGCCAATTCAAATAGATGGAGTTAGAGAGACAGAACTGTGATTGGTAATTTGTAGTCAATAAATGCATTGATTAACTTACACTGACATACAAATGTAGTATGTGTATGAAGTTACAGTAATGTTATTTTTAAAAGATAAAAATCTGCTAATATTTGATGATTAGTGTGATCAACCAGAGTTGCCTGCCTTTGTTAACATATTTATGGCTAACATTACCTTGGTTAAAGACCGTGTTGCGGTTGTTTTGAAGCATTTTGATGTTCTTTAAGGGTATTACGTAATGTTCACTATGGTTTCACTAGGACAGGAGACTTGCAGGTTTTCCACCAAGGCAGTGCTGGGGCTGGTTTAGAGCCAGAGCCTAGTTTCAAATCGATTCTTTGTTTTTCACACCTAAAGCACCAGCTCTGAACCAGGAAAAGTGGTTCTTAAGTAGCACCAAAACATTGCTGGTCTAGAAGTAAGAACCGCTTGCGTCAGGGGCTGGGGGCGGCGTTACCGTGACTAACAATGGGGAAACTTGTGACCGCCACTTTTTAATAAAGACATGAGACAGCCTTTATACTCTATTCAAGGTTCCTCCTCACCCGCTGTACCTTTCACCCACTCAGATAAGGTTCTACTTAAAGCTGCAGTAGGGAGTTTTGAGAAAATGTTGACTTAGCCTGAAAATTTGAACAATCACAACTTACAGGGCCCACCCCCTTGCTCTCTGCTGCACTACAGCGCTCCCTCCACAGCTCCTCCCCCACAGCGGAGCCGGCCGTGAACGCGCAGGCTAGTAAACACACCGATGACGGCGGATTGAAAGTTCACTAATACATTCACTAATAGGGACTAAACATCAACAATATGCTTTACATTGACTATGGCCTGCCCATACTTTGACTACAAACTTGGTCCTAAATCATTATGTATTTTGCAATACATGTAACTTTATAACGTTGCACTCTTTATACTTCACTCTATACGTTATAAATAGCTAGTAAGATATTTTTAATATAACGGTAACTAACGTTACAGTATGCAAGTAATTATTCTAGCGATATATAATGCTAGATAAGGTGTGCTAGTACATTATATCAGCAACATGACAAGCCAGTGAATTAGCAGGTTTCAATTGTTGCTTAGCAGAGAGAGTGCGTGACATTTTATCTACATGTTATCCGGCTAGAGTTTTGAAACCGAGTCAATGGGCTTTGTCTAATTCTTTCTTCACTTGTTTATCGTCATCGGTCTTTTTCCTTTTACCTCTTTGTTGTATGAGCAGGTGTCACTCGAGAATTGGCAGTTTAGGCTGTTTCTCCGTCATAAGCACAGCTGCAGCTCGCTGGCAATCTTGAGTTTGAACGACGGTACGCGCTCCGGCGCTCGCGCTGTGCAAGAGGGGGGCGTGATCAGCGCGTACACGAGTGTGATTGACACTGCTAAGACATTCCTCCTGGCTCTGATTGGTTGTTTCTGACGGGAGCGTTGTATTTCTGCAAATGGCAATAGGACCACTGGGAGGAGCCAGAGGAGCTTGATTTTTACACAGATTATCTGTCTCATATTCTACTGTCAGGACATAATGACAGTTTTAACAAATATGTAAAAAATATTTTTACCTACAGCAGCTTTAAAGTGTAAATTGCAGGTAAAAATTTTCACGAAGATAATGCAATGTGCTTACTAAATATAAAGATAAGAACCGCCCACCATTGTTTTTTTTTTATATTTTTTATACCAAATGCTGAATATAATGAAAAGTTGGTTCGTTTTACAGTGTTTTTAACCACGCCCCCTCCTTCCACTAGGCTGGGCGTGATGTCATAACAGGGACTCCAAGCTTTTACGGTCTATGCTACAAGCCTAGAGTTACGTTATATTGGAGACCTAGCTAGCGAAAATGGTTAACTATTGTGCTTGTGCGGGATGTACGAATACATCAAAAACGGGGGAGAGGCTCCACAAGTGTCCCAAGGACAAACGGCTGATTCGTGCCTGTAAGTGTTCGCATAACTTACCCGAGGTAGAGCTTAGATCGGCCCAAAACATCAAGCAAGACCCTAACGTTACCCGAGCCCGCTGTGTCCGAGTCCGGCCCGACACATAAACTGTAATTATGAGCCCAAGCCCGGTTTAAACCCGGCTATGTTTGAATACGTGTGTCGTTATAACTGACGTGCTCAACTACTTTCTTATATTACTTTCTCCCGACCGCAACATTCATGTTTTGACCCGCTACCGCCCGCAAAAATACTTTTTTTCTGTACCTCCAAATACTTTCAAGTTAGCCTACGTGTTAGCCCACCATACACATCAGCATACATGCTCCTGATCAATTGTTTGTTGCATTAACACACAAACCACTGTTATAACATAAAAGCAAGCGGGCTACTGCGTGCATGGTTTGGCATGACTGCGCGCAAAGTGCGATCCCATAATAATTCCTAAAGCTGACATCAGTTCACAGAGATCTCACACATCTCTGTTATTATCAATGAAGCTTCCATAATATATAACGTTACACTATGTTTGTTATAATTAGAGGATTTGCCAGCATACAGAATTCAGCACTGACCAAAAGTCTGTTTTGAGCGGTGAGGGGAATCTATCGTAAATGCTTCTGATTGGCCATTATTGCGTTCAAGAGTTGGGGCGTGGTTTGGGGGAGAATGCATCAAAAAAACACTTGACAAATGCATTCACAACCTTGCAACTATGTTATTGTACTTAAATACATAAGGTAATACATCCTTTCCATTCAATGTTTGGCCCGCAACAATATAATACTATTTAAAACCTTTAACACCTTTTACATGACACTATTTATTTTCATGGCCATAGCATAGGTTAAAAATCTACTACTAAAATAAAATAAAAAATCTACTACATTATTTCAGTAAAAAAAAACTATTTGAATCCTCCTGATGTTCTCTTAGCCTATACGTTCTTTATGTGGGCTTCTAGTAGAGGCCTGCATTTCAGCCCGAGCCCGACGGGCCCCGACTTATTTACGCTCCTAGGGCCGGGCTTCGGGCCAATTTCCACGTCATAGTTCACACGCGGGCCGGGCCGGGCCGGGTTTTAGGCTTATCTTTTTTTATAGCATATTTTAGACATTAATTAAAATAAATATGAGAAGATGACGATTGAAACGCAAACATAGAAAGACGTTTTATAACCTATCACACTGACATATGACTGACATGACAGTCTGCTCACGCTCACGCACACACACACACACACACACACACACACACACACACGCACGCGCACAGGTTTCCCGGCGGCGCGATCTGAGATTCGCGCGACCGGCTCGTTCTGTGTTTAGTGTCCCGGTAGCACGCGTGACTTCAGCGCAGCTGGAAAAAGTACGACTGGATTAAAACCTTCCACTGTGGATGCTGTGCTTTTTCTTCACGATGCTCTGAGACTGTTCTTAGCCATGTTAGGAGGCTGTTTTTTGTTTGATTGGACTTCATTTTCATGAGTCTGTTGGAAACAAGGATGTAAGGTGGAAATAAGAATGGCCATGTTCTGTAGTGAAGACTTGATTTTTGAGGTAAGATAACCTGCATGGTTGTTTTTAATGTAATTTATGTTGATTTTTTTAGATTGCGTTCTCTGTATTGTAGCCTATTGTATAAACTCATTTAGTTTGCGAGCGCTGTTGCTCTGAGCAGCACAGCAGTTTCCCTCAGCTTTTCAAAAATGACAAAAAACGTTTAAACAAACGTTTAAACTAACGTTAACTGTCTGTGTGATATGCTTAAGTTGTTTTATATCTATGGATTTTATTGTAAGTTAGCCAAGTAAAGTGTTGATTTGAGAGGCTATAAATCAATGGATCAAACATGTTTAACTCGCTGTCGGCTACTTGGTCGTCATAAAAATAAAAAACTTTTTTTTTTCTTAATTAACTTTATAAAGAAATGAAAATAAACTTACCGGTAAATACTTTGCCTTTGAAAACGAAACATATCTGGTTTACGGACTGCAACATAGGGCAGGCTGTGTATTATCCAAGGTATTTTTTTTTTTTTTTTAACGGGCTCGGGTCGGACTCGGGCTGATCATTCTGATGAGCTGTCGGACACGGGCCGGGCTAGGGCCTGAGCGTCTCGGGCCAGGGCCGGGCTAGGGCCTAGATTTGAGGCCCGTGCAGGGCTCTAGCTTCTAGGTCGCTAGCACCTTAACACTGACACGTGCCAGCTTTGCAGTTCATGCATTCTGCTTTACACGGATCCTGACCAAAACGAAAACACAGGAATTTTCTCTGTAAATCATCTGTGAAATAACATTTTTTTTTCTTTTTTTTACGCTGTTAGCTACTTACATCTTACCTCGGACTTGACCGTAAACTGAAGCGTCTGAAGCGTCACGCTGCTAAAAATCTGTACAGTCCGCCTACTTTGATTTGATTGGTCATGTCAAATATTCTGAAATTGTCAAGCAGTGACAGACCAATGAGGCTGCGATGAACACACACACACACACACACGCACACACACACACACACACACACACACACACACACACACACACACACACACACACACACACACACACACACACACACACACACACACACACACACACACACACAGGCCTCTGTATTCTGAGGGTAGAGATCCACTTTTCCGACACGACAGTCGCGTGGTGTCGCAACGCCTCCCCACATTTGTACTTTGATGGGCGTTCTTCAAGTTTACTGCTCTAAGCGTGGTTTTGAGCCAGCGGCCAGTCTAGAACAGAGGACCTGCGAGAGACATCCCCCCGTCTCCATATGCTCTACTTCTATTGGATAGACGCGTCGCGTTTGGCGGATTCATTTGCATAAAGCTGGGCATCGGCCAGCTTTTGGACGCGCGTCAATTTTCCAAATGAAGCGCCGCCTTCCCGGAATGCTTTGCGGGCGCGTTAAAGTCGCGTGACGTCACCCATAGGAAGAAAGTTTTTTTTTATTTTTATTTTTTTATATTCATATTTAATTTTAATTAAATGATTTTTAGGTTTACATTTAGTCAACAACAACAGCTCTGAACCAGTTCAACCTGTTTCTAAATCAAACGCTTATATTTCATTTTTCACAGCACCGGTTGGCTCGACCAATCACATTGGTTCTTGTTTTTTATGCCACAGTGTATCAGCCAATGAGAATTGAGTGTATTAGGTGTGCTGAACATTTTTTTTAATTTTTTTTGGATCTCTACCGTCAGTCTGAGCCTACCTAACCTAATTCTCAACCTAATGTCCTGGGAAAACAGGACCTTTGGTCACCCTACCTAAGGACTATTCCTGTCCCATATGTTCCCGAAACGTCACACACAAGCACGTACACACATATACTTTTACACATTGAATAGGTTCAATCCCTTATGATATCTGTTAGGAGAAAATGACTATTAAAATTTCTACAACACTTGTTTGAAAAACGATTCATTTCATTGACTCAGAGTCGACTCTTACTTTTGAAAGACAATAACTTTATATACAATGCACTTTCAGATTTAAAACTTTGCAGGATGTTTTCATTCACTTAGAGCTATGTTATACATTACATGAAAGATCATTTTCAAAAATCCAGAATAGGGGCACTTTAAGTTTTAGCGCCATGTTGCATTGATCAATACGCCATTTCATGTTGCATTTTTATTGGCTGGTCAGTGGATATAGGTCGTAGCAGCAACACACTGTGAGATGATCATGACACTGTCAGTAAATATCACAGGCTATCTATGATCGTAAGACAGTGACAACGGCGTCTGTGAACCACTCTCACTGTACGACGTTTAGGAGCCACGACTACAGAAATCACCACGTTTGTTTCACGATGCTCATCTTTAGTCTGGAACGGCCCAAAATCACACAGTGTGTACCGGCATTAGATAAAATAAGTCTTTTTGTAGGAGACTTTGAGCTTTGTACATTTTCAGATCTTATACATGCACAAACAGCTACGTAACACACTAAAGAAAAAGGAAAACAAGAAAACGCATCATATGACACCTTTAATACATTCATACAAATGCAACAACTATTATTAAAATCATGTATACACTCAAGCCTCCATTGTTTGTTTTCCAAAAGCTAGCATGAACCTTTTTTTTCCTCATAATTATGAAAAATGTATATTTCATTAGTCTTTGTCTCCCTCTGCTGGTTCAACACAAACATATTCAGGCTCTATATTTTCTCTAAGAAAACTCTAACCATTATACTAGTTTAAGTTTATACTGTGCATTTATACAAATAAAATCTATGAATGAGAAACTGTAATTTGCTGTGAAATAAAAGGTGTTTCACTGCCGCCTCATCAGGTCTGTCAGAGGATCGTTGAAATCTAAATGAAGTCTTAATTTATAACAGTGAAGTCACTGTATCTTCAGTCTCTGTTGATTCTGTTGACTGTGAGTCTCTGTAGTGGATCCTTATTCACCATCAGATGATCATCAGAAGATCAGACTGTCCTCTATAACCTAAAATAAAACACACAACTGTCACATGCAGTATAAGATATTATGTCTGTCACATATTTTCATAAGGAAACTAACTAGATAATCTATATTAATTCATTCTAAAACATGATAATATAGCTTCTATCTGATGCTCAAATTCACTTTACAAAATCAAAAGAGGTCACTTTCACACAACGGACAGCTGATCCAGAACCAGCAGAAATCATCATTACACTCACTACACATTTAGGTCACACTTTATTTTAAGGTGTCATTGTTACAGTGTAATTATATATTTAAGTACTGAGTTATAATAGTTAACTACATGTACTTACTATAGGGTTAGGGTAGGATTAGGGTTTGGTTGAGGGTTAGTTGGATGTTATTATACATAATTTACTGTTATTACTACGGTAAGTACATGTAACATATGTAACAAGGACACTGTAAAATAAAGTGTAACCCAGATTTAATCTTGACTGAAGGCTGTATGGTTGCTCCTATATCTTGACATACACTCTCTCATCCATAGATGCCTCACTTAAATCTGACATTTTAGTTTATTAGACTTTTGCTTTTTGGTTTCACCCTTTTTCTTTTAATTTCAGTAAAAACGTACTATAAGCTAAAACTCCACAAGTTGCACTTTAAGCCTTAATTAACATTAAATAGTCAGAGTTAAGGCAATATATCTTAAAGCAACACTATGTAACATTTTTTACCTTAAAATAATGTTTCCAAAATCGTATCAGTGGTTCATTAAGTCGTAACAGGGTGAAAGGCACTTCTGCATCGCCTGACGGGGTCTGTGTCGCTTTTACTGGCACTACGGGACTTCGGGGTTCGGGTAGGAACCCGACAACAAAAGAAATACAAAATCCTCCTTTCATGAAATCATGCAACATACTCTACCTTGTCTGTGGACATCGTTCATTCTAAAGCAGGTGCTGGATAAACAGCGAGCGTGCGTGTGACGGAAGGCTAAATTATTTACGACAGCAGTAATGGACAATTTAGTTTCCAACCAGTAGGGCGACCGAAGAGGAAAAGTTACTTGGTGTTACTTTAAAGGCACACACACACACACACACACACACACACACACACACACACACACACACACACACACACACACACACACACACACACACACACACACACACACACACACACACACACACACACCAATAATGAAATCACATTCAGCACATACATGATACCAGCTTATCCTTGAACATTAAACACTTTTTTTCAAGTATTGCTAAAAGTCTCTTTAACAGTTAGTGTTTAGACTTTAGACCAGCTTAGGTACCTTTACTTGAACTTGACTGTAGGTTTAGGGGTAGGTTCAGGTTAGTACTAGTTATTACCCAGTAATTGTAGTTACTAAAATAAGTACATAGTATTTATATGGGTAACTGGACTGTAAAAGGAAGCGTTACCAACTATTCTTACCATAGTGTCTCCAGTTTATAATGTGGATCATCCTTCAGATCCTTCAGCAGCTTCACTCCTGAGTCTCCTAGTTTATTATATGACAGATCCAGATCTCTCAGGTGTGATGGGTTTGATCTCAGAGCTGAAGCCAGAGCAACACAACCTTCATCTGTGACACCACACTTACTCAACCTGTAGAGAACAATGACACACATTAAGCCTATATCCAAAGATAAACATAACACTTAAAATATTCCTTACCTCCAGATGGGGCTTACGCCAAAGGATATATTGTATGCTCTATCTACTGTACATATTAATCCTTATTCACTCCGAGTATTTATGGTAGAGATGATCTTACCACAGTTCCTCCAGTTTACAGTGAGGATTCTCCAGTACAGCGGAAAACAGCTTCACTCCTGGGTCTCCTAATTTATTATATGACAGACTCAGTTTTCTCAGGTGTGAGGGGTTTGATCTCAGAGCTGAAGCCAGAGCAACACAACCTTCATCTGTGACACCACAATTCTCCAACCTGTAGAGAACAATTACATACTCTTCACTCTCTCACATCAGACATACAGAATCAACAGACTTAATCATTTTTAAAAAACCACAAAACACCATGTTTCATTTACACAGATTTTAATGAATGGTAATCATGTCGACTCCCAATTGCTTTAATGAATGTAATTAGGACTGTCACGATTAATACCGGAAAATACCGGAAAATACCAAAATACCGGAAGTGACTCATTCCACAGACGAGAATCCATGAACCGCATTATTAGACCGTTTTCTAAAGCTGCACGATATATTAAAAACATTTAATAAACAACCAATAGCATAGTGCTACAGTGAATTCACAAAGGCTGCGATTCAATTAAATAAATACAGTATATGCCCTGCGGGTTTATTATTTCTCAGAGCTGCTATATTTCTCATCATCTAAGAGTGGCTCCGTCCACAGTAAATGTTCCTCAACATGAACGGTGAACGGTAATATTTACATGAGTGGAGCGTCTCAAACTCCATCTCTGCATGTGCTGTGAGTTTAGGTTGCTTATAACGGTCATCTGGGAACACAATGTGTGCAATTTCATCAGATTTTTAAGGTCAATAATTTATAAACCTATGCCAACACAGAAAAATGCCAACATCTTTGAAATATGCAAACTGTTAATCGTGGTTTCTATTTTTTTTTAATAACAATTATTTCAATAGGTCAGAGAGAGAAAGATCACTGAAAAAAGTATATGCCTCAACATTAATATAAAGAACTTTGTAGTATTTGATCTGACTCAAGTTTATACATTTCTGTCTTGTCATTTGTCTAACGTATAATAGTTTACTTGACTGGAAGTAAAATGAAGTTTTGTTGGTATAACGGACAATAAATAAATAAGGCATTACAAAGATGAATAAATAAAAAAGCTAATTAAAAGAGATATATACATTTATGTCTCACTGTATAATTTAATTTCTACCTACATTTATTTGTTTATTGTATTTTTTGGGGCAATTAATTGTATGCTTATTTATTTATTGAGCATTTATTTATTTCGGTTATTATTTTCAAATATGGTAGAGCTGGTCCTCCATAGTGTGACATACATATGTTTAAGATTGGATAACCTCAACTTTCGGCTCCACAAACAGAGGTAACGGTCAGGGTATGTAAGGAGCCATAGCAGCTCCGGAGCCGGTTCTGTTCCAGGGTTAGTTTACTTCAGAGGTGTTCAGCGCATGCGTCTATATTGATGAGGCTCCAGTGGGCCTGAGAGTAATATCTATATAAAGCGCTGTTAAAACAAGGTAATGCTCAGTTTTATTATAATGTATAGCTAATGCTCATCTCACACATCGTTTATCTGCAATCAGATGTTTTTTTGTTTTTTTTTGCAACAGGACGTTTTCTATGCTATAATGTATTTCCTTTCAAGCAACGTGGAAGCAAAATGACTACACAAAAAATAAACTTATAGAGCCATGTTATCTTTGCAAGCACAGACTGTATTTAGTTTGATCAATCTATCTTTTTATCTTATAATTAGCAAACAAGCAAAATAGTTCTTATTCACAGTGATTAAAGATTATTAAACAAAAAGATATAAAACTTATTAATTAAACAAAAAGATATAAAAATGATTGCACAACCATGTAAATCAGCATTTAACAAGTAGTATGGCATGCTTGTTCTTAACATCTGTTTCCATGGTGAAACAGGTTTATTTATTTAAATTATTTAAATAAAACTAAATAAGATGCCAAACAAATAATTTAAAGTGAAAAAAGCCTACAAAAAGCCTGCAAATAATGAAACATTTGGATTTGTGCCGAATTTCTCAATCCAAATGTTTCATTATTTGCAAATCAAGCTAAACTATTAGGCCTATTATGTAGGCTAAGCATTGTACTTGGCATTATTGACGTAAAATATCATCTTTCCCATATAACAGCACAGTGAGGCCGCGGTCACGCTAAACGTCACACAGATTACAGTTTATTCAAATTGAGTGGTGTAACATTTTATATGTTTGGTTGACTATTTTATTTTAATAATTAACAGACTGCAATATCAAGTTAACAATTCAAGATTTGTGTGTGTGTGTGTGTGTCAGAGGTGGCGGCGCGACCACTGGATGTTTTCCTTTCAAGAGAGTAAACTCTTAGTTCACATATCACATTTTTTGCGCATGCAAATTCATTTGTAGGCGCGCGACAAGTAGGCCTACGCACATAATAGAAGTGACATGGTTGCGACGCACATGCGGCGATATGAAAATATTTCAACTTTTCAGAATGCTGCAAGATCATGTGACAAAAACCAACCGATCAGCTTCGGCCTTTCCGTAACAACATTGAAAGCCTGGCCGAACAGCTGATCATAGCTGTACAGGGCGGGTTTTTATTTCTCATCTCCATAAATATATCTAGTAGTAAAGCTAATGCAAATCAATTAATCCTTTGCTGATACTTCCTCGTCATCATGGAGAGCGAAAATCATGGTTGCATAGCAACGACAGACACAAGCGCTTGTGGAAACAAGAAGAAAGATGCGATATGTGAACGGGCCCTTACTCCGTAATTTATGGTCAATACAGATAAAACCAAGACATAATTAATAAATTTACTAAAAATATTCAGATTTAGTCAAATAACAAAAACAAAAGGAATGTCTCTGTTTCCTTTATTTCCTTTTTCAATTGGAGTGCAAATAATTTCAGCCTTTTTTAGAAGAATCTGTCTAATATAATTTTTTTCAGCAAAAAATCAAATAAAATAGAAAGAAAAAAGTTTTAGTTGAATTCAATTAACAAAAAAATACAACAAAATGGTCATGTCAATTTTGTCAAATGTAATTTGTTTGCCTTTTGTGGCATTACACTGCAGTTTTTAGCTTCTACATTCCAGTGTGTCCACCCTGATTCTTAACCACACCTGGAATAACTTTAAACAGCATATTTATGTATTTGTTGCATAATATATTTATGTATTTGTTGCAAATACTTGACACTATTTGATCTTTTGAACGATGTAGCCTATAGTTTGTCAAGGTAATAACATTAAATCTAACAGTAACTTTGAACTAATTTAAACAAAGAACGATTCAGTGCATCAGCGTCCCTGTGAAGGGGATCGTTTTTGTTTGATGTGTGTGAAGGTTGATCGTTTCTCACCTTTCATTCACAAGGCATGCAGTGTATTTTAAGATTAACCGGTTTTGCAATTTTTCCCAACCCAGAATTTGGGAGGTTGCTGATTGAAATTTTCGCAACTGTGAGTTTAGTCTGTAACTTTTAAGTGTTACAGTTGTATATTTATTGTTATCATATTATATTAACATACTATTCATCAACATCTAGAAATAGTAAGTAAGTAAAGTTTATTTCTAAAGCGCTTTTCACACATAAAATCACAAAGTGCTGTACACGAGAAAGGTAAAAACAAAACATTATATAAACAATATAAAAATGTATATACAGTACATATGTAAAATCAAAGTGACACTAGTTAAAACCCATCAACCAAAAGCTTTCTTAAATAAACAAGTCTTCAGATCTTTTTTAAAAGAGTCAACAGAGTCAGCCAGATGTAGAGACAGGGGCAGGGCGTTCCACAGTCTGGGGACTAAAAAGACAGGTCCCCTCGGGTCTTATAACGAGTCTTGGGGACCATAAGAAGGTTCTGGCCAGAAGACCGAAGAGTGCGGCTAGAGGAGTGCGGACTCAAAAGGTCCTTGATGTACTGTGGGGCCTGACTGTTTAAGGGCCTGAAAGTCAGCTCTAAAATCTTAAAATCAATCCTATATTTTACAGGGAGCCAGTGGAGAGTCAACAAAAACGGGAGTGATATGAACCCTTCTGGGGGCACCAGTTAAAAGTCTAGCGGCACAATTTTGGACCGTTTGCAGTTTGTTCAGAGCAGACTTATTCAAGAAGGTAAAGACAGAGTGGCAATAATCAAGTCTAGTGGATATGAAAGCATGAATGATAATTTCCAGATCCTTCTTTGACTACATTTTACGTATTTTAGAGATACCTGAGGTGATAGAAGCCGTTTCGGACAAGCTGTTTTGAGTGTATCTCCAAAGACATGGCCTGGTCAAAAACAACCCCCAGGTTTCTGAGGCTGGATTTGACAGAGGAGCCAAGAGAGCCAAGGTCCTGCCAGTTTAAGCTACTCCCCTCAGGCCGTAGGTACTCCATGCCCAGATGCAGGTCAAATAGATACAGAAACTCTCTTATCCCGACTTCGATCTCGATATTAAACAAATTGCCAGAACTGTTTTAATGTACTTAATAATTAATTTATTTTCTATGCATTTAACTTATAACTATGTATTTTTTGAGATTATCTGTGTTTTATATCTTGTGGTAGTGTTGTGTGTTGTGCCTTGTGCTTATCTGCTGGCTGCACAAAAATTGCCCCTCGGGGACAATAAAGTATTGTCCGGGATCTTATGGTCTGGAGCAAAGATCAATGTTTCAGTCTTACTTGCATTTATCTGCAAAAAGTTAGTGGCCAGCCAGTCTTTGATGGAGGACACACACTCTAAGAACAGTGACAATCGATGGAATTAAGCATCATTGAAAGAACAATACAACTGGACATCATAGGCATAGAGATGATACGATACATCCTTAAAACAACCCATAATATGACCAAGTGGCAAAATGTACAGTAAAAACAAAATAGGGCCCAAACCAGACCCTTGTGCCACTCCGCAGGACAAATTGGTCACATCTGACTGTACATTGTTTATAGAAACATTAAAGGTTCGGTCTTGAATATAGGAAGAGAATCACTGTAGGACAGATCCAGATAGTCCCATCTCATTTTGAAGTCAGTTGATCAGTATACTGTGATCTAGCGTGTCAAAAGCAGAGCTCAAATCGAGAAGTACAAGTACAGTGTAGCGGCCAGTGTCCGCTGCCATCATCACATCACTAGAGACTTTGATAAGAGCTGTTTCAGTGGAGTGCATTTTCCGCAAACCAGACTGAAAAATATCAAATAAGTTGTTCTTCTCCATAAAGGAAGTCAGCTGGCATGCCACTACTTTTTCCAAAATTTTTGAAATAAATGGAAGTTTTGATATGGGCCTATAATTATTAGGTTCTGAAGGGTCAAGACTGGGCTTTTTAAGGATCGGGTTTACCACAGTGTGTTTGAAGTAGCTGGGGACTGAGCCAGATGTAAGTGACAAATTAATTATTTTTACCACACAGGGGCCAATGATATCGAACATTTTCAACAACAGGGGTGTTGGGACAATGTCAGCGGGGCTGGAAGATGGTTTCATGTTTCCTATTAATGTCTTCACATCCTGTAGGCTGACAGGAGTAAAAGACGACCAAGACAACACCATTGAGCGTTCAGTAGAACACACAGTGATTAGGGGAACTTTGACACTGGCCCTAATGTCGTGTAATTTGTTCACAAAAACGAAATACAACGAATACAATGAACAAAGTGTTTAAGATAACGCAGAAGTCTCTACCTAATAGTTCAGTCTGATCTCAAGGCAGTTCGTACGGTGGTGCATTGCTGCCACATACATATTATTTGTTCCACTCAATTATGTCGTATTAACGAGTTATGTAGTTAAAACTATTTTTCTTGTAATAACGAGATGTTATGTCATTAATATGATCTATTTTCGAGGCCTAATAAAGAAATGTGTAGTCATGTAAAAAATATGCCTTTATCCACATAAAATTTATATAGTATGTCATGCCTTTATCATACTTCTAAGTTTAAAAAGCTGAAGCAAAAAGTAGCAGCCCCCAATACAGGACATCAACGTTTATAACGTGAAAAACGCTTAACATGGCTTAATGTACTAAGACAGTCATGTTAAAAGATCAATTCTGTACACACCTTATTAATAAAGCATATGTAGCCTACAGAATAGCAGTTGAGTCCAGAATACGAATGCATTGCGTTTAATTAAACGTTAAGCGTTTTCCTCAAAACCCTTATTATAAAGATAACGATTAACGTGGCTTAATGTGCTAAGACAGTCATGTTAAAAGATCAAATTCTGTACACACCTTAATAAATAATATGTACAGAAAAACGCTTATGTAAGTAAGTAAAATTTATTTGTATAGCACTTTTCTCAGATGAAGATCACAAAGTGCTTTACAACAAAAGGAAGCATTAGCAGCTTTCAATCACAGAACAAAATAAAATAAAATATAAGTAAAATAAGCAACACTCATACACATACACATTAGACCAGCCTCGAACATCCTCCAAACTAATCAAAAGCCTCTTTAAAAAGCAAAGTTTTCAGCTGACTTTTAAATTTTTCCACACAATCCAAGCAGCGTATGGAAGGAGGCAAAGCGTTCCACAACCTGGGTGCAACAACTTGGAATGAACGGCCCCCCCTAGTTTTAAAATGTGCAAAGGGGGCAACTAATAGTCTCTGACCTGTTGATCTCAGACTACGTGAGGATGTATGCAGCTGTATCAGGTCAGAGATATATGAGGGTGCCTGTCCTTGTAGGGCTCTAAAAGTTAGGACCAAAATTTTGAAGTGCATTCTGAATAGCACTGGTAACCAATGGAGTGAAGCTAAAACTGGAGTAATATGTGCCCTTTTACTCGTGTGGGTTAAAAGCCTAGCAGCAGAATTTTGGACAGTCTGAAGACGACCAAGATCCTTCTTATTAAGGCAAATAAAAAGACTGTTACAATAGTCCAAGCGAGACGAGATAAAAGCATATATGATCATCTCTAGCTCGGCTTTTGACACCAAGGCTCTTATCTTAGAAATGTTCCTTAACTGAAAGAAACAGTTTTTAATAAGATGTTTCGAATGTTTCTCCAGAGACATGGCCGCATCAAAAACAACTCCCAGACTCCTAAGACTGGGCTGAACAGACGAACCTAAGTCACAAATGTTTTTCTTTATCTGAGGAATGCTCTGCTCAGGGGCAATGATTAAAGTTTCAGTCTTAGCTGAATTCAACATTAAAAAGTTGTCATTTAGCCACTGCTTAATCCTACTCAGACAGTTCATTAAAGATGACAATTTAAATAACTCAGTGGGCTTAAAGGAGCAATATAACTGAATGTCATCTGCATACAGGTGATAAGAGACATCTTGAAACTGGCTTATAATCTGTCCTAAAGGAAGCATATACAGAAGGAAAAGGATCGGTCCCAGGACAGAACCCTGCGGAACACCACTCAATAAACCTGCAGTATCTGACATGTTCTGATTTATATAAACACTAAAACTTCTACCAGTAAGGTAAGATGAAAACCATTTCAGAGCTGATCCAGATATCCCTAATAGAGCCTGTAGTCTATTAAGCATAATATTGTGGTCAATAGTGTCAAAGGCAGATGTAAGATCCAGCAAAACTAACACTGTATGCTTCCCAGAATCAGCAGACATCAAAATATCGCTTGAAACTTTCACCAGTGCAGTTTCCGTAGAATGTTTTTTTACGAAAACCTGACTGATATTTATCAAAAATATCATTATTCTCTAAGAAGGTAGTAAGCTGCTCTACTACCACTTTCTCTAAAATCTTAGCCATAAAAGGGAGTTTAGATATCGGCCTGTAATTCGAGGGTTGCAATGGATCCAAACTGGGCTTTTTAAGAACAGGTTCAACAATAGCATGTTTAAAAAAGTCAGGAACCACCCCAGTTAAAAGTGAAGTATTAATCATTTCTACAACGCAGGGGCCAATACTATCAAAAACCTGCTTAAACAGCATAGTTGGAAGAACATCACACTGGCCATAAGATGGTTTCAGCTTATCTAATAGAGTAGAGACATCGAATAATGACACAAGTTTAAAAGAGAAACACGGATAGGAAAGACCCAAAGTACAGGCCTTGTGTGCAGGCGGGGGTAAAATGGTAGCTCTGATATCCTTAATTTTCTCAACAAAGAAGTTAAGAAATACATTGCTATTTGTCAAAGAGAGCACCGTAGTTGGAGAAACAGATGGAGAAACAATAGAATTAATGGTGTCAAATAAAAATTTAGGGTTTTTCTTGTTAGAAGATATTAGCTGAGAGAAGTAGTTGGTTCTAGCATTCTTCAGATATTCATTTAGAGTAGTGGTTAATTCCCTAAGATAGAGCCTGTAAACTTCAAGTTTAGTTGTTTTAAACCTTTCTCCAGCTTAATTATAGAGGTTAACAAATCAGAAAAATCAGTAAGGAAGATACCTGCAGGGCCAGGAGGAAGGTAAATTAACACACAGTGAAATATGTTTACAGCACCGACCTTAATCATCTGTGATTCAAAAGAGGAAAATGTTTCACAGTGAATTCCTCTGCATAAAAGATATTGTGAAGTTTCTTTTGTTTAATATTCATTGTATTCTTTTTTCACATCTTTTTGTTAAGGACTTTTATTTTGGTGTTGAGTCCTCAGAGAGAGGATGATGTAATGAGAAGTGGGAGTGCGAAAAAAAAAGAGAGATAGAGAGGGTGCGAGCGAGGAGTGTTGCTCTGCTCTCTAATTCTAACACTCTGCTCAATAAAAGTTGTTAGCCGTCAATATTCCAAGTCCATCGTCATTCTTAAGATTAATCCACGGACAGTTAAACCCCACGCCTTACATATTTGGTGGCAGCGGTGATTGTCTCCGGCCTCTTTGGAGAAGTTTATGCTGGACGGGTAACTTATGGTGACGAAAACGAAAAATATATGATATTTGCTGCCCTTTCATCATAGAGACTGGATCAGTTGTACTGGTGGGTTAACTTAGACTGGAACGCGTTTTGCTTAACGTGTAACGTTTTCATTTACATGGACTGTATTCATACGGACTATATTTATAACTTTAGAGTAGCTTTATTGTTTTCACCATCGTGTGAGTTTTATTTTCATGTACAGTTATTTGTTTATTTCGTTTTTTTTTTGGTGGGGAAAAAAAAAGAGTAAAGAAGACGCCTGCATCTCGACGGTTCGAAGTTGGCTCATTGCCAGGATTTGACGACGCTCACTTTTTCTAAAACGTGTGCGAGTGTCTCCCTCCTGTGGCGGCCTTCGGTAACTGCACATGGCCGAGAGTAAAAGGAGAAAGCACTGCAAATGTGACTTATAAAATAGACTTGTTATAAGTGTTCATCTACTTTTTTTATTTTATTTATTTTTTTACATTTTTATATATACATCCTCACTACAAAAGTCACAGTATAAGTCTAACTTGCAGACAATCTTTATCAATAAAAGACTTTGCTGGACTGAACTGGTTGGTACAACTGCATTGGCATTACTCTTTTCAAACATGGCAGAAGACAATGTAACAACCCCACAAGTGCACTTCAGAGCTGTTTTACCTCCAGACTTCACTGGGGATGGCAACGAAAGCTTTTTTAAATGGGCTCGTCGTTTTCAAGTATGCTGCGAGACCTCAGGTATGGACAAACCTCAGCTTGCAAAAGTACTTCCTTCAAGATTGGCAGGTGCTGCATTCAGTTACTGGGATAGTTTGTCAGATGACATCAAAGCTGATTATGACAGTACATGTAACAAGCTTGCTGCAGTTTTTGATCACAAACAGCTACTGAGAACTTTTCAAACATACTTAAATGCCAGACCGCGTCGGAGCAACGAGCCATTTGAAGTGTATGCTGCTGATTTGACCCGCCTTGTTCACCAGGCTTTTCCGGATTATGGAGAATCTGCCATCAAAGGTGAAATTTTGCGACGCTTTATAGCTGGACTTGAACTTTCATTGCAAACTAAACTGTATGAGTTTGGTGTAACTACACTTGAGGATGCAATTAAAGTAGCTGGTCGGTGTGAGAGGGCACGTTCCACAGTCACTGAGCCTTTTCCACTGCCGACATCCTCTGCACCTGAATCTGCCAAGGTACACAGCCTCACAACTGAGTCTGCCAATATGCTCGCAGCGCAGCTCAGTGACCTCCATCTGAAAGTAGACAAGCTTCAGTCTGTCGTGACTATGTTGACATAGCCTAAGCCTCATCACACCAGTGCTGTCTCACCTCCTGATCGTCACTTCACCTATCGTCAGAGATCACCTTCACTTGACAGGGTGAAAGACAATCACTATATGCCATCTTCTCGTTATCAACATTTCACTGCATCTGATGAGCCCTACTCCAGAGGAAGATCTCCTGTACGTTCCAGTAACAGTCATCGCAGACTACACGGGAGCCCCGGGCCAAGCTATCATCAGCAGCAGCAAGGGTATGATAGACCCTTACGATACGACAGTAGCGAGGCTCGTTTTAGCCCTCGGCAGAGATATACTGCATACGATGACTCAGTGCCTTCTCAACCCAGCTACAGGCATCAACTGAAAGATGACAGCAGCCCAGGTGAGAACCGAGATCGATGGAGGGATGAGCAGTATCACAGACGTCGCTCTCCAAGTCCACAACGACCCCATTCACGCCATGTACACTTCGTCGAACATCAGCATTCGGGAAACGAGTGCTAACTGGAGATGAGGGTCAATCTTCAGTTCAACTGTCAGCGGCCCATAGCAACAATGCAGTCACATCTGTGGACACCACACGCTGGACACCTTACATAAAAGGCCTCGTCGAGGACCAAGAAGTCAGTATTTTCCTTGACACGGGCGCTGGTTTGTCACTCATCAGTGAGGCCTTACGTCAACGCATCCCTGCACTTAAACATCGCCCCTTACTGAAAAGTTTCCAGGTGGCACACACACTGACAGGACAACAGTTAGACATTTTAGGTTCATTATCTGTTACATTACGTCTGGGGTCACACATATTCGGTATGAACATGTATGTCGTGAGAGACTCTAGACAGGATGCTCTTCTTGGGTGGGACTTTTTCAAAATGCATGGTGCCTCAATTGACACAGCCTCTGGTGCTTTTATGTTCAAAAATGACAAAATTTCTCTTCTCAGTTCCTCCCAAGCACTGCCTTTTTGCTGTAATGTGTTCCTGCTCTCACAGGTCTCAGTCCCCCCTTTGACAGAGATTGTTGTTCCTGCCTCTGTAGCATGTACCTCAGAAACAGGAAGTCAGCTCCATGGTTTTCAAGGTATTCTGGAACCACATGTGACCTTTGACAAAGATTTAGCTGTTGCTCGTAGCTTCTCTAATGTCGAAAATGGGCTCACAGTAGTTCATCTGCTTAATCCTACACATCAAGACATTGAGTTGCCCAAACAGACCCATTTAGGTCAGTTCTACACTGTGCGTGACATGCCTTCTGATTTCTATAAGCCTGTGGACGGTCTTGTAGCTCAGGTTAGCCTGCCAAGCCCTTCATGCCAATTACCTGATATTCACATGGGTACAGACACTCTTACTCCCAATGAGTTAGAGGTAGTTAACTCCCTCCTACAAGAGAACTGTGATGTCTTCAGTACTTCTTCTACTGATCTAGGTAGAAACTGATTTGATTAAGCATAGCATACACACATCCTCCACATCCCCTGTGCGTCAGAGAGCATACCGTACATCTCCTATCCTACGAGAGGAAATCCACAAACAAGTAGAGAAACTCCTTGATGCTGACTTAATTGAGCCTAGCCATAGCCCATGGGCCTCCCCAGTGATACTTGTTCGTAAGAAGGATGGGTCTTACAGATTTTGTATTGATTATAGGCGGTTGAACTCGATAACGATTAAAGATGCACATCCCCTGCCACGTGTGGATGACAGTTTAGATGCCCTTTCTGGGGCCACCTTGTTTAGCACTCTAGATTTGTCAAGTGGCTATTGACAGACTCAAATGGATGATGCTAGTAAAGAAAAAACTGCCTTTACTACGGGAGATTCCCTCTATCAATTTAAGGTTATGCCAATGGGCCTTACCAATGCCCCCCCAACATTTCAGGGGTTGATGGAGCTTGTTCTCCATGGCCTCCATTGGTCTAAGACTCTGATTTATCTTGATGACATCACAGCCTTCAGTAAGACCTTTAAAGATCACATTACGATCTCTCTGAAGTGTTTGGAAGATTGCGGCAGGCTGGTCTCAAACTCCATCCTCGAAAGTGTCAGTTTTTCAAACAATCCGTACTCTTTCTAGGACATGTGGTTTCAAAGGATGGCATTCAACCTGACCCCAAATTGACTGAGAAAGTGCTGAATTGGCCTCGTCCAACTACACCTACAGAGGTTAGAGCTTTCATAGGCCTCTGTTCATACTATCGCCGGTTTGTCATAGACTTTGCGGAAAAAGCAGCCCCTCTACACAATCTGACGAGGAAACATACCAAATTCACATGGAGTGAACAATGTGAGGACACATTTCAGTATTTTCGCCATGCTCTGTCTTCCCCTCCCATTCTCACCTACCCTGATTTCAGCAAGTCTTTTATTCTCTATACGGACGCATCTCACCATGCGATTGGTTCCGTGCTTGCACAACAGCAACAGGGTGTTGAAAAGGTAGTAGCCTATGCCAGTCATGTGCTAAGCACAACAGAGCGTAACTGGTCCACCTTTGACAGAGAATGGTGGGCTATTGTTTGGTCCGTTAGACATTTCTCACACTACTTACAAGGATGCCCCTTTGTGATTGTTACAGACCATCGTCCCTTGTTAGGGTTAAAGAAAATGCCTATTGATCGAGATCCAACAGGGCGTAGAGCACGTTGGGTATTGCTTGAGAGCTTGACGTCTACAATTGGGTCATAAAACACAGGAATGGCGTAAAGCACACAAATGCAGATTCACTATCTAGACGCCCGAGTCAAAGTGATACTACTGTAACAAACCTAAAGAGTCACCCACTCTTCATGTAGTCATTCCCAGTAAAGCTGTCCCCCAGGTGTTACAGTTTTTACATGGTCATTCCACTGTAGGTCACCTTGGTCATAAAAAGACACTTGCAAGGGCCAGGGAGCATTTCAATTGGCCATACATGGCTAGAGACAGAGCACTACTGCCAACAGTGTGTTTCATGCCAGTCTAGATCTATGCCAGTCCCACATAGAGGAGCTCACCTACAGACTATTCATGCCAATCATCCTTTTGAAAAGGTAGCAGCTGACATTACTGACCTTTCTGTGACACCATCAGGCCATAGATATGTCCTTGTTCTTCAAGACTATTTCACCAAGTATGTGAATTTGTACCCCATGAAGGACCAAAGAGCTGTAACGGTGGCACACTGTACTTTTGAACAGTATGTCACAGACCATGGTGTTCCTGAATACCTTCATACAGATCAAGGTTGTCAGTTTGAGGCAGATTTAATCAAGGAGTTGTGTTCCAAGTTGGGTGTCACCAAAACTAGGACTTCTCCTTATCATCCTGATCGAGATGGTTTAATTGAAAGATTAATTGCACCCTGAAAGACCAATTAAGTAAATGTCTATATCAGCAAACAGAGTCATGGGATACCATGTTGAGGTCAATCCAGTTCTCTTTCAATACCAGTGTGCACAGCAGTACTGGATACACCCCCTTTTTCCTTGTTCATGGACGTGAAGCCAGGCTGCCTGTTCATTTACTCTTTCCTTGTCCTACTGAAGCTTCTAGTGCCTCTGCTGGCACCCCAGCAGAGTATGCTACGTCTGTCTACAGGAAGCTGCAGTTTGCATTCAAGTTGCGTCAGGAGAATCAGGAACATGCTCACGCACAGCAAAAAGCTCAATATGACAAAAAGGCCAAATTCACCACGTACAGTGTGGGAGACTTGGTTTGGCTGAATGATCCTGCTCATTCCCGATGTTAACTGGCCCCACGCTGGAAAGGACCCTACATTGTAACACGAACTGTTCAGCCTGCCGATGGTAATTCTGTGCTGTATGCTATTCAGCCAAAAGGTTTTCCTGAAAAGACACCGCAAGTGGTACATCATAATCGTCTTAAACCCTACCTGCCTTCCACATATCAGCTGGGGTGAACAGTATCCGATGCATCGTCTCCCATTGCACAGACTGTGGAAAAGGAAGTACCCCCTAATACTTCTAATTCTTCTACACTTGCTGTCCGAGAGAACTTGCCTTGTGTTGTCTTTACTGGAGAAGTCCCCAATCAGAGTCCAACTAGGACATTGCTTTTGGGACAGTTACCGCTGAGCTTAACTCAAAACACTGGACAGTTGAATGTTCCTCAGCCTGATAGTATGGACTATGTAACCTCAGAAGTAGGCTGTTCTACTTCTGTGGCTCCACGTGCTGTTCTAGACTCTAGACCGTTAGGTCGCAGACCTGTCAAATTGCCTGCAAAGTTCAAAGACTATGTTGTGAAGTAAAAAAAAAAAAAGTTATCCATCCTTTGCTTTATAACTTTTGCTAAAACCCTTGCATGTCTTGGACTACAGACCATTTTGTGTTTATTGAAACTTTTGGTTTTTGGTGCACCAATAATCTGCACATTGCTTTGCCTGGTTTATTAAGGGCATTGTTATTTTCTGTATGTTGAAAACGTGGACGTTTCTTTTCCCACGGGGTAACTAATGTGAAGTTTCTTTTGTTTAATATTCATTGTATTCTATTTTAACATCTTTTTGTTAAGGACTTTTATTTTGGTGTTGAGTCCTCAGAGAGAGGATGATGTAATGAGAGGGTGCGAGCGAGGAGTGTGGTGTTGCTCTGCTCTCTAATTCTAACACTCTGCTCAATAAAAGTTGTTAGCCGTCAATATTCCAAATCCATCGTCATTCTTGAGATTAATCCACGGACAGTTAAACCCCACGCCTTACAATAGTCTCGATACACAACAGCAAGGCCACCACCTCGGCGACCCGTTCGAGGTGTCCCAATCACTGAGCAACCTGCAGGGCAGAGCTCATTTAAGTGTACGGCCTCCTTATCCTTTTGCCATGTTTCTGTGAGGAACATAAAATCCATCTTTTCCATGAAGATAAGATCGTTGATGACATGCGCCTTGTTTGTGATGGAACGAGCATTTAGCAGCGCTAAACGGAGCGATGATGGCAGTCCAGTCTCCTTAGTAGCAGGTTGTAGCGGTCGCAAACACCTAGTACAGTCACGTGATTTCCAGCGGTGTCGTGGGTCCAATCGCTGGTCAGGCAGGTCAGACACAAACTGCAGTTTCCCAACTGCAAGTCCATCTCCGCCCCACGGTGACCAAAGGGGATCACGTCCAGCGGGCAGGACGAGCCGCAGGCTACCCTGCGACAGAGCGCCCCCGGCACCTATATCCCGAGGAAAAACCGGCAGCAGCCACCGCGGCCGCCGCCCGCAGAGAAGCCCGGGCACCTCTATAGCCGAAGACAGCCTCATCGCGACCCGAACGCCAGCTCTGCAACCCCTTTTCCTTCGTCTCTTCTTTGGGTTTCCATGACCCCGAAGTAAAAAACGGCAATCAAATAGGCTGGGTGTGCACACCAGCGGGGGTGGAAAAGTTTGACTGTAACTCTCCCAGCTGTTACTGAGTCCTTCCATATATATACTCCAATGTTCATTAGGGTATCATGATCGTATGTCAGAACAGTGGTGACACAGTGATAAAATGGCAGGGTTAATGTGACCATAAAAAAGACATACACAAACAAATAAGAACGACATAGATGAGACGCAGCAACGGCCATGCCAAACAAAGGCGCCATCTTGGAATGGCCATGTTAATTTCTTAACATGGTTTTCTTCGGGAGGATGGCATTGTGGTGTCCACAACAAATCTTTTAAATGGTATTCAATGCAAAACAAAAATGAAAAATATAAGTAGCCTATAAAATAAACAAACTACAGTGACATTAATTAGCCCACAAACAATATTTAAAGCCTAAACAAATGTATTTAATGTAAAACTGAAACTACCGTTGGGCGTTTATCTTAAAATAGGGTAAGTGTTGTATTTGTTTATATTAATATTAGTAGTATTATTACTATGTGCTATTATTACCTCTTACATCTTATGAATAGATGTGAAATTAATGTGATATTTTAAAACTGGAACAAAATCTCTACAATATCCAGTATCTCCTAAAATTAAAATGAATGGACTGTTAATCCTGACTGTGCTGAGATTGAGTGTGTTTAAAGTAAAGGGTGTTAAATGTATATCATGATGTCAAAGTGTGGTTTTCAGTGTGTCTATCAGTACTGCAGTTTCAGCTTAATGAGGAGCAGCTCATGTGTTCAAGCATTTACAGATCAAACACATGAACTCACAGTGCAGGAGAAATACAGCAAACGCTTCAAACTGAAAAAATGTAATTCTCTTACATCATATTAACAGACGTGAATTTAATTTGATCAAGTTTCAATAGCTTTGCTTGTAATTAATGTAATAATAGTTATTTCCCTGCATTTTAGTTCATTTTGATTATGATTTATGAATTCACAGTGACAGTGATAGTGATAGTTTGAGCAATATGTCTTAAAAAAAACCCAATTAATTTAATATATCAGTAAGTTTAACTGTTATTCTAAGATATTATGTCTCTATGTGAGGGAGAAAGACCATATAAAACTGATAAAATGGAATACATTGAAAACATCTGTTTTTTACCTAAATAAATTTCTCAAAACTATCATAAAAAAACGGTTAAGTAGATCACAAATCAGGTCAGATAGGTGGAGGGTTTAAAGGCTGAAGTGTGACACATATTTTTTGGTAAACCATTAATTTATAATGTTTAAGTAATAAATGTCATAATGTTTTAACAGTGATGTTTGTTCTCAGTGTTACTTACCAAGCTAATCTAGTTGCTGTAACCACAGGCATCAGCTTCTGAAGAACTTCATCTGCTGTGTTTTGTGTGACACTAATAGAAAATAAAAAATAAATAAGTTAATTATTAATACTAACAATAATAATAATTCATAACATTAGTAAATAATACATTATACTTTCCTAAATAACCTAAAATAATTTTGCTTTATAAAGGACATGTGAAAAAGTTGTTTAGTATCTATAACTGTAGAAGCCTCGTATTCAGCCAACACAGATTTGTTTTTTCTTTTTCTTGTCAATATCGCTTGTCAAGGTCTATTAGTCTACATTTACACCACAACACTATTTTGACATATACATTTTTTGTCCTGTCAAATGCGTAGATTTTCATGAATCAAGAAGTATTTTGTGTTAAACAAGTTGTTTTTTAAATATGAAGTAAGCTAATTTACGTACATATTTACAGCAGGTCTATTCGCACAGGATTAGCATTACCTGAGGTAATTTTTCCGGACCTTTTTACTGAAGGTAGAAGTCGCCGTAATCTTTACTGACACCGTCCGTAATGATTACTGAGATGGCACATTCGGACGGGACTAAAATCACAGAGAAGCTCTGGTAATTATTACTTTACCCCACCTCTCCATGTTAAACTAGTCCTGTCCGAATAGGGCTTTTTACCTTCAGTAAAAAGATCCGGAATAATTACGTGTATATTTTTTGTGTGTAGATTGTGTAGATTCTGTCGTTATGTCAGTAAATTTGATTTATTGAAAGGATATTGGCAAGTGCCTTTGACCACTCGTGCACAGGAGATTGCCTCATTCATTACCCCTTCTTGGCTATACTCTTATTCGGTAATGAGTTTTGGCCTTAGAAATGCGCCCACTACTTTCCAACATTTGATGAACCGTGTGACCTCTGGGTTGAAGGGTTGTGCTGTTTATTTAGATGATGTGATTGCCTACAGTGACACGTGGGAGCATCATCTTTTACGTATCCGAGCGCTTTTTGAGCGTTTGGCAGAAGCTAGGCTCACGTCAACCTGGCAAAGTGTGAGTTTGCCAAGGCAACTGTGACCTATTTGGGGGTGGTAGTTGGGCAGGGTCAAGTGCGTCCCGTGCGCGCTAAGGTCTTGGCCATTGATAATTTTCCTCCACCTAATACAAAATGAGAGCTTATGCGGTTTCTGGGTATGGTGGGCTATTACAGAAACTTTTGCTCAAATTTTTCTTCAGTGGTGGTAGCTCCTTTAAATGATTATAAACATATATTGCTCATGGCTGGGTGAATAGTATTCGCTGAGTTTTGTTTAAGTTTAGAGACGTGCTCAAGAAAAAAAGTTCACGGAGACGGAGAGGCAGAACGCACACCCTGTTTATTTTCTTTATTTTACAAAAGCACAAAGTTTTGTTTCGATTGTAAGTGGACACATAAAAAAATAGACATTTAACAGTTTATTTTGTCATATTTCTTAAGTCTGTATGACCAGAATTGATGGAGTAGTTTAATTCTATTTTTCTGCTATGTGAAAAAAATCTGCCAAAATGTGCCGGCGCGTTTGCCGACCCCAGAGGGTTAACCTTCTAAGACCGATGGGAGCGTCGGCGCTCCCGTTTGCGTGTGTCTGTTTAAAAGCCTATAGAAACTGAAACCAAATGGCTAGCTCAATCATTCTTTTTGCATACAAAACCAGAGATGTAACATGTTCCGATCAAGCCTCCAACATGCCCATGTTGCGTTGTTTTCACCCTCTAATCAGTCTGTACAAACTGCGTAATATTCGTTTACAAAGAACAACAACACAAAAATGCTTTGCACGTCTTTCCACACATGTTCTGTAGATCTGCGATTGATATTTACGTCTTCCGATGACTCATTGACGTATCACGTTCTGTGCACTATGACCCCCGGGTGTGTCACATGTTGTGACGTCACACGCTGCGTCATTTGACCATGCGTTTGACTCCCGTTTGACTCCCATTTGCTATATGTTCCTTATATCGTTATTGTCTTTTTTACCATCGCTTTATTTTATTATTTCTTTCTCCTTTAGACGTTCACAAATACAAGGACATTCACACACACACACACACACACACACACACACACACACACACGCGCGAGCGCGCGCACGCACGCAGCGTTAGGTCTAAACGAAAGTACACGCCTTTTTTTTGAATGAGTGTAAAAATGAGTGTATCTTAAAAACTAATTTATGTAAACAGTTCAAATCAATTCTGTATAGTTTTAAATTGATTTGTGCACGTTTTTCTCATTGACAAGTTTGAAGTTGACATTTATTAATTTTTTGTATTGAAGAAAATACGTAAAAAAAAATAATAATAATTTTTTTTTCTTTTTGTTTATTGCACTTTTGAGATATTTATATAGTTACTATTGATTTATTACAAACATAGCCTTCAAACTGGGAGAGTAAGGATTATTTTGATGTATGGCATATGAAAATGCTCAAAAAAATGACAGCACAGCATGTAAAAATACAAAGATATACTCTGGTGGAATTGTTCTATGGCAGGTCATAAAGGGTTAAAGGGGTATTTCATTAACAAGATTGATGCTCTTACATCTAGTATTATACCTTCAGCTCTTGTCCTTGACTATGTCACTCCACCTTCACTAGGACATTATTTAAGTGAGTTTAACCCTTTAGGCGCCAGAGGTTTTTTCCTAAAACGTTCGATTTTGACATCTTAATTTCAAAAGACTATGGGCTCTATCTTGCACCCGGCGCAAATGACTTTGTTCACTGACGCATGTATCATTCCTATTTTGCACCGGCGCAAAGCGGGCTTTTCCCTCCACAGACGCACGTCGGTAAACTAGGAAATGAACTTGCATTCCCTGGGTGGGTCGGCGCAAAAAGGAGGCGTGTTTCGGCGCAAACGTTCCCTAGTGCTATTTTGCACTTCCAGAAAACAATTCCGCCACTGACCAAAAAATACCTGGTCTAAAGTCATTGGCGCGTTGCGCGTTTTCATAATGCTATTTTAAGCGCGCATGCTTGGCCATAATGTAGCGGGTGCACAATGCGCACTTTGATTCTCTCATCAACACAGATGCAGCAGTTTTTATTTTTGCAAATCATACATTATAACAAGGAAATATATTACCACACGAGGGAAATCATTGTGGTGTCCATGAAGATGTGAAAAAATAGGCATACCTCTAGCTTACACATTTACCCAATTTTTTTAGGCAAATTGTAGTAATGACGGATCAGACCTGTTTGCCCAATAGTGGCAAGACACATATGTATATAAGGACATCTGACAAATTCGTTTGTCCGTCAAGAACCAGGAAAAAAAAATCTGAAGACTGCGAAATCACTTTTACCATAATGTAAGTAGGCTACTTTAAAAAACTTACTCTTTAACTTGCCAGTTAAGTTGAGCTTTCTCATATTTTTTTCTATTGATTTGGGTGGGTTTGCCCCATCCCCAATGTCACTTCTCTTTCTTTTACGGCCTTGACGAGAACATCGATCTCCTCGGCTGTGAACCGATTCTGAAGCGCGCCTGGTAAATCCGCCATAATAATAACAATCCGCCATGCAACATGCGCACCTGCTCTTAAAGGGTATGTTGGATGGCGCTCTGATTGGTTTATTTCACGTTACGCCCAAACCACACCTATGAATAATGAAGCTACTTCAGACCAACCCCTTTTAGATTTGCGCCAGGCGCAAGAGGCATTTATCCCGCCGGGAAAATAGCAACAGCGTCGGGATCCACCCACAAAGTTACTTGCGCTTTGTGCTTTGACACTTGCGTTTCAGATCGTTAAAATAGGGCCCTATATCTTAAAAGTGAAACAAGATAGATACTTTCTGTAAATTAGAGAAATATTAAGGATGACCCAAAGTTTATGTAGGGATTTAATTTCCCCATCTATTTAGCATACTATGACGTCATATGGTGGCAGCAATCTTGGATTATAGTATTTTCATGAAAAGTCACATGTTTAAATGATAAAATGCAGCATTTCTTTTCCTCAAAAATGTCCATCCCATTCTGTACGCTATATTGCACAATACTGAATGCTCAGGTATATAGTTAGTAGTAAAGAAACTGTGTAAATCATTACTAATAAATGTTAGAACAAACCGTATGCATGTAGTGATTGGCCTTTTGCTGTAGAGATTTTCCATTTACTACATACATTAGGCACTCTGATTCCATGTTTGGGGCATATTTTATTCATATGACACACAAACACAAGTAGACAAGACCTGTTTAGTTCAAAAGATCACTCGTTACGGCAAAGCACAGGCCATAAGTGATGATAGGAGCAAGCGCGAGCGCGGCCAGATCTGCCTCGCGCGCGCGCCGAGTATGCACACTATTGCGACTCCCCACCCTGCCTTCACGTTGCCCCCTAACTGTACTATGAATACTTCGACCTCGTATAACATACCCAGTGATAATAGACAAAGTCTCCACCACAATACTGTTGCCGCGATCGCGGAGAGGCTCTGATGAAATGGCTCACTCTCACACTAGCTTCGCTTTTGATCGCACTGATTCAATGCGCTGTAACTCGAACATTTTGTATAGAAACATGACGTTTTTTGAGTCGGGGATGAATTATGACATGTCTGCCATCCAGTGGAGCTGATGTTGAACGAAATTTGACACCCAATTTGACAAAATCGGCCGTTTTATTCAGTGACGCATCTTGTCGAGTAAACTCGACCATGGCGCCTAGAGAGTTAAACCAATTTTATTTCCTGATTTGGTAGACTTAGTCTGCCAAATGAAGCCCACTCAGTGTTCTTTAGATCTTGTTCCCCACGCCTTCTTGTTCAGGTATTAGACGTGGTTGGTTTAGATCTTTTGTCAGTAGTGAACTCCAGCTTATTGTGTCGTGCCGTCCTGCTTCAAGAATGCAGTGCTGCAACCCCTTCTAAAGAAGCCCAATTTGGACTCATCTGATTTAAAGAACTATCGGCCAATCTCAAAATTGTCTTTCCTGTCAGAAATTTTAGATAAGGCTGTCTTTCAACAACAGCTTTCTACTTATTTAAATGGAAACGGTCTTTTTGATAAGTTCCAATCGGGATTTCGGGCTCAACACAGTACAGAGTCAGCCCTTCTCAAAGTGTCAAGCGTGTTTTTGGCTGTCGATTCAGGAAAGTGTGCAATTTTAGTTGTAATTGATCTGACTGCTGCATTTGATACTATAGTGCATGTGTGACCGAATGACTGGATCAACTTACACTAGTAAGGCCCGTACTCAGAGCCCAAATTTTCAAGCCTCCTCAATCAGGCTTTCCACTAAAGGAAAAGGACGAGCAGAGACAAGACCACAGACTACAATTTTATTTATCAATTAGTTACTAAAACCATCTTGAGCTCAACATCAATGATAAAAAAACACTTCAATCAATGTGAATAAATCAGCCCAATGGGCATCGTTTAGTCGGTTCACATGGGCCGGCAACCCATACACTGGCCAAATACACAAAACAGAAAATAAAATAAATATACCAACAAAAGGAAAATGCACAAAAAAAGGGATAAACTAAACAAGTTGGTTTCTTTCTTTGGTATTATGTCTCTATGTAAAACATTCCACCGCTCAAATTATAAAGAAAAATATAGCTGCGAGCAGCGATTACGGGCCCAAGCCATTTTACATTTATTTAGGTTCAATTACAAAATATACAATCTTAATTTAATTTAAAGCAAACAATACATTTAAAATACATGGGTTGTATGCACTTTTTTTTTTATAAAAAAAAAATATATATCCAAAAAGACAAGGCTTAAAAACTCTTGTCACTGTAACAGACACAATCTCTCTCTCTCTCTCTCTCACACACACACACACACACACACACACGCACGCACGCACGCACGCACGCACGCACGCACCAGCACACACACACACACACACACCGTCAAGTCACTTACATTTTAGATGCAATATTGAATAAGCAGAAAAATCGGATTTTCTGCTCTGAAAATATAAATAAGCATACAAATTGAATAAGCACTTTGAATATTCTAAACAGAATAAGCACTAGTCGCTAATGAATAAGTACTAGTACTTAATGGAATAGATACTACTATCTAAAAAATAAGTACTAGTAGCATGAAAATAGAGACTAGTATGTTAAAATGATTAAATGTTAAAACGGCTTGCCATATTGGCTCAGAGAGAGAGAGAGAGAGAGAGAGAGAGAGAGAGAGAGAGAGAAAATGACATTTTAGATAATAGTACCTATTTATAGATACTAGTATTTATTCAATAAATACTAGTTCTAAGTCATTACATACTAGTACCTATTAAATAGATACCAGTACTTATTCATTAGCTACTAATACGTATTCAAAAGAATATCTAAAGAATATAAGCACTAGTATCTAAAGAATAAGCACTAGTCGCAAATGGATAAGTACTAGTACTAAATGGAATAGATACTAGTATCTAAAATAATAAGTACTAGTAGCATGAAAAAAGAGAGTAGTAGGTTAAAATGATTAAATGTTAAAACGGCTTGCCATATTGGCTCAGAGCATCAAAAGCATCAAACAAGAATATTAAAGTTTGATGCGTTGCCACGGCAACAGTATCTAAGATATCAATAATCCTTTCTCAGGTCTACATCTGCCGTGTGTTTACATTATACACATAAAGTTTGAAGCAAATTGGGTAAAAATAAGAGGGTGATTTCAAAGTTCCAAAAATTCACTGGCAATTTTCATCCTCAATGTCTTGACTTCATGCTGACCGAGTTTCGTGGCGATTGGTTGAATTCTCTAGGAGGAGTATATCGAATTCCAGGGGCATACGCTTCCAAACAAACCATAATAGCCGACTTCCTGTTGGGCTGGGGTAAAAAGTAAAAGTACAAAGGATATATGAACCGATGAGATCTGTATGTGTACCGAGTTTCATATTATTACATGCAAGCGTGTTTGATTTATGGACCAAGTTTTCGGACCCCATTCCAGGGGGCGCTGTCGAGCCCCCCTGCCACGCCCGGGTACCAGCTTCAGCCCGGCCCTGCTGGCCGCGGATTCTGACCCGTGTGCAAAGTTTCAAGAGTTTTTGAGCACGTTAAGGGCCACAAAAGTGCGCTAAGAATCTCAAAAGTATCCAAAACGAACATTAAAGTTTGATGCGTTGTCACGGCAACAGCATCTAAGATATCAACAATCCTTTCACAGGTCTACATCTGGCGTGTGTCTACATTATACACATCAAGTTTGAAGCAAATCGGGTAAAGCGTGTTGGATATATGGACAAAATTCTCGGACCCCGTTCAAGGGGGCGCTGTCGAGCCCCCCTGCCACGCCCGGGTACCAGCTTCAGCCCGGCCCTGATGGCCGCGGGTTCTGACCCGTGTGCAAAGTTTCAAGAGTTTTTGAGCACGTTAAGAACCCCAAAAGTGCCCGAAAGCATAAAAAAGCATAAAAAAGCTTAAAAAAAGGAATATTATAGTTTGATGCATTGCCATGGCAACAGTATCTAAGATATCAATAATCCTTTCACAGGTCTACATCTGGCATGTGTCTACATTATACACATAAAGTTTGAAGCAAATCGGGTAAAAATAAGAGGGTGATTTAAAAGCATTTTGAAAGTGACACACTTCCTGCTGCCAGTTGGTGGCGCTATAACTTTGACTCACAATAGTCACATCCATGTGATCAGGCTCTTACATCGAACACACTGCTGAAGTTTCATCAAGATTAGTTAATGTATGCAGTAGTTATAACTAGGCTTGGGTATCGAGTATCGAGTATCGAGTATCGATTGGAACTGGGACTTGCTTTGCGATTTTCCCGGAATCGTTCAAAAGTTAAAATTTCGATTCCTAGTTTCGATTCTCAGTCCGCCGACCGGAAGAAGAAACCGCTGAACACCAATGAAGAAGCATCCACCAGAAGTGTTGGCATAACCGAGCGAAGCAACTCGAGAGTCGTCCGATGCTGCGTTCACTCCAGACGCGAATAGCGCGTCAAATTCGCACCAACCGCGTCTAGTTATACGCTTGAACACTTTGAATCCATTCGCACGTCAAGAGCGAAATGACGTGCGTAAAAAAGGTGTATTCGCGTCTATATAAACGGACATAAACTGAAAAGCGGGCTTGTCCCCATTCGCGCCGCAGGAATTGTTTACGCGCGTAACGCGTCTTTGCATTGAGTTAACATTGAAATCACTCGCGCCAGACGCTCTATTCGCGTCTGGTGTGAACGCAGCATCAAACCAAGGCATGGATATGTTCCAAAAGTGCTCTCGACGGCGTTCAGAGCACAGGTTATTTCGCTGGTTGCTCTCTCCTCGCCTCTGGTCATCACACATATAAAAACTGCCATACCGCCCTCACTAGATCAATACCAGTTTGCATACAGGAAGAACATGTAACCAAAGAAATCATTGTGGATTTCCGCAAGACTGGACGGTTAAACCATTCTCCCACTCCTCATTGGAAATGAGGTGGTAGAGAGGGTCTCTAGTTTTAAGTTTTTAGGTGTGACTGTGACGGAGGATCTGTCGTGGGGGAAAACCATCGCCTCTGCCACGAAGGCCCAACAGCGCCTTTTTTTCCTCAGGAAGCTGAGGTGGGCAAAACTGCCCCAGAGACTCATGATCAACTTTTACCACTGTGCAGTGGAGAGTGTGTTGACCTATGAGTTACTGGTGTGGTTTGCTGCCTGCACCAGCTCAGAGAAGGAGGCCCTACACAGAGTGGTGAGAGCCGCAGGAAAGATCATTGGGGTCACTCTCCCAGACATCCCAACTGTGTACACCTCCCGCTGCATGAACTAAGTAAAGAATATGGTTCAGGACCATTTACACCCAGCACATCACCTCTTCCACTTACTGCCTTCAGGGAGAAGATATAGGTCCATCAGGGCCAAAACCAGCAGGCTGGCCAACAGTCTTTACCACCATCTGGACTTTGCATTGCTGCAAAAACACTCCAACAACTAGACTAGACAACACTCCTTTACTAGATTGATTAATTGCATCATGTACTTTACTGGACATAGCATTTTATGGGGTTTTATAGGGGTATTTATGGGTATAGGGTATATTATTGTGAATTATTTTTAATTAATGAGGGAACCAAGGGAATCTTACCACCAACTTTATCAAAACTGTTGCGATGTTATAAATCCGTCAAATGTTGATGTTGAGAGTAAATGCTGAAATGCTGAGATGAGATTTAGTGTCTTCTAGGAGTGTGTCTATACACTGATCTAACGAGACGAGACACGATATTGGGTTCACGAGAACGAGACTCTTATTGTTTTTTGGAATAAAGGAATAACCAGGAGAATTAACTAATTATTTATACTGTAAGTATATTAGAACTAAGACGTACTTATTCTACTATTATGATACAACAATTTTACAATGGGAGCAATTAAGAGAAAAAATACACTGCGTACCTTATTGTAATAATAGTGTATCATTACATATAGGCTTTTAAAAAGTACAAGGTACATGTATTTGCATTTACACAGTAATGTATTTTTTTTGATAGCAAAAGTGCAGATGTTTTAGTTTAAGCTTATGTTGCCCCCTCGGACAATTACAACGGCAACCTTTTCTTGTTTTCGCCCCGGTTGTTTTTCTCTTTTGTTTCCTACGACAGATTTTGTGGCTGAAACTTTTAACATGAACAACAACATGCGTCAACTGCGTTTATTCTCTCCCTTTTTACTCACCATTCTTTTCTTCTCACAGCGCCCCCAACAGTATACATATTTTCTGAGGCTTTCGATATTTATTAGCCTTTACATTATATTAGTGCAAATTATCTACAATAAACAAAGACATGAAAGAAATTAAATTATTATTCAAGGTCATTACACCCTCCCCCACTAAAACGAATTAAATGTTACAAAACATCCTGGGTAAATATTTAAAATGTAAGTTGCAATAACAGTGTAATGTACAAGTTTTCTCACAGCTTAACAAACCAATCAATATATTTTACTTCCAAACAACTGTGACATAATTAGAGAATCATCTAAACTCTTAGATGAGATGCATGTTGAGAGGTGTCTTGTCTTTGGGCGCTGATGGGACCCCCAGAACATGTAATGACAAGTGGACACGACCACATACACCTCCACAATGTATTGACACATTTTATCTGTCACTTCAGTAATAAGCTGACCAAACTATAATTCTGCTGTATAGCATTATTACGAATGTAGACTTACAATACCCTTAACTGTTTATAACTCACTTAACAAATATATTACTTTGAACGTTACTATTTCAACTCTCACTAGTTTTACCTGGTATGATGGATACAGATTCAGGTGCTTGATGCTCAGCTGGGGTTGTACACAGCAGGTTATCACGTCAGTATTTCCACCACAAACACTCCCGTTCACTGGTCGAAGTGTGGGCTCACCCAGCGTGTCATACGGGTATAAATTCCTAGGGCGCCTGGTTCTGGCAGAAGTTCTCCTGATAGGTTGTGATGCCGAGTCACCATCTTCATGCTCGGCTTCTCCAATGGATCCTTCCTCCAGCTCCTGCTCCTCTTGAAGATCTCCCAGCACTTCTTCATCAGACTGCTCTGAGTCAGGTAGGTTTACAGATTTGTCAACAATTTCTTCAATGTCAGGTTCCTTTTCAGGTTTCCATCTCCTCTCTTCCAGACATAGATATATACACGAGATGTCGCCTTGGCTACAGCAGTTCATTGGAATGTATGCATTAATAGAGCCGACATCATGGAACAGGAGCCCCTCCTCTTTAATGCATCAGCGGCAATGTAGGCAAAGGTCTAACAGAAATAAAATTACCATAATCGCCATGAATGCGATTTTCTAGTTTCTTTGGTTCGTTCCAACAGTCAGACATGTATATATCATTGAGTCCAGAGAAAATGTAAAATACATATATATTTTTAAACATTCTTCCTAGTTCAGATTTCGTTCGTGTGAACATCCATACGCAGCACAAAAGTCCGGCATCATCCAAGAATTTGAAGTACAGACGGAGATAGCAGCGCTACTTCCTATGACAAGACCCCTGTTCCAAGATGGCGGCGGTTTTGACGCATGCTTAGAACCCCAAGGTGACAACTGGTGTATATCTCTGTCTTCCAGGGTTAAATTCTGCTGCACATGGATCCAGATCTGTTCCTACTCTCTGCACTGGAACCCACAAGTCAACCTCCTCATCGCTGGAACTGCCGGTGCTTTTATGGTGAGTATTTCGTCGTGGTTGTGCTTTCTGTTTTGACCTGTTCCTCTGACATCCTTTACTTTCCAGACGAACATTGACTGTCCTCTGCTCATCAACCAGGTCAGGACAAGGCAATAGAAGATCCGGTGCAGCACTCTTTCTTTTCCAGTCACATCCAATGGTTCAAATACATACACCGGGCCTTCTCTTCTTCTCCTTTCTTTCACCACATATGTTTGCTTTTCCCAGAACGCTCGCAGTTTTCCTGGGCTGCCTCTTTCTGACAGGTTCCTCACCAACACATGATCACCTGGCTCCAAAACAGAACTCCATGCCCTCCCATTGTAATTTCTCTGCCCCCTTGCAGAAGCCTTCTTCATGTTCTTTTTTGCAATCTCATATGCTTCTTGCATAGACCTTTTCCACTTATCAGCGTAGTTGGCGTGAGACAGAGTGTCCTTTACTTGCTTTGTGGGGAGCAGCAGATCAATTGGAAGAACTGGCTCTCGACCAAAAAGAAGAAAGAATGGGGGAAATCCAGTTGACTCGTGCACTGTAGAATTATAGGCGTGGACAACTTTGTTAAGGTGTTCTGCCCAATTCAACTTCTCTGTCTCCTCTAGGGTCCCCAACAGTTTCCTATTGAACCTCTCTGCTGGGTTAGCTTGGGGATGGTAGGGTTGTATGTGAATGCCTAATCCCACAGTAACTCTGTAGCTTTTGGAACAGGCTGTTCTCGAACTCCCTCCCCTGGTCATAGTGAATCTTTGCAAAACCCTAGCGCATGATACAATCTTCAAAGATCTTCCGGGCTGCTGTCTTTCCAGACTTGTTTCTGGTGCCGTATTATGGAGGCATATGGATAGCAATATTCAAATTGAAATGTAATATGCAAAATGACAATGCATTATGTAAAATGACAATGCATTATGTAAAATGACAATGCATTTCTGTATTTCAGTGCTGTATTTGACACTGTCGATCACAACATACTTCTTGACAGGCTGGAAAACTGGGTGGGGCTTTCTGGGATAGTCCTAAAATGGTTCAGGTCATACTTAGATGGGACTGCATGAAAAGTGGGATTTTCGTCCCCGTAAACGGCCGGAAATCTCCCTAATTTTCGTCAGTTAATGACAATTTACAGCCTGCGAACGTCGCGTTCGCCTGTGCCAAATACTGACGGAAACGGACCAATGACGTATGTCGAGAGCTTGCAGAGGTGCTAATGGTTCTAATTAGCATATGAATAGCAGCGCCCGCTGCTATATATATATATATGATATGCTATTGTGTTGTATATTCATAATTATTACCATCAAGAAAAATGAAAGAATTTGAGGAAAATAAGTTTTACCAGAGACATGCTGTTTATTCAAAGAAAGAGCTTTATTAACACACACACTATATGTACACAGCGTAGGAGATCTGCCCACACAACAAATTGTAAGCTTTTGGAAGCTACAAAATTTGGTCCATTTAGCAGACGTCTGTGGTGTGTAGTCCTGTACTTTGGAATCGCCTCTAATCTCGACTTCAGCGTGGCACAGAGCTCTGTGAGCTCCTGGCTGCGAAAGGACGGAGGTCACACAATCCACCCAGACACCCCGCCGACGATGCCATCTTCCTCGTCATCAGACATCTTGTCTATGGTAGCGCACTTCCAGGCCCACCTCATCCTCAGCTAGCACTCTGTCTCGCTTCTAGCAGCTGTAAACACAACCATAAACAATCAGTACTGCACTGCGTATGACCACAACACATCTATCAATTCACCTGAAAAATAGTCACATTGTCCAAAAACAGATCTAATCAAATAAATCTTACCCTCTTTCTTCTCGCTCGACTCTGAGCTGAACTCTTCACAGCTTCTGCCTGCGATGCAAGATCTGGTTGTTTGTACCTGAATCTCCTGCGTCTCGTAACAGGCAGCTGGAAAACAATTAAATGAGAGTGATATGAATAAAAAACAACATAAGTCACAGTAAAATTAAACAATGGAGAAAATAGTAAAAGTTACTTCCACACAATGTCGTCATTGTCAGCATCATGTATCTGGACTTGCATAGCTCCGAGCAAATATGAGGTCACAGCCTCGTTATGAGGCGTGGTTAGTCTGAGAAAACAACATGTACAGTTAAGATCAGTATCTATTAACGGATCTGTTTCCTTAGTGATGAAATACAAATTTATAAAAATGTTTAATTTAGGTTCCAATACAATAGTACATAAACTGAGAAATATTCTGAACATTGAATGTAGCATTTAAGGGTGGAATGTAAATGATTTCAGCAGTGAAACAAGAGAATGTGGCAAATCCTATTTCTCTCTATTCTAAGTTAAATGAGACAGATCACTGAGATTCTCACCTTTCAGCCTAGAGGTTGAATCGTTTAGGTTGATTGGATTAGCTGTCGGGGGGACTTTCACCTTTTGTCTTTAATGGCTCTGGGATGGCTCTTTGAAACCAGAGTTCCTGGCCACTATGAGCATTTGCCTACTTCATTTGCATTCTTTGTTTCAGAGTTTCTTCCCCCTCAATAAACTCCTCCCCTTGAAAGGTATATGAACTAAAAATTTATACTGGCCTAGCCAGACGATGACGGTATGACTGCAGCGACAAGCAATAAAACAACTTCTGCTTGGAAAACTACCTCTCGTTCTCCTGGTCTGCTCTTCTGACTTTTCTACATTTGAAGAAGAAAAAGTTCACAATTTGGTGCCGTGACCCGGATAGAGAATGCTCAACTGAATCCAGAACTGAATCTTGAAACTTCAAGCTCAACAAAGAATCTCAACAAAGAACGAACTTCTGACTGAATTCCAGACTGAATCTTGAAACTTCAAGCAAGTTCCAGAACTGAATCTCAACAAGAATTCACCTTTCTGACTGAAGTTCCAGACGGAATCTTTTTCATACAAACAAAGATTCGGTGAGTTTCACTCTATTCAAAGAACCACTGAAGACCAGTACAAATTTTGTGCCTCTGCGCCGCCAGAGAAAGAGTTATCAGACAGCTGTAGTGTTTGGTTAACTTAAGTTATCCTTTAAAAGTTTGCTTTTAGAGATGAAAATGTATCCTCTGTTCAGGCAGGGATGATTTAACATTACGTGTTAATATTTTGAAATTTAAAGATATCCTCTGTTTCAGGCAGACAGGGAAGAAAGAATATCCTCTGTTTCAGACAGGGAGAATTAGCATCTTATGCTACTGATTTAAATACCCTCTGTGCAAACAGGGAAGACTTAGCCGAAGTTAAGTGTGAAATGTTGGTAATTTGGAAGGTTAACAAGAATTGATCTGTGTTAACAAGTGTACCCTCTTTTGATCAGAGAAGTTTTAGTGTTTGATTGTGTGATAACAAAGAACATCACAAAATGGTTAGAAGGAATGCTAGGCTAGTTCCATCAACTGAGAAAAATGGACTAGCTACTCCTTTATGGACAGACAGTGAGTTCAAGTCATTGCTAGGAGAGCACATGAATTCCATAGTGACTGAGTCAGTTAGATTGGATTTGACAAAGAAATTTGATATTGACCCAGAAAAAGTTTGGTCTATTGAAGAATGCAAGAAGGTGTTAGGCGCATGTATCAGAAAGAAAAACATGAAAGGCATAATTTGTTGCCATAGAGAATATAGCTTATCCATTGCACAAGAACAAGCTAGGTGTATTGATAAGTTAAATGAACAGAACAAACAATTGCAGACTCAAGTGTCTTGTTTCAAGTCAAATGTGAGCCATAACCAGGCATCAACCAAATGTGACTCTGAAGACCAACAGTCAGATGAAAGCTATCCTGATTTACAGTCTTTCTGTAGACTAGAAACCACTAGAAATTCTAGTTTTATAGATAAAGATGTAAATGCATTTGAAGTGTGTGGAGCAAGACAAAAGGCTCAGACTAGGGCAAAAGGGATTGACTCTGTTCAATCTGCAACCCCCACACTGCAGTTACAAACAGTCAAATTATCTTTAGGTCCTAAAGAAATCAAGAGAATCGCTGAAAATTTGCCATCAGTGCAAAGAAATTTTTCTGAATTTAGGAGAGAATTGTCCAGAAAGATGCGGCTGTACGATATCTCTAGCTGAAGTCAGCCAGCTAATATCACAAATCTTGACTGAGTCAGAATTCAATGATTTTGAAAATGCCGTAAACAATGCTGAGTTTCAAAATGCCAGTAAAGATGAATTGAGAGAGGGAGTTTTGAAAATCCTGAGGAACATTGTTGGGCCAAAAGTAGACTGGTCAAAGATCACTAGTTGTGTACAGAAGAATGATGAAACTGTTTGTGAGTACACAGAAAGATTTTGCCAGACAGCCGCAGCGTACAGTGGAATTGCAGACCGTCCAGAGAAGGTGTTAAATGATAATGGCCCTTTAGTTCGCACCTGGTCTCATTGTCTTTTGCCAGAACACAGAAAGGTGTTGCCTTTCTTAAACATCACATGGGCTACTAGAACTTTGCAAAACAATTTGGACAGTTTAGCTACTTGGGAAAGAGACTCTGATGTCAAGGATAGAGTAAAAATTGCAGCAGCTTCCTTTAAGGTCAACCCAGAGAAACAACAGAAACGCAAATGTCCTAAGAGAGAGGGCAGCAGTTGTTATTATTGTGGTAAACATGGACATTTTGGAAAAGAATGTAGAAAAAACAAAAAGAATGTTAGAGAAGGGAACAATATTACTCAGCTTCTGCTCAGTCTGCTTGCTACTCTGAAGCAGCCCCTCCCTCGTCATTAACCCAGTTGGGAAGCTGTTTTAGTTGTTAACCATTCTGGGCTGTGAGTGCTTATTTTCCCCACTAACTTACAACAGAGATAAAAGACTTATTTTTTTTTTAATAGAACAAAAGGAAAAATTATAGCTTTTCTACTACAAAAAACACAAACATGCTCAATGAAGCATTTTAAAAGGTTTAAAATGTAAACACAAGTTGTAAATGTCAAAATATACAGGTAAAATTCAGATATAATCAAGCTATATACAAAAAAAATATGATATACAAAAAAAGAGAGTGTAGCCATAGGCTTTTTTTTTTCATTTTAGCTTTGCCACTTTTTAAAAAAAATTGTGCACACAAATATACAGAGAGCTATATTTAAGGCCTTGCATTCCCAGAGTATGAGGGTTCCCAAATAGTGCAAATACAACATAAAAAAGGTAAAATTGAGATAAAATTAAACTATATACAGCAAAAAGCAGGTGTGGCAATAGGCGTTTTTTTCTTTTCTTTTTGCTTAGAAACTACAAAACACTTCATGTACAATTACACAGCTAGCTACATTACAGGGCTTTCATTCCTTGAGTCCTCAATAGTGCAAATATACCACACAAAAGGTAAAATGAACACAAACCATACATTCAACTATTTACAACAAATATCAGGTGTGTTTATCTGTTGTTGTTGTTTTTTATCTGTGCCACTCCAGTTTTTTATGTTAGTTTATAATTAATTTAGGCAGACAACAAGGTGCACAGCTAATTCATTTAACGTTTTGTTTTTCCTAACTTCATTTTTAGTCAGGACTTCAGTCAACCAAGATATTCTTTGATTGATTACAGCCCTAATACTTTCATTAAATATATAAATTTCAAGCTAAAATTTAAGAGTCTATGATTAGGCTTAAACTGAGCCTGATCTATTTACACCATAGATTTTCTTAGAATGAAGTTAATACCTTTTAGAAAAATGTCACCTGGTGTAAAACTCCCCCTGCTACCCTCATTTGCATTTGTATAGCTCACAGCATTTTCATTTACATGTTAAAGCCTCCTCTAGAATTAGGAGGAGGGGGGTCATGGGGGGACAACTGCCAAGCAAGGCCCACGTCAATTTCCGACAATTCACGGCAGTTTTCAGTGTTGCCTGTAAATTGCCGTGTACTGTCGTAAACCTGAACTTCCACGACAATCTACAGTGATGCTTACTGACGAAAATCCCCCTTTTCATGCAGTGTGGGAAAGGTTATTATGTGAGTATAGGAGACCATAAGTCTGAGTGGACTTCCATGACATGCGGAGTCCCCCAAGGCTCAATTCTTGCACCACTCCTATTCAACCTGTATATGCTCCCAATGAGCCAATGCATGAGAAAGAACCGAATCTCTTACCACAGTTATGCAGAAGACACACAGCTCTACTTAGCCCTATCGCCTAACGACTACAGCCCCATTGACTCACTGTGCCAATGCATTGATGAAGTCAACAGTTGGATGTGCCAAAACTTTCTTCAGTTAAACAAAGACAAAACCGAAGTCATTGCGTTTGGAAACAAAGATGAAGTTCTCAAGGTGAATGCATACCTTCACTCTAGGGGTCTAACAACTAAAAATCAAGTCAGGAATCTTGGTGTGTCTCTAGAGTCAGACCTTAGTTTCAGTAGTCATGTCAAAGGAATAACTAAATCAGCATACTGTCATTTGGAAAATATTGCAAGAATTAGATTCTTTGTTTCCAGTCAAGACTTAGAGAAACTTGTGCATGCTTTCATCATCAGCAGGGTGGATTATTGTAATGGACTCCTCACTGGCCTTCCCAAAAAGACCATACGACAGTTGCAGCTCATACAGAACGCTGCTGCCAGGATTCTGAGCAGAACCAGAAAATATGAACATATCACACCAGTCCTCAGGTCTTTACACTTGCTCCCAGTTACATTTAGGATTGATTTTACATTCAAATCCAGACTCAAAACACATATGTTTAGGTATGCATTTACTGAATGAGCACTGTGCCACTGTTTGTCCGACTGTTTTTACTGTACTTTATTTTATTTTTTATTCTAAACTGTTTTAATTATTCTTATTTGTTTTGATTATTTTATTTTCTCCTATGTAAAGCACTTTGAATAACCATTGTGTATGAAATGTGCTATATAAATAAACTTGCCTTGCCTTGCCTTGCCTATTTAAATTGACATTTTCCATTACATTTGTGCAACGTTTGGTGCAAAATGAAAATTCAATTACATAATTTACATTTGTGACCAGTTACGGAAACTAGGGACACAAGTAGGTTCTGGGGCATTTTGAGTTATTCATAGATTCTGAAAGAAAGTGTAGTCTCCAAGCTTTCCAACGATGTGTAACACGTGGGAATCTGATAATATTTGGAGAAGTTGTGGCCATTTGAAGGTAGCCACTTAAAATAACTAAAAGTTAAGATAACAGCCTCTAAAGATGTGCAGTTCTCAACTCTCTCTGCTGCTAGGAGTGACAATAGGGCTCATTTACATCTCATTTAGATAAGCCATACCCCCTGTAAAGCTCACCCCTGTGCTTTACAGCTTTTTTATCTTTCCTGAGCTAGCTAATAACAATAGGTAGGTATTGGGAAGGTCTAAACAGACTAAACATGAGATAACGTGTAGCCTACGTGTTCTTAGAATGAACACAAAACGACAAACTTTAATATTTATGGAAACTCACCCCCAGGACCGGCGAAAGCACTTCTGCCGCTCTAGGCGAAAAACAATTATGCTTCCCCTCTATTTGCAACGTATACCAGCAACAACACACAAAGACCAATATGAAATATACATATAACGCAAAACCAGCAACAACACACAAAGACCAATAAGCCATAGGCCTACATATAACGCAAATAGTGCGCAATGCGCGTGTGCCCAAAATGTCAACAATATTAAAGTTTATGCAGGAGGCAAATGCCTGCTGGCATTTTTCTTTAAGCAGTCATGACAGGAATTTTCCAAATAATCATATTTCACCTCCTCAAATTACTGTTGCAAATCTCTTTACATCACTTTCTTATGTGCATATACACACACAAATGAAATGTCCGCAAGCACATTAAGTTATATCATCAGCAGGTTCAGCATCTTAAATAACGACTAAAGAGCAAATGAAGCTTAACTTACGTTTCAGAAACGCGCACGGCAGGCCTTCATCGCAGCAAAGGTCTTAACTGCATCCTCCATTTCGATTCTCTGTGCCAGTTCATGTTCTATGGAGATTGTTGCCAGTCCATTAAGTCTGTTCCCTGTTCACAAAACGTTCCCCATTCAAAGCAATCGGGATGTCACATGAAACAGCCAGCCACCATTGTCAGCGAGCCGAGCCGTCACCAATCACCAATTTTTTTTAAAAAAAAGCTTCTTTCTCATTTTGCTCGCAAGTTGTGCTGCCGACTTGTGTCCCTGGATTCCATGACGGGTCACATTTGCCATTTTATACATAGTTTTAATATGTACATGTAATACATATTTTAACGCTTTATAAGTTGCAAAATTAAAATGTATTACAGAAATGATTAGATATGTTTAAAATGTTTAAGCACAAACTGTAGCAAAATGATAATTTAAATGTTATTTTTCTTAATTGCATTTACACTCACAATTAACACACTTGCGATTGCATTTCCATTTAGTGTCCTGCAATGAATGTAGCAAAATTCAATGTGCAAATTGAAAATGCATTCTGGCCGATCACGTTGATTTGAGAACATGAATAATAATTTTTGCGCAGAATTGATGTGATTGTCAAGGACTGATGGTGCTGTTCTGTGGTTTATTTTCTCTCTCCAGTCAGAGTAGGTCATGTGCCGAATCCAGAAAAACATGTTAGACTACACACTCTTTTCTGAACACAAAGTTCAGTTAAACTGAAAGTGTTTTTGAGGCTGTCATGAAGGAGAAACCATGATAAATTAACGAAGAACAAATGTCAAGACAGTAATACTTTCATGAAATATTTCAGTGTGCTGGGACACATAGATCATATTTGCTTTCAAAGTGAAGTGAATGAGTGAAATTAAATATGACTTGGCTTATAGATTATTACATTCGATTTTTAACATAGACTTAACATCAATTTCTGTGAGTGTATATCATTTGTTAACTGCCTTTTCAATGTTGTGATTTTAAGAAAACAAAATATCCACAATAAAATATGAATAAACATAAATTTAGTAATACGGATATTATTATTACGGATCTAAATAATAATAATAATAACAATAATATGATAAAAAGTTTGATTTTTTTTTTTTTAAAATAAAGAGCAAAAAAAAAACAAAAACGGAGGTAACTTTCAGGGTATGTTAGTAGTCATAGCAACTCACTCTCTGAACTTAACCCGCTCCGGAGCAGGTTATGTTCCAGGGTTAGTTTGTTTCAGAGAGGTGACAGAGCATGGCGTGCCCTGACCATTTTAGTTACATAGCACTACTTAATCTATCCACACTTTATAAAGTCACAATAATTTTACATTTTTCTAAATATATAATTTACCATTTCAGGGTTCCCAAATGTGATTGGGTGCATTGATGGAACCCACATTCCCATTAAAGCTCCTTCAGTCAATGAAGGAGACTATGTAAATAGGAAGTCAATCCATAGCATCAATGTGCAGGTGACAATAGATTTTTTGGGTGCTAAATGTTTGGGTGTTTAAACCATTAAATCACCCTCATTACTGGTCCCCACTAACCAGGCAATATGTGGCCAAGAGGAACCCCCAGTGAACCCAGTAGACCAAAGAGATGGCAGGGTGGTACGAGACATGATTTGCCAAAATCACTTTAATTAAAAGCAGTTGACAGTCAAGTGTTGTTCATTGTTTCTTTATTTCCTGTAACAAAAGACATTTGTATTTATTGCTTTAGATTTCATTCAACAACAAATGACAGGTTAATGTTCACATACTGTTTCCCACCTTAAGCTAGTGCTCCAGCAATTCAATTTCAAGTCTGGCCTTTTTTAGGTTAAGCCTTTTCTCCTCCATTTGAAGCTGTATAAGGTCCATCTCCATGTCACTTTTTCTGATTTGCTTTTGAAAGTGGACCTTATACAGCTCTTTGGCAGGCAACTAGAAAGACTGAAAAAGTCTGTAATACAAACACAGACCAAATATTTAAATCAGGAAGGAGAACTGCAGAACATTTCTTACACTGCTAAGATTCTGTGTGGAGGTAGATGGACCCTCATCTGTATTAAAATCTCCTGCCATATTCTGTAAAATGACAATGACAATTTATTTATTCTCTTATGTAAAAAAGGGGGAATGCATTCTATGCATCATACCTCTATGGGCCTCCCCACATTTTCTGTTTCTGTCACAGCAGAAGTGGTCTCTTCATCGTCATCCTACAGTGAAAATAAGGAAGGATGCTTGGTCTAGCAAACAGAAACCTAAAGATAATAATCACTTACAACTGTGACAGAGTGTGGTGTTGCAGGAGGATCCAATAATACAATGTGGCCATCAACAACTGCAAGATAATTAAACCAATAAGATAATCATGCATATTCAATACTCAATGTATATTCTTAAACAAATACAACTAATAAAGAAGGACATTAGGAACATCTAAGTACTAGTAATAAGATTACAGTATACAGCATATGCAAAGCAGCATGAATACTGCACAAGTGAATCAATGTCTGTACAATGCATTCAAAATGCCTTTTTAAAATTTTGACAGTGTTGATGATTTTCTTTATTAAAACACTGACAAAAACAGTGAAAACATCAATAAACATAAGTAATTATATGGTACACCTACATTTTACTAAGCCACTTGTCTTGGTAGCTGAGTCTGATGAACTGCCACTGGTCGCCCTTTATTAAGGGACAGTGTCAGCTCCTCAGCTGGGGTGAGGGGAGGTGGGGGTGGACCCCTCACCTGTTTTACGGGCCTCAGCCTTCTTTCTATTGGCTACATAGAAAACTAAATTACATTTAATACTAAATTACATGGCGTCAGTAACAAGTTTAGTAAGATTAGAAAATATTACCTTGCCGGAGAATGTTTTTGTGTTTCATTTTGACTTGGCTCACACCTCTTCTGGCTCCAGAAGGATTACACCTGATAAAACAAGAAGCCAACATATAACCAAGAAATGGGGGCCAACAAGTAAATTTGGTCTATTTTTACTACATACCCCAAAGAATTTTTGCGTCACAAATTATAAATGGGGTATTTTCCCCTTTCATTGTGACTGACGGACTCTGTCCGTTATTATTTTCCAAGCCAAATTTCTTTTGCTGATGCAGCAGTATTGCTTTTTTTTAGTTATAATGGGCTTATAGTCTTCATAAGCAAGCATTAAAACCTCCAACTCAGTTTCACCGAAGTATCTTATGTAGCTCGCTTTTTTTTCTCCCTTGGTTTCCATGGTGACTCCTGAAATCGGCGATCCATTGAAAATGTCTTTATGTACTCGCCGTGCGCGCGCATTAACTTTGGGTTACCAATAGGAGGTTGATTAAATTAACTCCTCATAGGTGTTTTGGAACTGACATACCCAGAGAAAACAATTTTGGGGTTAACCAACCGAGTTCAAGGTTTATCTGACGGTAAGTTAACCTTGCTTTCTGGAATATACCCTAGAAGTTCTTCCAGTGACGTCATCTACTCCATGATGTCATCACAAGGAAAGCTCTTCAATTGCTTCAGGAAAGTTAACTGGTTTAAAGGGTTAGTTCACCCAAAAATGACATTTCTGTCATAAATCAATCATCCATATATTATTCCAAACCCGTAAGTCATTTTTTTTTATCTTCGGAAAACAAATAAAGATCTTTTTAAAGGTATTGTAACTGTTGGCGCTCCAGCGGTTAATAAACAAAATGCTGCCTCTTGCGGAAGAACATTGTAGCCGGATCTACTTCTCTCTGTTTATGTCTAAGTCGAGTCACGCAGATACTGTAGTAGCGAATAATCCAGAAAAACCTGTTAGACTACATACTCTTTTCTGAACACACAGTTCGGTTAAACTGAAAGTATTTTTCAGGTTGTTTCCGTGATGGAGAAAACATCATATATTAACGAAGAAGCAACATGATATATTAACGAAGAACCAACGTCAAAATAGTAAGTAGCCTACTTTCATGAAATATTTCAGTGCACTGGGACAGATGGATCATATTTGCTTTCAAGGTGAAATGTAAGTGAAATTAAATATGACTTGGCTTATAAATTATTACATTGCATATTTAACATAGACTTAACATTCTCTGAAAGTGTCTATCATTTGTTAACTGCCCTTTTAATGTGTTGATTTTGAGAAAACAAAAAATCTGCCATAAAATATGAATGAAAATAATAATGGACATAAATCGATTTAAACTTGACCGTGTGAGTGTAATGCAGTGGATCTAAAAAATAATAATAACAATAATATCATAGAAATTTTTGGGGAAAAAAACAAAATTAAAGAGCAAAAAAAAAAAAAAAAAACTTTTGTTGGCAAGGTTCTCTCAAAGTTCTGATCAGAAGTTCTTCCAGAGACTTCATCTACTCCATGATGTCATCACACAGGAAAGCTCTTCAATTGCTTCAGGAAAGTTAACTGGTTTAAAGGGTTAGTTCACCCAAAAATGACGTTAATCATTTATCCACATATCGTTCCAAACCCGAAAGTCATTTTTTTTTATATTCGGAAAACAAATAAAGATCTTTTTAAAGGTATTGTAACTGTTGGCGCTCCAGCGGTTAATAAACAAAATGCTGCCTCTTGCGGAAGAACATTGCAGCCGGATCTACTTCTTTCTGTTTATGTCTATGGCGAGTCACGCAGATACTGTAGTACCGAATAATCCAGAAAAACTTGTTAGCCTACATACTCTTTTCTGAACACACAGTTCAGTTAAACTGAAAGTATTTTTCAGGCTGTGCCGTGAAGGAGAAAACATGATATATTAACGAAGAACCAACGTCAAAATAGTAAGTAGCCTACTTTCATGAAATATTTCAGTGCGCTGGGACAGATGGATCATATTTGCTTTCAAGGTGAAATATAAGTGAAATTAAATATGACTTGGCATATAAATTATTACATTGTATATTTAACATAGACTTAACATTCTCTGAAAGTGTCTATCATTTGTTAACTGCCCGTTTAATGTGTTGATTTTGAGAAAACAAAAAATCTGCCATAAAATATGAATAAAAATAATAATGTACATAAATCGATTTACACTTGACCGTGTGAGTGTAATGCAGTGGATCTAAAAAATAATAATAACAATAATATGATAGAAATTTTGGGAAAAAAACTAAAATAAAGAGCAAAAAAAAAAAAAAAAAACTTTTGTTGGCAAGGTTCTCTCAAAGTTCTGATCAGAAGTTCTTCCAGAGACGTCATCTACTCCATGATGTCATCACACAGGAAAGCTCTTCAATTGCTTCAGGAAAGTTAACTGGTTTAAAGGGTTAGTTCACCCAAAAATGACATTAATAATTCATCCACATATCGTTCCAAACCCGTAAGTCATTTTTTTTTTATCTTCGGAAAACAAATAAAGATCTTTTTAAAGGTATTGTAACTGTTGGCGCTCCAGCGGTTATATAAACAAAATGCTGCCTCTTGCGGAAGAACATTGCAGCCGGATCTACTTCTCTCTGTTCATGTCTATGGCGAGTCACGCAGATACTGTAGTAGCGAATAATCCAGAAAAACCTGTTAGACTACATACTCTTTTCTGAACACACATTTCAGTTCAACTAAAGGTGTTTTTCAGGTTGTGCCGTGAAGGAGAAAACATGATATATTAACGAAGAACCAGCGTCAAAATAGTAAGTAGCCTACTTTCATGAAATATTTCAGTGCGCTGGGACAGATGGATCATAATTGCTTTCAAGGTGAAATATAAGTGAAATTAAATATGACTTGGCTTATAAATTATTACATTGTATATTTAACATAGACTTAACATTCTCTGAAAGTGTCTATCATTTGTTAACTTCCCGTTTAATGTGTTGATTTTGAGAAAACAAAAAATCTGCCATAAAATATGAATAAAAAATAATAATTAACATAAATTGGTAATACGCAGGAAAGCCTCTTCATGTGCTTCAGGAAAGTTAACTGGTTTAGGGTTTGTTCACCAAATAATGAAATTTCTGTCGTAAATCATTCATCCACATATCGTTCCAAACCCGTAAGACATTATTTTATCTTCAGAAAACTCGGAATGAAGATCTTTCTAAAGGCATTAATTAATTAAACTATGTAACTTTTGGCGCTCTAGCGGTTAATTAAAGCTGCATTCCGTAGCTTTTCCTCTTTGTCGCCATCTCTGTTCGAAATCTGCAATTGCAGTAATTCACAGAATTATACATTTTATGTGGGTTGTGCCTCGGCAGTCGGCACGGAATAGCGCGTGGATGAATCCAATGTTTTGAGGAATTTTCACTGGAAAATGTCTTCTGAACAAGTAAGTAACATCCACTTTTGTTCTGACCAACTAAGGGGAAAAAAGCATTGCAGTAAATCACGCTGATTAAATCTAACGATATATTATCATGTCACGTCAAACCATGCAAATTATTCTTTGTTCTCAAATTGTTAATGTTAACAACATCAGCATCATTGCGTGACTACATTTAATGTGTAAAAGGAACCTACACACACACACACACACACACACACACACACACACACACACACACGTCAAATAAACATTTACAGGATTTTTTTTTGCCTATTTTTGTTTTAAATCTATCATGAAACCCCTTAACTGTCACCGTCCCGTATACGGGACGCCTAAATTTACCTTGCTATATTACTATTAAATCCTAATCTAATTATGACAAACTATATATGGTTGGAAAGGTCTAAGACTCCTAAATAGATATTTGACTGCTGTTGTTTGCTACAAATTATGTAGGAAGAGTGACCGATGAATTTTTGACAAGAGTGCACCTCAAAAAAATATTCAATTCAATTCAATTCAAGTTTATTTGTATAGCGCTTTTCACAATACACATTGTCTCAAAGCAGCTTTACAGAAAGTGCATTTCAGAAATGTACAAAGAAAAATACAGTTAGTTAATCATGTATAAATTTAGGCATAACATATCGCCGGTGTTTAGTCGTCTCTTCACAGGCGTCGAGTCGTCTCTCCACAGGCGTTTAGTCGTCTCTCCACAGGTGTTGGGGCATCTGAAGTCTCCGTGAGAGGCTGGATACAAACTGGAGCTGACGAACGCTATTTACCTCGGGACTAGCGTCCCGAGATAACAGCAGAAAGACAGATGGGAAATAATTAGCATAGCTGATGTTCATAATATTAATGCATTCGAACTGATTCAGAAGTAGTATAAAAGGTAAGCATTAAGTGAATGCTTGGTTAAAGAGATGCGTCTTTAATCTAGTTTTAAACTGGGACAGCGAGTCTGAGTCTCGAACAATATCAGGAAGGCTATTCCAGAGTTTAGGAGCTAAATGTGAGAACGCCCTCCCTCCTTTAGTAGACTTAGATATCCTAGGAACGACCAGAAGCCTCGAATTTTGTGATCTTAAAGAGCGCGATGGATTGTAGGGCGATAGAAGGTCTGTTAAATACACAGGAGCTAAACCATTTAGAGCTTTATAAGTCAATAGTAATACTTTGTAATTGATACGGAACTTAATAGGTAACCAGTGTAGAGATGATAAAATTGGTGTTATATGATCATATTTTCTTGATCTAGTAAGAACTCTAGCGGCTGCATTTTGCACTAACTGTAGCTTGTTTATTGAGGATGCAGGACAACCAGCTAATAAAGCATTACAGTAATCTAGTCTCGAGGTCATGAATGCATGAACTAACTTTTCTGCATCTGAAACAGATAGCATGTTACGTAGCTTAGCAATGTTTCTAAGGTGGAAAAAGGCTGTTCTTGTAACATATGAGATATGATTTTCGAAAGTCAAGTTGCGGTCTAGTATAACACCCAGGTCTTTTACTGTAGTGGATAAAGTAACAGGACATCCTTCTAAATTAAAGTTGTATTGTAAGGGATTTTGTGGGTAGTTTTTTGGACCAATAAGTAATACCTCCGTTTTATCTGAATTTAATAGCAGGAAATTACACGTCATCCAGCATTTTATATCTTTTAGACACTCTGTCAAGTTAGATAAGTTAGTGTTTTCATCTGGTCGTGATGAGATATATAATTGAGTGTCATCAGCATAACAGTGAAAACTAATTCCATGTTTTCTTATAATATTACCAAGTGGCATCATATATATTGAGAATAGCAGAGGGCCTAGGACAGATCCTTGCGGCACTCCATAGTCTACTGATGTTATCTTTGATTTTTCCCCATTTAAACAGACGAAATGGTAACGGTCTGATAAGTACGATCTAAACCAGCTTAATGCCTGTCCCTGAACACCAGTGTAGTTTTGTAGTCGATCTAAGAGTATTTTATGATCTATAGTATCGAACGCAGCACTAAGATCAAGTAGAACTAGTATTGAGATACAGCCTTGGTCAGAGGCTAAGAGTAAATCATTTGTAATTTTAACTAGCGCAGTTTCTGTGCTATGATGCGGTCTGAATCCCGACTGAAATTTTTCGTAGATATCATTTTTTTGCAAGAAAGAGTACAATTGAGCGGACACAATTTTTTCTAGTATTTTAGACATAAATGGAAGATTTGAGATGGGTCTGTAATTTGCTAGGTTATTTGGATCTAATTGCGGTTTCTTAATGAGAGGTTTTATTACTGCCAGCTTGAATATTTTTGGAACGTGACCTAAAAATAAAGACGAGTTAATAATATTGAGAAGAGGCTCTTCCACTACAGGTAACACTTCTTTAAGTAGTTTAGTGGGTATTGGATCTAATAAACATGCTGTTGGTTTAGATGCAATGATTAGTTTATTTAGTTCTTCCTGTCCTATAGTTGTAAAGCGGTTGTAGTTGTTCTAGGGGGGCCATAATTGAGGCCGAGTCATAAGACACCATAGAGGATTGTACATTTACAATTGTGTTTCGGATGCTTTCTATTTTCTCATTGAAGTAATTCATAAAATCATTACTACTATATTGTAACGGAATATTTTGCTCTGGAGATGTCTGATTATTTGTTAGTCTAGCCACGGTGTTAAATAAAAACCTTGGATTATTTTGGTTATTTTCAATTAATTTGCGGATATGCTCAGCCCTGGCTGATTTTAGAGCCCTTTTATAACGTGACATACTGTCTTTCCACGCGATTCTGAAGACCTCTAAATTAGTTTGTTTCCATTTACGCTCTAAGTTACGAGTTTCTCTCTTGATAGCATGCGTAGCACTGTTGTACCATGGTGTTTTAGTTTTCTCTCTAACCTTTTTTAATCTAATTGGTGCAACAATATCTAGTGTACTAGAGAAAATGTTGCTCATACTGCTAGTCATTTCCTCTAGTTCATCTGTTTGTTTGGGTTTACTGAGCAGCTGAGATAGATCAGGTAAGCTATTTGAGAATCTATCTATAGTGGTTGGAAGGATTGTTCTGCCTGGTCGATAACGTGGTGCAACATGACAAATTTCAGCAGTGCGTATTATGCAAGTTACCATGTAATGATCAGTGAGATCGTCACTTTGCGGTATAATATCTATATCGGTTGGATCGGTTCCATATGAAATAATTAAATCTAGTGTATGATTTAGCCGATGAGTGGGACCACTGACGTTTTGCTTCACCCCAAAAGAGTTTAATAGATCTCTAAACGCAGCCCCTAACGCATCATTTGTATTATCTACGTGTATGTTAAAGTCGCCAATAATTATTGCTTTATCGACATTGACCAATAGGTCTGAGAGAAAGTCTGCAAAATCTTTTAGGAAATCAGCATATGGCCCTGGAGGTCTATATACGGTAGCCAATGCTAGAGATAATAAGGATTTCTTTCTTACATCTAAGAGCGTAACATTTAGCACAAGTACTTCAAACGAATTAAACCTATGACAAGTTTTCTGAGTAACATTAAGAATATCTCTATAGATTGTTGCAACACCGCCGCCACGACCGATCAGACGGGGCTCATGCTTATAACAGTATCCTGGTGGAGTAGACTCATTTAGACCGAAATAATCATTTGGTTTAAGCCAGGTTTCAGTAAGGCACAGAACATCGAAATTATTATCTGTGACCATTTCATTTACAATAACCGCCTTAGGTGTGAGCGATCTAATGTTTAGAAGACCTAGCTTTAGAAACTGTTTTTGTTCACTGATATTTAGATTTTCTGGTTTAATTACAATAATATTCTTGCTAGATCTTACAGTAGATTTGTTGTTTGGCTTCACTAAGCGAGGAATAGACACAGTTTCTATATAATGTTCTACATTGGTACTTATATCAATTAAGTTGGGACAGCAAAGACTATGATTTGGACTTTGACTTACTAGTCAGATGGTGTGTAGCGTCTTGGAGATGTTGTCCGACAGAACAGCCGCTCCGACTCTGCTGGGGTGCAGACCATCAGGACGGAAGAGCCTAGGTCGCTCCCAAAACAGATTCCAATTATTTACAAAGAGCAGTTTCTGTTCATTACACCATGACATTAACCATTCATTTAAAGCAAATAATCTACTAAACCTTTCTTGTCCAAGTCGGTACGTGGGAAGCGGTCCAGACACGACGATCGTTGCTCTAGGCGATGTGCTGCGTACCGTCTCGATCAGGCTCCTGTAGTCCTTCTTCAGAACCTCCGTCTGCCGCAGTCTGATGTCATTCGTCCCCGCGTGCAGCACGACAGCTCCGACGCGCTCGTCACCGTTCAGGATCTCGGGAACCTGCGCAGCGACATCAAGAACACGAGCACCAGGAAAGCAGTGAGTGCGCACCTTACCTTTACCCGAGGTAGCACGGACATGGCGGACCATGGAAGTGCCGATGATCACGGCGTCGTCGCGTTCCGACTCGCGAAGAGGGGAGAAGCGGTTCCGGGTGGAGATCTCGAAGACCGGGAGGGGCGGAGAGGTTCTTGCTCTGGTCCTGGCTCGTGTCGTGACCCAGGGTGCAGGAGTGATTGAAGGCAGAGATGATCGCGTCCTCCTGGGCAGAGAAACGCACGGAGTAGACGAAGTCGGAGTCAAAGTCACTCCGACTCACTCCGAAATATGTGACCAGTTATGGAAACTAGGGACACAAGTCGGTTCTGGGGCATTTTGAGTCATTCACAGATTCTGAAAGTGTAGTCTCCAAGCTTTCCAACGATGTGTAACACATGGAAATCTGATAATATTTGGAGAAGTTGTGGCCATTTGAAAGTAGTTAAAAAAACTAAAAGGGGAGAAAACCGCCTCTAAAGATGTGCAGTTCTCACCTCTCTCTCCATGGGAGTGACAATAGGGCTCATTTACATCTCATTTAGATAAGCCACACCCCCTGTAAAGCTCCCCCTGTAAAGCACAGAGGGGAGCAAAAAAGGTCAGGAAAATGTGCCATCAAAGAAAAGAAAAAAAGTTTGCAAACAGGTAATAAATAAATGTCTCTTAGGATCTAAAAATAAAAAATAAAACTGTATAGGCAACTCTTATGTACACTGAATAAAAAATAAGATAAACTCTAGAGAATGTTAAAATCAGAAACAGGATGTGCTATGTGATATATATATATAGTCACGGGGTGAAGAATCACACGACAAGGAGAGCTCATGCAAAGTGCCCAAGAGTGGATTTATTTACAACATGAAGAAAGAAACAAAGAAAAACCCGGTGAAGTGTGTCGCCTCTTCCTTGTAGTGCAGCGAGTCTGGGCTGTGCTTCTTGGAGGCGGAGCTGTGCTTCTTGGAGGCTGAGCGGTCTATTGCTGCTTTCTGGAGAAAGATAGAGAACAGGCGTTAACGTTCTGTCTCGTGCAGAGATTTCTCCCTCTTTGACAAAGTCCATGTGGCTTCTGTAGCTGTTTGCTTGATGGAGCACGGCTGGGGCTGATCAGCCTGTGAAGAGGGCATGCAGGTGTTCCTCGTCTGTTTCCAGGGCGACGCTGATGAATCCTCTGGGTGCTCGTCACACTCACTCCCCCCCTCGTACCTGGGTCTTTGTTTCGGGTCTTGGGGCTGAGTGGATCACCTCTACCTTTTTCTCTTGCGGTCGGATGAGGCCCCTACCGACCTGGAAACCCAGGTACTTTGCGTCGAAAAGCGCGAGGTGGCATTTTCGTGGGTTAGCGGTGAGCCCAGCCTTCCGGACCTCTGACAGCACCCTCCGCAGACGGTCCAGATGATCTTTCCAGGTCTCGGAGTGGACCACGACGTCATCGATGTAAGCGGCGGCGTAGGCCTGGTGGGGTCGTAGTAAGATGTCCATCATTCTCTGGAACGTGGGCGGTGTCCAGTGAAGGCCAAAGGGTAGGGTCCGGTACTGCCAGTGGCCACTAAGGGTGGAAAAAGCAGTTTTAGGCTTTGCATTTTCAGAGAGAGGTACCTGCCAGTAGCCCTTGGTAAGATCCAGTGTTGAGATGTACCGGGCCCTTCCCAACCGGTCAAGTAGCTCATCGACCCTAGGCATGGGGTAACCATCGAATTCAGAAACCTCGTTGAGGCGACGGAAGTCATTGCAAAAGCGGAAACTGCCGTCAGGCTTCGGGACCATCACGATCGGGCTGGACCATGGGCTGGGTGAAGGTTCTATCACCTCTAACTTCAGCATTTGTTGTACTTCCTCCTCAATAGCCTGCCGACGGGCCTCAGGGACACGGTAGGGCCGCTGCCTGACGATGACTCCTGGAGGCGTGCAGATGTCGTGCTGCAGGACGGTGGTCTGCCCGGGAAGTGAAGAGAACACGTCAGAGAACTGATCAATTAGGTGTTGCAGCTCCCCCTTCTGGGCAGCCGAAAGATGGTGGTTGACGTCTACCACCACGGGGTCAGAGGTGGCGAGGGCGGCGAGCTGGTCTCTAGTCCCAACCCATTTTTTTAGGAGGTTGATGTGGTACAGCTGCTCAGCTCGTCTCCTTCCCAGCTGCCGCACACGGTAGGTAACCGGTCCAATTCTTTCTATCACCGTGTAGGGGCCCTGCCATGTGGCCAGGAATTTGCAGGCAGCGTTGGGGACTAGGACCATTACCCGATCCCCGGGCTGGAACTCTCGTGGTTGGGTGGCCCGGTTGTAGTGGCGCTGTTGGGCCTGCTGTGCTTTCACCATATGCTTTCTTACCAGCGGCATGACTCGATCGATCTTCTCCCTCATCTGTTTCACACGGTCCACCACGGAGCGATGGGCTGCAGGCTGTTGCTCCCAGGCTTCTTTTGCTACATCCAGGAGGCCGCGGGGTTGTCGGCCGAAAAGGAGCTCAAACGGGGTGAAGCCCGTTGAGGCCTGGGGAACTATGCGGATTCCGAAAAGGACATAGGGTATCATGAGGTCCCAGTCGCGTTTGTCCTCCGCGACCACCCGTCTCAGCATCTGCTTTAGGGTCTGGTTAAACCGTTCCACCAAGCCATCAGTCTGGGGATGGTAGACGGTCGTCCTCAACTGTTTCACCCGCAGCAGGCTGCAAAGGCTAGACATTAGCCGGGACATAAAGGGGGTACCCTGGTCAGTCAGGATCTCTGCTGGGATGCCGACTCGGCTGGAGAGCAGGAAGAGCTCCTGAGCGATGGCTTTGGCAGTGGCCTTTCTGAGGGGGACTGCTTCTGGATTCCGGGCGGCGTGGTCGACGATCACCAAGATGTGTTCATGTCCCCGGGCAGACTTAGGCAGCAGCCCCACAAGGTCCATCCCGATGCGCTCGAAGGGCACCTCAATTATGGGCAGAGGAATCAACGGAGTGGGGGGAGGAGTCCTGGGTGACGTCACCTGACAGGTCGGGCAAGCCTTCGGCCTTACTTCGGCCTCCAAGCCTGGTCAGTGGAAATGGTCGCGGATCCGCTGAACGGTGTTAACGGCCCCCAGATGTCCCGCCATGGGGTGTGAATGTGCGAGTTCAAGCACGGTCTCCATCCTTGTGCGTGGCACGACTAACAATGCTTTCTCCTCTCCCCTTCGCTGAGCGACACAATAGAGCAGGCCATTCTGGACAATGAAGTGTGGGAAAGGATGGGGGCCAGGCTGAGCTTCTTTGCCCTCGATGACGCGGACTTGGGTCCAACAGTGTTTCAGCCTGTCATCCTCACGTTGTTCCTTGGCGAATGAGCCCCCTCGCGTCACCTGTTGGAACACATCATAAAAAGGGTTAGGATTTTGCGAGGGGGACTCACCGTCTCTTCCGCTGTCCGAGGCCAGGAGGACGGGGCGCTGACGAGGCCCCCGAGTCAGCCTCGGTCTTTGGCGGCTCCTTCTACGGCTGGCAGGCAGCGTCAAGGCGGACGTATAGGGAGGAAGGCGGAAGACTCCGATCGGGGGGACAGAATGTTCGAGTGGACCAGGCTTACCGCACTGCCGGAATCCAGGATGGCCCGAGACGGCTTCCCATTGATCCTGACGTCGGCTTCCGGGGCTCCAACTGGTAGATTGTTATGAACAATGCAGCCAGCGAGCCAAGTTCGGGCCGGAGGGGTAGAGGCCGCCGTTGGCATGGGCTCGTCCCGAGGTGAGGGAACTGCTGGCCTGTCTACTTGTCCCTGAGTGCTCTTTAGCGTGCGTTGCTCGAGGGTCAGCCTTCGAGGAAAGGGCGGCGCTCGCTCCCCAGCCTCTCGCTGTAGGGCAGCATCTGCCAGTTCGATGGCTTCGACGAGTTCCAGGGTGGTGGTTGGGTTTCTCATCCCGACCGCCTGTCGGTGTGAACGGGGAAGAGCACGAAGTAGACGGTCGATGACAACGTGTTCCGCCACTTGACTGGCCGTTGGATCACCCTCCAGCAGCCAGTGCTGCGCGAACCGTGTGAGTTCAGCGGCCTGGGGACTGGCCGGTCGACGGGGCTTATACTCCCAATCAAAGAAGTATTGAGCAGCGCATACTGGAGACAAACCCAGGCGAGCCAGAATTTCCCGCTTTACTTCGTCGTAGTGCTGGGCGGTGGCGGTGGGAAGAGAAAAGTATGTGCGCTGCGCTTCACCAGTTAGGAGAGGGGCCAATACCTGCGCCCAATCCTCACGCTGCCAACCTTCAGTGGTGGCTGTGACTTCAAACATCTGTAGGTACGCTTCTATGTCATCGTGGGGGGTCATCTTCGGTAACAACTTGGCGGCCTGAGTTCGGGGGTCCGGCAGTGGGACGCGTTGAGCGGCGTGCATTGCTGCGAATTCCCTCTCGCTCTCATCCTGGCGGGTAGCGAGATGCTCAACTATTCGTTGCTGGCAGATGCTAACCTCAGTGAGCCGGTTGAGAAGTTCCTCCATGTTGAGGTTGGATCACTCGCCTATGGCAGAACCGGGAGACAAAAAAAAACAAAAAAACAATGAGACGTGTAGGAGCTCGTTTGTCTGTGATTTTTTTTTTTTTTTTTCACTCTCTTGCCCGCATTCTCCACCAAATGTCATGGGGTGAAGAATCACATGACAAGGAGAGCTCATGCAAAGTGCCCAAGAGTGGATTTATTTACAACATGAAGAAAGAAACAAAGAAAAACCCGGTGAAGTGTGTCGCCTCTTCCTTGTAGTGCAGTGAGTCTGGGCTGTGCTTCTTGGAGGCGGAGCTGTGCTTCTTGGAGGCGGAGCGGTCAACTGCTGCTTTCTGGAGAAAGACAGAGAACAGGCGTTAACATTCTGTCTCGTGCAGAGATCTCTCCCTCTTTGACAAAGTCCATGTGGCTTATGTAGCTGTTTGCTTGATGGAGCAAGGCTGGGGCTGATCAGCCTGTGACGAGGGCATGCAGGTGTCCCTCGTCTGTTTCCAGGGCGACGCTGATGAATCCTCTGGGTGCTCGTCACAATATATATATATATGCTGGGCAGTAGCTAATATTAAGAAATATGTTGTGCTTTTACTTTTAAAAATGTTGATTACATTACAGTTAATGCTTACAAACATTGAAGATTTTGAATACATAAGTTACATTTGTAATGGTGTATTTTCATTTAGATGTGGTATTACTATTTGTGCAGTAGTTAAGATGAATTACTGCATAAATTAATTAAGATTTTTGAGTAATAAATTCATTTTAAGGCAGCATGGAATAGATTGTAAAATATGCTGTTAGCTATAATTTGGATGGTATAGTATCATGAGCCACAGATAAAGTCTTGTGACACTCATGGCAGACGTTATTGTTGTCGAGTTTCTGCGCGCCGATTGCTTTGGGCCGGGCCTAGTCAAAGTCCAGGGCCATTTTTTAGTCCCAGTCCGTCCCTGTATATATATATATATTATACACAGTATAGGAGTATGAATCAGAATAGATTTTATTGCCATTGTCAATGAAAGGTTTTACAGACTAGGAATTTTCTTCGGTGTACTCATGCAACATGATAATCAAATCAATCAAACATTGTTTAGAGTGCTTTTCATACAAGAATGTAAAACTAAATTCAGGTGGTTGGTTGATAAAGTGACATTGCAGGTGTTGTAAACAAGAAAAAAGGTCTTTGTGACACAGTCCAATGAAATTACATTCGCATCCTCTTCTGTGGACTCTTCTGTGTTGTGACCCTTGGCGCTGGGCATGTGATGTCTCTTGCCTCGTCAGCACATAATGGCCTGATTTCTTCATATAGATAGGTCTGCCTGTCAATTTTCAGTCCAGGTGGGGCCAGGACAGGAAGACCGTCGATAGGGGGCAGATCTGCTCCGTCGCGCAGTAGCTGATATTCGACAGGTTGTGCATCACGGTGACTTTTTGCAAGCACCACACCTGGTCTCTTGGCGTCAAAGCTGTGACAGAAAAAGCACATAAGACATTTTAAACATGGCAAAGTATTTTCTTATAAAAAAACTGTCATGTGTATGTTGTTGCTATGTTATATTGTATGTAAACAATGTGAAAGTTTCAATTAACTGAAGTGCTGATAACTCTTGATCTGTGGGAGTCTACGGAAGTGGCGAGTCAGATGCTGCTGCCAGTCGAAGGTCTGGACTAAAACTTTGCCCTCTGCCGTTCCAACAAGCTGTGGGATATTGAGGTGACTCACAGGAAAGCTGTTTTCCACAACCTGATGACAAAAAAAGAGAAGAGAGGAAGAAAAAAAAAGATCTTCAGTTAAATGTTTCATTGAAGCAGAACAGAAAACAGCACTGAAGTCATTAAAGCAAAGTAAAGTTAAAATACCTCAGCGATGTCTGCCAAAGTGTTGACTCTTGTCTTCATGTAGGCTTGCTTGATGAGTCCAAAGCCACAGTCAGGGGAAAACTTGGTGTGGCCAGCAATAAGGAAGTGGATTTCAATTTTATCGTGAAGCTTGTGTCCAACCCGCCAGGCAAGGTACCAGAGCATGAAGTTGTTCTTGTTCTGCCCACTGCAGTTGTCACAATGAAGATCCACCTCTGTTTCTCCAACTCCAAAGTTGCCGAAGAAATGATGCATGTAGCTGATGACTTCATTGCTTCCCTTAGTAGATGACATGCCTTCATCAATCAGGTAATTCACCTGTTTCTGCAGCCCTTCACATGAAACACCAAATAGGCCACATTTCCGTGGGGTCAGGAAGTACATTGGTCCTGGCTGGAGAGGGTTTGAGTGAAAGTGTAACTGTAGGAGACAGAGGGAGAGAGGGAACTTGGATTAGATTAAATTAAATTTGCATCTATTCATAACTGTCTAATAAAGATAAAACTTACTATATTGATGCTATTCTGCATTTGCACTATTTATTCTCATGCACCAAATCGCCCTTTAAGGGACATCAATAAAGTAAAGTTAAGTAAATGTGTGTGAAATATTACCTGCTGAGCAAAATCAAAACTATAATGCATCCTAATCTTCTTGATTGCTGGTAGGGATGGTCCAAAAGATAGCTCAGAGCCAGAGCAAGTCTTTCTGTAGGCAGCAGTCATGTCGTTGTACACAGCCCACTCTTTCTGCACAAGGGAAAGATGATCTTTTTGCTTCTTTACTGCTTCAGACTTTCTATCATCTGGGAGGTTTGCACTTCGTATCAGCTGCTCATTATTGCTTTGGCACTGCCAGCAGAGATCTGTGCGCGGCCGGCAACTTTTGATGTGTGGGAGAAGTCGGTTCCACAGTGCTTTGAAGCTGGTTTTACAAACTGCACGCTCACCTGAAAAACAGATATTGCTTATGGTTAATTGTATTGTAATTGCTAATAGTGCTCCACATTATTTCACTTTATAAGCACTCAATTCTAAATCAATGTTTACACATACCAAGCTCCTTAGCAGACTTCACGTAGAGACGCCACACTGAGGCCTTGGACACATGAGTTGGCAGCAACTTCACATGCCAATCCTTATGCCCAGGCTGTCGGCCAGGCAGCATGATGGCATTGTCTTCTGCATAGTTTTTTATGAAGTCCAGAACTCTGTTGATATCCTCAGGGCTGATGAACCTGGCTGGTGGACGTGGCAGTGAGTGCTTCTTCCTCAAACGTGGTCTTGCCCCATTCTCCTCATAGTGTTTGACTATATCCAGGCCCGGACTGGCCATCGGGAGCACCGGGACAATTCCCGGTGGCCTGGCGACTAATTTGGCCTGCTGCCAGCCAGCGTTTTTTATTTTTTATATTGTTACCTTTACCATCTGATCATTTTCAAATTCGTCATTCAATTAAATATTATTAATAATAATAATAATAAATAAATAAAATCATGAATCTTTTAGTCTTGACTGGCAAGGCTACGTACGATTCGACTTTACGCCTCAGCCAAACGGTTAAACAGAACATGCGAGCAGCACCCGATGATGGAGAGAAAACGGCCAGGTGGAGCAGAGAGGGAAAGGACAAAGAAAAAGAAAGCACTTCAAGAAGAAGCAGCAAAATGTTGCAAAATTATTGGCCTGTTCAGGGCTTCGAGTGCAGGTCAGTTTAATCTGTAAATACTGTACTTTTTCGTCGTTAACTTAGTATTGAACAACTGCTAGCAAATGTAAGCGGTAGCGCCTGTCTAACGTTACATTCGAGCAGAAATCAAAACAAATGAGTGAAACAGCACACAGAAAACTCACAGAAGAAATGTACTGAGGTAAAAAATTATAATTGTTTTTTTTTATAACATGATTTAGTTTAACATAACACAACTAAGGAGCTGTTTTGCTGAATATTATCACGATTGAAAATGTTACATTGAATTTATTGTTCAATAAACAAGTAGCGTAGTTCATATTTATTATTAAGTTACTTACATTTTAGACACAAACCATATTAACTGTTTTTGTTCTATTTAACCGACGAAAATAGTTCCAAAGGGACAGCGCGGGGTTTTGTTGAGCCCGATCTCATGAAAGTGCGTATGAACACCACGAATGTTATTTCTCGTGGCATTTATACGCCAAAATCAGTTTTGGCTTGTATATGATACGCAGTTTTCGCGTGCATATGATACGCACTTTATGGCGTGTAATACATTATTATAATATTATAATATATTTATTGCAGTTGTAATTGCAGTGCACATTATTTAATTTGATGGGTAACAGCCCTATAATGTGTAGGATTTCCCGGCCTGAAATTGTGTCCCAGTCCGGCCCTGACTATATCAGCCAGGGTGTCTCTGCCAATGCTGAAAAAAGGGGGGAAAAAAGAAAGAAAAAAAAGTTTAACATCATGGTCTTGCTATCAGGCATCTTGTCACCTATATCAAAATGTATTGTACAAATAGGTACTTTTACTTTACTGAAGTAAATGTTATGATGAATACTTTTTACTTTTACTTACTTTAAAGTTTGTATCTGTACTTCCTGGTTTAGTCTTGTTTTAGTTCTGGTTTAGACCTCAGTTAGTGGTTAGACCTGGTTCGAGTCAAATTATTAAAAATATCCTGTGTAAATAACCACAAGTATATTTTGTTACAAAAAGGTGATCGTCTTTTATTTTGAAATTTTTGTACTGAAATGGTTAACTTCCGGTCTTCCGCTATGCGCTTTTGTTTTCCTTTTGGAAGCGCGCGCGCTGGCTAGCGCAGTTTATAGCACAGCTTGTCATCTCATATACGGCAATAAGTTCGACACGGAGCCGTGTTTAAACGTAGAAATTATACTTGCAGCCCCTCTGAAGAGGCAAAAGGTATGTAATTAGTGAGATATGAGCATTTTGTCTGTTAATATGTTCGTTTTGCACAAATGTAAGACTGCACGTGAATGTGAACAATGTTAGCTGATCAGTTACATGTTTTGTATACATTTCAGCTCTTACGTTGGTAATATGGTGAATGGACTAAGGATTAAAAAGGATTAAACATCATAAAACCACCAGTAAAAGTCTCATCCTTGTTCGGGGGGCATGCTACAGTAAGAGCTTCACCTCAGTGTGCTACATCGAGCGGCTCGTGAATGTTAATGACAACGGCAACAGCACAGGCAGCTAGCTACAACAACAACACGGAAAATGGACGGCATCGAGGAGCAAACACGTAAGCTACAAACCGAAATCAATGAAACGAGAGCTTTATTACATCAAGGAGACACAGAGAGCATGTCAAGGCAGGAGTTAAAGGACGATATTGAACGCAAAGAAAAACAATTAGCTGAACTCCATAAAATGGCGGCTGCGACCGAGTTATCATTACCCAGACGTTCAGAGTGGCCTAGTGTGCTAACGGAGAAAATGCTAGCCTACCAAAAAGACGAACTGATTAAAAAGGATAAAAAACTGTCAAGTCTCTATGAACAATGGAAAGGGGTAATCAGAACATCCAGAGAAAGCCTAAAGACTGACTTATCAGAGCACGAGTTGTGTGCATTGGCCGATGATATTGAAAAGGGTTTGAACGACATGATGAAGGTGTACAGTGAAATAAGGGAGCGTACTATGCCATCCCCTGACACAAGACGCAAAATGGACTCTTGTGAAGCAGTAACTAAGGACATTATGAAAATACTTAATGAACGTATAACAGCAATAGACGGTGATTTTGAAGAAGATAGGGAAAGACAACGCCTTCATCAGCTACTGTCACACCAGTATGCCTGCTCCATCTACGGTACCGCCTCTCAGTCTAGTGCCGGTAAGCAGTCTACTTCAAGCATCGCAGCCAAAAGGATTGATGCAGCTGTGGAGTTGGCTGCAAAAGAAGCAGAGTATAAAATTGTGCAGGAGGAAATTAGACAAAAGGAAAAAATTAAAGATATAGAATCTGAACTTGAGCGTTTAAAGGCAGAAAAGGAAATGCAAACTGCTCGCGCAAAACTTGAGATCTACGACAGAGAAATGGATATGGACAAGCAGCAAATACAACCATACAATATGCCTTTCTCTGTTGACCACCAATCTGTTCATGAAGCACCAGCTCCCTCTAGTGGCATACCTCTATTAATGCCACAAAACAATGTGTCTATACATATGTCAAATCACACGGTGAACAATCCAAACCCTCAAATTGCCACTCAAGCACCTCCCACAGACATTTCTCAGTTGGCCCAAGAAATTCAAAACAGTATAGCCATAAACAGAATCCCAGTGCCAATGCCCACAGTGTTCTCCGGAGATGCAATTAACTACATTGAATGGAAGGCTTCATTCTCCTCACTTGTGGACTGCAAAGGCATCTCACCTGCTGATAAACTTCACTTGCTCAAAAGGTATGTCACAGGCCCAGCACAAAAATGTCTTGAGGGCACATTCTATCGCAGTGATGAAGAGGCATACAGGGATGCATGGCAAAAGCTTGACCAACGTTATGGACAGCCTTTTGTTGTCCAAAGAGCTTTCAGAGACAAACTGTCAAAATGGCCTAAAATAAGCTCAAAGGACGCAGAAGGATTAAGGACATTTTCAGACTTTCTAAATGCGTGTCTCCAAGCCACACCATATGTAAAAGGCCTAGAGATACTAAGTGACTATGAGGAAAATCAAAAGCTGCTGCAAAAAGTTCCTGACTGGCTGGCAGCCCGTTGGAATCGCCAGGTCACAGTTACACTTATGGACGGCAAGGATTTTCCCTCCTTTAAGGACTTTGCACAATTCGTGGCAGTCGAGGCAGAGATTGCATGCAACCCGGTTACTTCTTCATATACTCTTCACTCATGCAGCTCATCCTACGAAAAAAGGACCACAAAGGACTTTAAACCAAACAGATCCACACAAGTCTTCACAACGCAAACCATGGTACAAAACAACAAGGCAAGGAAAAGCAACACAAATTTAAAGGTAACCTGCATGTTTTGCAAAGATGAAAAACACCAGTTGTCAAAGTGCCCTAACTTTTCAGATCAGCCCTTAGAAGAGAAGCGAACATATGTTAAGGACAACAAACTGTGCTATGGATGCTTAAAGGTGGGCCATAACGCCAAAGATTGTTACAATCGCCACACTTGTGACATTTGCAAAGGAAGGCATCCCACTTGTCTGCACAATGACAATTACAAGGCATATGAAAGGTCTCGAAGCTCTGACAACACCGCTCCAAGTACTCCAAATGATACCGCGGCAGTCACAGCTCTCAACGTCACTAAGGTGGGTCAGTCAACTAGCACATCCATGATCGTTCCTGTATGGGTGTCTACGGTTCAAAGCCCGTCTACAGAGGAACTAGTTTACGCACTATTAGACACACAAAGTGACAGCACATTTGTCTGTGAAGAAGTAAGCAACCAGCTACGAGCAGACGCTCATCCTGTAAAGTTAAAGCTAACTACCATGCTGGGTGTTCACTCTATTGTTAAGAGTCAAAGAGTATCTGGGCTGCGTGTGAGAGGTTATGACTCAGACATTCTCATCGACCTACCCCCCTCATATACCAAAGACTTTATTCCAGTTAACTATGACAACATACCCACTAGTGACACAGCAAAAAAATGGTCCCATCTGACAGAAATTGCTGATAAGATACCACCTCTTTTGAGTTGTGATGTTGGACTCCTTATTGGATTTAACTGTCCCAGAACTTTAGCTCCAAGACAAGTTCTACTAGGAGAGGGTGAGGAGCCATATGCTATCCGCACAGATCTAGGGTGGAGTATCGTTGGAGGCTCCACACCAGCGCTCAGTGAAACTCAGCCAAGTCTGTGTCATAGAATCACAATAAAGGAATTACCCCCTGTAACTCCCATGGACGTGATTAATGTGCTAGAGTCAGATTTTAAGGACACAAAGGCAAGCGACAAAACAGTCTCACAAGAGGATCTCATCTTTTTGGACAAGCTCAAAGAGGGAATAAGGAAAAACGAACAAGGACACTGTGAGATGCCTCTGCCATTCAGACAAAGGCCACACTTGCCCAACAACAGGAAGCTTGCTGAAATCAGACTCGAACACTTAAAGCGAAAGTTCAACAAAGATGAAAAGTACAAAAGAGACTACATAACTTACATGAAAGACATTATTGAAAGGGGTGATGTCGAAGAAGTACACTATGAAGGAAAACAAGGTGAACAGTGGTACATTCCCCATCACGGGATTTATCACCCCAAAAAGCCCACTAAACTTCGTGTTGTGTTCGATTGTTCAGCCAAACACAATGGTACAAGTCTAAATGATCATCTTCTCCCAGGGCCAGACCTGATTAACAATCTAACAGGCATCCTCCTACGGTTCAGACAACATCCTATTGCTCTAATGTGCGATATAGAGAAGATGTTCCACCAGTTCCACGTCCAGCGGTGCGACAGAGATTACCTGAGTTTTCTGTGGTGGAAAGACGGCAACACAGAGACACAGCCACGGGTATACAGATTGAAGGTACATCTTTTCGGTGCGACATCATCACCAGGGTGTGCAAATTACGGACTAAAGTATTTAGCAAAAGAACATTATCACACACACCCTGTAGGATCTGAGTTCATGGAAAAGGACTTTTATGTGGACGATGGAGTCACAAGCACAGACACAGTTGAGAAGGCAATACAGCTTGCACAAGAGGCCACAGAGATATGCAAGCAAGGAGGGCTCCGTCTACACAAATTTATTTCAAATAGCCCTGCTGTCCTTCTAAGCATCCCGCCGTCTGAATGTGCAGTAGAAACAAAAACAAAGGACTTAACATTCAAAGACATGCCACAAGAAAGGGCCTTAGGCATCCAATGGAACCTTGAAAGGGACTGTTTCAGATTTGACAAAACTTTAAAAGACCAACCAGGAACACGTCGAGGCATCTTATCTACTGTTGCATCCATCTACGACCCTCTTGGCTTCCTGGCGCCATATGTGCTTCACGGAAAAAGGATCCTGCAGGAAATGTGTCATCAAGGTATCAACTGGGACGACTCCCTGCCAGATGCACTGAGGCCAAGGTGGGAGAGCTGGCAACGTGACTTTGCCAACCTAGACAAGGTAAACATAACTCGCTGTTACTTTCCTGCTAGTTTCGGCGAGCTTAAAGACATAGAGTTGCACCACTTTTCGGATGCGAGCACGAGTGGTTATGGACAATGCACCTATTTAAGAGCCAAAAACGTTAAAGAGGAGATTCACTGCTCATTGGTAATAGCTAAAGCCCGTGTTTCTCCTACCAAGCTGACTACAATCCCCAGACTCGAGCTAACTGCAGCTGTAGTTTCAGTCTCGGTTAGTAACATGTTGAGAGATGAACTCTGCTACGCTCAAGTCAAAGAGTATTTCTGGACTGATTCAAAGGTAGTTTTGGGCTACGTAAACAATGAGGCACGTCGTTTCCATACTTTTGTAGCGAATAGAGTACAAAAGATTCGCCAAAGTACAAACCCTCAGCAATGGTTTTATGTGCCATCAGAAGAGAACCCAGCTGATAGTGCATCTAGGGGTAAATCAGTCACTGAGCTTCTCTCATCCAACTGGTTCATTGGACCCTCCTTTCTCTGGGAGAGGGACCTGCCCACAACCCAAAGTGTAGAGCAGGAACCGTCTCTTGGAGATCCAGAAGTCAGAAAAATGCAGACAATGTTAACCAAAGTTACAGAGACATTCAGCCTTGCAGAACGTTTGTCCAAGTTCTCGTCATGGTCCAAAGCAGTCAAAGCTGTAGCACGTCTCATAAGAAGGGCCAAGAAAGTCAAATCAGATGCGCCGGCTACAGTGAGTGAACAAGAAAGTGCAGTACATGTCATCATTCAGGATGTACAAAAACAAACATATGTAAAAGAGTTAAAACTAATAAACAAAGGCAACCAGCTCACACATCAAAACAAACTGTTCCACTTAGACATTTTCAGGGACACGGACGGCCTCATCAAAGTCGGAGGGAGACTTTCATCCATCAAAGACTCTTTCAAACACCCTATTGTGATTCCAAAGGAACATCATGTGACCAAACTCATAATAGCTCACTGTCACGACAAAGTAAAACACCAAGGAAAAGGCTTCACCATAAATGAAATCAGATCCAGTGGCTACTGGATCCCAGGGATGAGCAGAACCGTTGCTTCTTTCATCCGCCAGTGTGTCATTTGTCGCAGACTACGCAAAGCTCCTGAGGGTCAGAGAATGAGTGACCTACCTGCGGAACGCTTAGAGCCCACTCCGCCCTTCACATACTGCGGTATGGACTGTTTTGGCCCCTTTGTAACTACAGAAGGCCGAAAACAACATAAACGCTATGGACTTTTATTCACTTGCTTTTGCTCCCGCGCCATTCACATTGAGCTATTAGAGGACTTATCCACTGACACATTCATTAATGCATTAAGGTGTTTTATTTCTATCAGAGGTACAATTCGCCAAATCCAATGTGATCAGGGAACAAACTTTGTTGGCGCAAAGAACGAGTTTAAAACTGCCCTAAGTGAACTGGACACCCAAAGACTGAGTACTTATCTGTCCCAAAAACAGTGCGACTTTGTGATGAATGCACCTCACTCCAGTCACGCAGGTGGAGTGTGGGAACGCCAGATAAGAACTGTCAGAAGTGTATTGAATACTACTCTGGCACTTGCACATGGTAGACTTAATGATGCTTCATTACGGACTTTATTCTATGAAGCTATGGCCATAGTCAATAGTCGCCCACTGACTGTAGACAACCTTAACAACCCTGACAGCCTGGAACCACTTACCCCTAACCACTTGCTCCACATGAAATCCAGCACAACACTGCCCCCACCTGGTGCCTTCCCAAAGGAGGACCTTTATGGAGCAAAGAGATGGCGTCGTGTGCAGTTTTTGACTGAGCAGTTCTGGTGCAGGTGGAGGCGCGAGTATCTGCACAACATCATTGCTAGGCAGCGCTGGCACTCACCAAAAAGAAATCTAAGAGTAGGTGATGTTGTGTTGGACATTGATGAACTGTCACCCAGAGGTGAATGGAGACTTGCCAGAGTCCTGGAGACTGTTAGCGGCAAGGACGGACTCGTGAGAAGAGTGAAAATCTCCTTTGGAGATAAGAGACTGAATAACAAAGGTCAACGCAGTAATAAGCTTTCTATTGTTGAGCGTCCTGTGCAAAAGCTAATTCTGATATTAGAATGTCCATAAGCTAATTAAGAGAAATGGTTATTTTATGTTGAAAATTCTTCGTTGTTGTTATCCTGATATAACAAACTCTCATAATTTGGTGGGAGTGTAAATAACCACAAGTATATTTTGTTACAAAAAGGTGATCGTCTTTTATTTTGAAATTTTTGTACTGAAATGGTTAACTTCCGGTCTTCCGCTATGCGCTTTTGTTTTCCTTTTGGAAGCGCGCGCGCTGGCTAGCGCAGTTTATAGCACAGCTTGTCATCTCATATACGGCAATAAGTTCGACACGGAGCCGTGTTTAAACGTAGAAATTATACTTGCAGCCCCTCTGAAGAGGCAAAAGGTATGTAATTAGTGAGATATGAGCATTTTGTCTGTTAATATGTTCGTTTTGCACAAATGTAAGATTGCACGTGAATGTGAACAATGTTAGCTGATCAGTTACATGTTTTGTATACATTTCAGCTCTTACGTTGGTAATATGGTGAATGGACTAAGGATTATAAAGGATTAAACATCATAAAACCACCAGTAAAAGTCTCATCCTTGTTCGGGGGGCATGCTACATCCTGTACATTAAACTCTTCATAAATACTTTTACTTTTGACTTATAACGCACAGTTTACGGCTACGTATACTTTATACTTTTACTTGAGTAGGAATTTAATCTGATACATTTACGATTACGTTAGAAAATCCTTGGTAAGAATATTTAGTTTCCTCCACCACTGGCTAAAATTATTAGCATCACAATCAATTCAAGAATGCTAACAGGCAGGTTTACGTGGGCTAAGTTAAGTCATTAACACCAGTCAATTCAAGCAATTGAAGCATTATTCAAATTAATAGCAGAAGCTCACATTACCATCTTAAAGCTCATTATAGTAATGGGGGTTTTGGCAAGTGATATGATGCTAACGATTAGCAGCTAACGTTACAATTAAAACGACAGTCCTGAGCTGAGCTAAACATGAGATAACATGTACGTGTTCTTAGAATGAACAAAAAACGACAAACTTTGATGTTTATGGAAACTCCCCCATAAGAAACAGAAATGTATTCTTGCAGATCTCGTTGCCTCCAATGAAATAAGTCGTTCGGGCACACTTTATCTTTGTCGGGGTCTTCTTTGTGGATGTAACCATCTCCGAAGTTTGCACTGTGCGTCTGTTTGCCTCTAAATGTCCAATAATTCGCATGTCCTGCCACTCTTTTTCTGCAGCTAAAGAATCCAGCCGTATGTTGTACATAATGTCTGGAGAAAGCTTCTGGCTACAAGACTGTGTAACATTTACAGTCAAAGTCTCTATCTATATCCCCATCAAATGTTACTATCGATATAGCCTCTGATATCTTAGGGTCCAACTCGTCTGACGCCAGTCCGATACATTCTTCCTCGTCTTCATCTTCGCTCAGTTGTAGATTAGAGATATTATTCAGTCTTATGCCACTTTCATCGTCGCTGAGATCGTCTTCAGAATCAGTGAACGCGTGTTCATAAGCATCCGGCTTGTCGAAGAAGTACTTCAAAACATTTTCGTTGTAACGACCACGGTTCAGCTCATCTGCGACAATCTTTGTGGCGTCCATCTTCATTGAATTTTGATATCAGATAGAGCCGGGCGGCTAGAACGCTGCATAATAAGTAGCCACGCTGTTGGGGGGCGGGGCCAAAGGCGCCGGCGGCTATTCAGTATGGAAATACACACAGACAATGACACGCCCCTACTGCATGCTAGAATCCCCGAAAAACAAGCTGATTTCAACCTCAAAATGTACGCTTTTAAATATACCAATACTGTTATCTCAAACATGGAGAGGCTTCTTCATGATCTCAACTAACAGATTCTGCAAAAAAGAAAATCACCAATTTTGGAAAAAAACGCTTGTTTCTCATTTTGCTCGCAAGTTGTGCTGCCGACTTGTGTCCCTGGTTTCTGTGATGGGTCACATATGCATCATAACAGGAGTTCTGACCTTTGTCACAAAAAGTTGACACACACACCTTTAATACTTGAAACTTTGGTTTTCATGCTAAAAGTTAAAATAAAACATATAATCTAGTATTTTTCAATAAATTATAATATAATATTAGTCTCTAAAAAGTATATATATATATATATATATATATATATATATATATATAATATATATATATATATATATATATATATATATATATATATATATATATATTATATATCCCAGCGGGCACCATGATATCAATTTGACGTCAAAAGTTGGTCAAGACTTGATCAAGATATTGTATATCATTTTAAGGTCAGTTTGAAAAGAAAATGTCTTCCAGTGGTAATTAGATGAAAAGAGAAAGTTAATACCCATATATATATATATATCAGGGTTTCTGTTGTCCGGTAATTACCGGACATTGGCCGGAAAAAAAATGAAATGTCCGACAAAATTAAATCTCTCTGGTCAAATTGTCCGATTAAAATTGCCTAATAATCCCGCCCCCCTAACACAATCTGAATTTGAGAATAAGCCTAAAATGTATAAAGCAAAAATACACCGACCTTTGGCTATGTTATAAAGGAACAGGCTCTACCGTTTGAAAGTTATTAAACAACATCGCATGCTGCATTTCAAATAAAGCGCACGCCTAAACGGCTGTAATATAGACTTAAACAACGAACGATTGAGTGAGACGTTTCAAATATGGCCAGGCCCAGGCAGACTAACCTTAAAAGCTATTTTCAGAGGCCAGCCGTGACGGACGATGGTGAATCAGGAACATCTCATTATATAGATCGATGTAGCCTATATTAGCTCTAGAGCGCTAAGAGCGCTCTCTACGTGCAAGGTTACGAACGCTCCCCGCAATTCCTTGCGCGTTTCCCAAAAATGCACTTAACATCAACGCACGAGAACGCGCTCTGTGCTACTTAAGCATCGCTGTCTAATCGCAAAGTGCTGAAATATAACCTTATATGGAATCGTATTGTGAACCTAAAAATCGTCATTTGTTGTAGAAATCAAGACAAGTCTATATAAAGCACCTATGCTACAGGCATAGGCAGTCACAAAATGGCTGGAAAAAAACAACAAAAATAAACGAGTAGATACCTTTCAAAAAGATAAAATTAATTTTAAATGTTTAATAAAGGGGCAAAAAGTCATAAACATTTTTTTTTTTGCGCAGCATTTGTGTAGCCTATACAGTTCAAATTCAAATTTTGGTGTTCAAATTTGCGTTTTAAAAATACAACAACTATTCATTTTTCTTTGTTCAATTACGGGTTAAAAAAAGAAAAACGAATTGACGAAAAAGTACACGGACCTTATTAAATATTTCAAATAGCCTAATGTATTTGTAGAAAAGTTTGATAGTCTTGGGTCCGTTTAAATTTGCGTATTCGAATGCCGGTTGCGTCATTGCGGCTCGACGAAGGCTACCCTGATTCAAAAGCGACGCCAAATCCAAATGCACCCTCCGACTTTTTGCCCCTTTATTAAACATTTAAAATATTCACAAATTAATATGGAAAAAAAAATCGATTTTACTGGTTTTCTAAGGCCAAATTAGAACCTGAAAATAATATTTTCCCGCAGTGCTGAATGAGAAGAGCCATCTGGAACCATACAGAGAGATGATTTATATGCTAATGATAATAAATGTGTCTGAAAAAATAATGAGCCATTTTAATTGTTCGTTTAAAAGTAAACATTTCAAGCTTTATATGTAGCCTATATTTTGTTTCAGTACGAGACGCGCTCCTCCAGTTCACGGAGATCATGAAAGCGCGCCTGGTTGTTTTATTTTATTTTACAAAAGCACAACGTTTTCTTGTAATGTGAGTTTGGACAAATAAAAGTAGTTTCGAATGCTGTATTCTTTTCTGTATGACCAGAAATTATAAGAGTATTTTAAGTTGTTTCCACTGTTGAAAGTAAAATGCAAGTGTTCACGCCCGCGCCATGCAGTGCGCGCTCCACACTCACACACACACACTTGGATATGCGCCAAATCTTGTGTTTATTTGTGATAATCTTAGCCCTGTATTATAATTATTATTGTCTAACCTGTATTATGACTGACATTTGACGAATTGCTTTGTTCCTATTTTGGATAAAAGCGCCTTCTAAATAGCTATGTAAAACCTAAATGTAGGCTAATAATAATACTATTATTATCATTTGCGTTTATAACTATAATATATAATACTATAATAATATAATAACTATAATAACTATATTCACTAAAGATGTAATACCGGTATGTTTTATTTTTATATAGCTAACCTTGTGTTTGTGTTATATTCCGTTTTTAAAAGTGAAATTTTTTAAGATACTTTAAAGATACTATTAGCCTAAATGTGTTTTTTTTTTTTTTTTTTTTTTTTTTTTTTTTTTTTTAGAAAATTCAAGAAATTATCCATTAAAAAAATTAAGTTTAAACACAATGAAATGCATCCCGCTTAAACAGGCCTGGGCCGGGTTTCCCGATAACGATGTATCTTAGCTCTTAAGAGCGCTCTCTACGTGCAAGGTTACGAACGCTCGCAGCAATTCCACGTGCGTTTCCCAAAAGTGCACTTAACATGAACGCGCTCTACGTGCTACTTAAGCATCGCTGTCCATTCGCGAAGTGCTGAAATATAACCTTATATGGAACCGTATTCTGAACGTTTAACCTAAAAATCGTCATTTGTTGTGGATTAGAAATCAGGACAAGTCTAAAGCATCTATACAGGCGGAGGCACTGACAAAATGGCTGAGAAAAAAACAAAACAAAAAAAAAACAAGAGAAGATACCTTTAAAAAAGGTCAAATTAATGTCCTTTTAGAGGAGATTGTCAGGGTTGGGTGCGCAGGTGACCGAAGACGAGGACACGGAAGCTTCAATGTAAGAGTTTTAATAACAAAATGAAACTTCCAAAATGAAACAAGAACAAAACTCCAGGACTTCAAGGTTTACACACAACCATACATAGACGACGATCGACAAACACTGGGAGAAAACACAGGGCTTAAATACACATGGAATGATTGAATGATTAACTGAACACAGGTGATAAAACTGAACACAAACGAGGAGCGGGAAAACTTAACAGGACTAAACCAAAAACCACAAAGACAGGGGGAAACAAGATCTCAAAACATAACTTAAACACACAGAAACGTGACAGAGATAGAGCGAAACAAAGACTTTATTTTTAACAGATTTAAAGGACACCATACAAATAAGGAAAAACAAAACATCAGGGAGGACAACATTGCAAACTAACTGCAACCAGCGGCGTTCAAAGATCAGGGAAGGAGGTCCGCAAAATACATGGCTGGTTTTCGTGCGTCAGCAAGTCATTGACAATTTTTTTTTAAATTCATCCCTATTTTGCCCAGTTTTTAAAACATGATTCCCACATTACTTCGTTTATGATTTTTTTCTCATTCATTTAATTTAGATGTGTATTTCTATTTTTTTCTTCCCTTTTTAATTATTTCATTTATAAATTAATTTGAACAAAACACGAGTACAATAATAAAGTGTACAATAAAGTACAATCAAAACCTTATATTATATACTCACGTTGCAGTGTAATCTGTTAACTCGAGATAAAGTGTAATCTGCCGGTTGTCCTGCAGGAGACCGCATAACTCTGTCTTATTACGATGCACTTGGGGATGTACGATTACTCCAGAGCACTCGTAGTTCTACGAAGATTTTCAAGTGCTACTTAAGTTACGATGCTTTTGGGAAACAGACCACAATATTAAGATCAGTCGTACGATCGTTTTTACGATCCACTTAGCCTTACGATGCTTTTGGGAAACGCAGCCCTGGTTGGCATAGACTTGGGGAGGGGCCACAAATCCGTGAGTACAGTTTACAAACCCGTGGGAACAGATTGCGAAAGCTTGGGCACAGTTTATGAATTTGTGGGTACAGATTGCAAAAACTGAAGGCACGGTTTACAAATCTAATCTGAGCACGCGGCCGCATCCGAGTGAAGATTGCGCAACTCACGCAGCGCGTCGTCAATGCAACTGATAGCAGCAGACACGAGCCCTCAGCTTAATTTAAAAAACAACAGATTTTAGCGCTAAATCTCTTATTTAATAGCGAACTAAATGAATGATCTGCTAGTTAACTGGAGATGTTTTATTTATTTGTATTAGGTACACCCGTGCCTCAATGTTTCAAAAAGTGAATGTGTGTGAAACCATAGTAAAAACAATTGGCGTTGTTTGACGCCAATCGGACGTTCATGTTGTTTCCGTCTATTTAAAAGTTAGGCTAAAAATAACATGTTGCATTCTATACGGCCTGATTATGTCATTTTTTAAGTTACATAGCCTGCCTCCCGTTTTCCTCAACTTAACTAATTAAGAGGCGATATTTGACCGGCAAAATGTCATCTATTATCATCAAAATGTCCGTAAAACGAAACCTCTGCCGGTCACTTTGACCGGCACCATTTTTTTCTCGCGGAAACTCTGATATATATATATATATACATACACACACACACACACACACACACACACACACACACACACACACACAAATATATATATATATATATATATATATATATATATATATATATATATATATATATATATATATATATATATATATATATATATATATTATCCTCTAAAATATAATACTACCTTTTTTATCACCTTTTTTTTCTTACATCACATATTTTAGTAGTTATCATAAATTAGGTATAATTTGAAAGCTTACAAACTCAGAGATCATCCTGTGAAACCCGTTTTGAAATTGAAAGTTGCATTACCATAGAAATGGTACTCTAAATTATTTTATCAGGCTCCTCCCCTTTTGGGCATCATTATATTTAATAATTTATGATCAAAACCTTTTCTAATCTTGACAAAACACATATTGTCAGAAAGGTCTAAGTCTCAAGGTTCCAAATTTTGTGACAGAATTGATATTTGGACAGAAATGTATTAATTTGTTAAGGCAGAATGTATACAACTAAATTCAATGGAATGTATGTCACTCGTTGGCTATTTTTGGTACTACGCCTAAACAAAATCTAATGGGAACTTCAATTTTTGTGATATCAACTTCAAATTTGGATCATAACTTGGTCAGGTATATGTCTTTGATTTTATAGTAATTTTATAGTAAAAAATATTTTGTAAAATATAGATTTTTTTATAAAATAAAAAATATACAGTACATTATATTTGATTTACTGTAAATTTAAACTTCCATAACTTTTTCATACTTTAATTTTTATATTAGCAATAATTTGCTGAGTGTTTCCTTTAAAAGAAGACCAAATTTAGGTCTATATTCCAAAGCATTCTTGAATTACAACCATTTAAGTTTGAATAGTGCATTTTAACCCCCATTCTCAAAAAGGGGGGTGACAGCGAAGGGGTTTTAAATAAAAGGATTTTTAATGAAAGATTAATGTGTTTATATTAATATGGTTCCTATCATAAATAATGAACACAGTAATCTAAAGTATTAAACTGAATCTGTTCTCTGTTCCAGTTCAGTCCAGCAGAAGAGCTCAAACCCAGAGTCCAGCTGTGTGTCTGTGAAGAGTAACGCCTCTATGGATCCGCCAATGAAGTTTAAGAGTGGAGACACAAATTCTGATCTCAGGTAAATGGGTGAGTGGGGCACAACCTAACGCAGGGATAGTTGTAACACACTTGTTGTAAATACTTTCACACATGCTTGCACTGTTTAGGGAGCAAAGGTTTCAGTTCCCTGGAAGGATTCTGTGATTGAGACGGCCCTCAAACTGTCCCAAACTTATCAGTGCCCTGACTACTGAACTAGCCAGCAGATGGAGACGCACCCTTAGTGTATTTACTAGTGGCCATAGGAACACTATATAAAGAACAAATGTGCCAAAATAAAAAAAAATCTTTGGAAGATATCACTGAAATTTTATTTAACCATAGCAAAAGTACATTTCTTACTGAAGTTGATTTTCTATTTCCGTTTTTAGTGTTTATACAATGAGACAAATTAATCTCCAATCTGTTATTTAGCAGTTTAGACCTAGCCAGCAGAAGACACGATCCAGGTGTAAATACAGTTGCACAGGCATAGTAACACTGCGATACAATGAGCCGCTATTAGATATATGATATTCTATGATGTTAGTGGAGGGAAGTTCCAGTGATGCCCAGTGATGAGAGGCTGGACAGATGGATCTGATTGTTCACAGTGTCGAAGGCAGCAGACAGGTCCAGAAAAATAAGAACTGATGATTTGGAAGCAGCTTTTGCGATCCGCAGGGCTTCTGTGACTGACAGTAATGAAGTCTAGGTTGAATGTCCTTTCTTGAAGCCAGATTGGTTGACATCCAGCTGGTTGTTCAGAGACAGGAAAGATGATACTTGGTTGAAAGCAACTCGTTCAAGTGTTTTCCCAATGAATGGTAGGAGAGAGACAGGTCTGTAATTCTCTAAAAGTGATGTGTTTAATGTCGTTTTTTTTAAGCAGTGGAGTTACCAGAGCCTGCTTAACTGCTTCCTCGGTTAGTGGAGAGAAGGAGGAGAGAAGGTTATTGGCTGTGGGAGTGGTTGGTCTAGGTTCCTGTGTGTGTGGTTCTCAATCCTGGTCCTGGGGACCCACAGCTCTGCACAGTTTATATGTCTCCCTCATTTAACACACCTGATTCAGATCATCAGTTCGTTAGGAAAGAGCTATATTAACTGAACTGGGTGTGTCAGATAAAGGAGACATATAAAATGTGCAGAGCTGTGGGCCCCCAGGACCAGGATTGAGAACCACGTAGAGGTGAACAGAGGAGAGAGTGGAATGTCTTGAAAAGTGTTTGTGTGTTAGAAGCGGTGTTGATCCTGTTGTGGAAGTATGAAGATTTGTCAGTGTGAACATCAGCTGAAAAGGCAGAAAGCAGAGATTGATACATACTCAGGTCAGATGTGTCATTTGATTTTGCGCCATTTCCTCTCCGTTGCTCTGAGTTTGATCCGGTGTTCACGAAGAACCTCAGATAACCAGGGCTCAGAGGGAGTGGCGTGCACTGGCCTGGAGGAGAGAGGGCAGATTTTGCCTAAAGAAGTTAAAGTGGAGCATAAAGTATATGTTGCGGTATTCACATCCAGGGATGAGAATGTTGAGGGAAGAGAAGAAGACACAGCAGAGGAAAGATGGGAGGGATAAAGTGAGCGGAGGTTTCGTCTGAAAGTAACTGGTAGGGGAGTTGGTATAGTGAGTTGTAGATTGAAAGTAATGAGGAAATGATCTGAAACATGGAGTAGTTTCACCAAAATGTTGTCTGTGATGCAGTTGCGTGTGTAAACCAGGTCCAGTTGGTTGCCTGACTTGTAAGTACCTGTGGTGATGAGCCATTTGAGATTGAATGAGGCTAGGTGAGAGATGAAGTCTGTTGCATACGGCTTCTCTAGATGAATGTTGAAATCATCAAAGACTACCAGTGGAGAGCCATCCTCAGGGAAAGAGGACAGCAGCACATCCAGCTCCTCTACAAAGCTTCCCAGTTGACCTGGGGGGCGATAAATGACTACAATCTGGATCTTAATGGGAGTTGTAAGTGTAATAGCATGATATTCAAACGAGATGTTATTGCATAGAGAAGAGAGAGTTGAGTATTTCCAATCGTTAGAAATGAGAAGACCCGTAAGTTGCTCCTCGAAATGAAACTACCTGCACATCTGATTTGTTTGTTTTTTCCATATAAATTATTTTATTTAAAAGAAGAATTCAGGCTTCATAGCTGTGTGCCTGTATACATGTTTTTTTTTCTTCTTTATTTGTCGAAAAGCACAACACTGTTTTTATTGTGAGTATACATAAAAAATAGACACTTAACAGGATCGAATGATGTACAACCTACTTTAACCCGTTTAATCCCAAATTTTTTCTTGCAATTTGAGTACATGCATTTTACTCCTTAGACCTCCCTAACACTCAAACATTATGCCCTTTTTGATTTTATGTTGGTTAAGTTAGTGAAAAAATAGGTTTTATACTCGGTCACAATAGTGACCGGTGGGAAACGCCATAGTCAGAATTAATACAAATTCTTCAATTAGACCTATTTACACAATACATTCCAAGACATCCAATATCTCGTTTTTTCATTTCATGAAGGAGGCTTAGTGAGATGAGAAGGTTGTCATGTACAAAGTTACACCCTGGAGGAACTTCTGCTTGTTCGGCTAGACCCCTATGGGCTCGACCATGACTACACTTGGGCCCTGTCCTAGGCCAGTTTCAGGGAGATGTGTGTTCATTCAGTGCACTGAAGAAACGTTGTAGAAAGGGTTGTTGGGTTGTTTGGGGTCATGTGTGGGGCACACCAATTGGTTGTCATGAACATCTGCCTAATCCTCCAAATATTTCACCTCTGCATCGCCATTCAATACCTGGCAAATGGGCCATTTCACCCTGGTACTCCCTATCTGAGCCCTCACTATCACAGTCACTTTCAATTTGGGTGGGGGATGGGGGGGTTTAGGGGGGGGGGGTTGTCACATATCGCTAGAAAGTCCAACACATTGATAGTTTCTGGGATACTGATAACTACACTGAACAAAATTATAAACACAACACTTTTGTTTTTGCCCCCATTTTTCATGAGCTGAACTCAAAGATCTAAGACTTTTTCTATGTACACAAAATGCCTATTTCTCAAAAATATTGTTCACAAATCTGTCTAAACAAGTGTTAGTGAGCACTTCTCCTTTGAAGAGATAATCCATCCACCTTACAGGTGTGGCATTCGTTCAGTGAAGGATTAAAAGCCAAAACCTGTGTTTTCAATTGAAGTACTGTCACTGTGTTATACTACCGGTCACAATTGTGACCGTTAACAAATTTACACGTCTTACGAACAAAATATATATGCAGGAGTATAATTCTCAAAACATATCAGTAGTAGACCCTTTAAAGAATATATGTACAAAATATGATAGTTCTATCTGTTAATTAAGATGTTTTACATAGTACTTTTTGTAGTAGTCAGAGGAAGACATCTACTTCCAGATGTGCAAGCAAGAAGTAAACTGATCTGGTCATGTGACCTTTCACACTAGTCACATGACATTAATGGATTTTAATCAAGATCATCTATTTTTTCATATAAAAGTTGAATTTCATGCCCAAAGCCAATAACAACATTTTTAGAGCTTCCAGAAATAAGAAAAAAGTTGCGGTCACAATTGTGACCGGTGGGATTAAACGGGCATGTTTAATTAATGAAGTTAATTAATGAAGGCATGTGTTCTGGCATGCAGGATGCAGACTTTTGTTCTTGTTTAATTTTAGGTGCTAATATTCACATCATCACATCACTCAAACACATGATTAATGATGGAAATATTTCAGAAAACTAATGATGTTCTTGTACTATAAATATTTTTTTAATTTATGGTTATTTCTCCAACTTGTGTAATAATGTGTATTTAAATCTTACAGCCATGACTCTAAACCTGCTGAAGTCCTCAACACATTGAGATCAAATCTAAGACAGAAGTTTGAGTGTTTGTGTGAGGGAATATCAAAGCAGGGAAACCCAACACTCCTGAATGAGATCTACATCACAGAGAGTGAAAGTGGAGAGATCAATAATGAGCATGAGGTGAGACAGATTGAGACACAGTCCAGGAGAACAGGAGCAGAGGACACACCGATCAAATGCAGTGACATCTTTAGACCTTTACCGGGACAAGACAAACCCATCAGAACTGTGCTGACAAAGGGAGTCGCTGGCATTGGCAAAACAGTCTCTGTGCAGAAGTTCATCCTGGACTGGGCTGAAGGGAAAGAGAATCAGGACGTCCAGCTCATATTTCCACTCGCTTTCAGAGAGCTCAACTTGATGAAGGACAAAACACTCAGTCTTTCAGATCTTCTTCATCTCTTTTTCCCTGAAACCAGAGAAATGGACATATCCAGTGATGAGTATAAAGTGCTGTTCATCTTTGATGGTCTGGATGAGTGTCGTCTGTCTCTGGATCTTCAGAGCGATGTGAGGTTGTGTGATGTGACTGAATCAGCCTCAGTGGACGAGCTGCTGACGAACCTCATTGTGGGGAATCTGCTTCCTTCGTCTCTCATCTGGATCACCTCCAGACCAGCAGCAGCGGATCTCGTCCCCTCTGAGTGTGTCCATCGAGTGACAGAGGTACGAGGCTTCAGTGACACACAGAAGCAGGAATACTTCAGGAAGAGGATCAGTGATAAGAGTCTGGCCGACTGGATCATCTCATACCTGAAGTCCTCAAGGAGCCTCTTTATTATGTGCCACATCCCAGTGTTCTGCTGGATCTCAGCCACTGTTCTAGAGAAGATGTGCAGTGAAGCAGAGAGAGGAGAGATTCCCATTGAGGAGATGTGGAGGAAAGCAGAGAGACGAGAGATTCCCAAGACTCTCACTGAAATGTACACACACTTCCTGTTCATTCAGACTAACATCAAACATGAGAAGGACTATGAGAAGAAAGTGAAAGATGAAGACATGATTGTCAAACTGGGGAAACTGGCGTATCGGCAGCTTGTGAAAGGCCACCTGATCTTCTATGAGGAAGACCTGAGCGAGTGTGGCATTGATGTGACAGAAGCATCAGTTTACTCAGGATTGTGCACTCAGATCTTCAGAGAGGAGTTGGGCTTGTGTCAGGGGAAAGTCTTTTGCTTTGTTCATCTGAGCATTCAGGAACATCTAGCAGCTCTATATGTGCATATCTCCTTTATCAACAATAACATCAATGTGTTTGACCAGATTACCAAACCAACTAATGGAGACACAGTGTCACTATCTGATCTCCATCAGAGAGCTGTGGATGAGGCTTTACACAGTAAAAAATGGGCATCTGGACCTTTTCCTTCGTTTCCTTCTGGGTCTGTCAGTGAAGTCTAATCAGAGTCTCTTACAAGAACTAAAGACACAGACAGCAAACAGCTCTCACAACAATAAGAAAACAGCTGACTATATTAAAGAGAAGATCAGTGAGAATCCCTCTCCAGATAAATACATCAATCTGTTTCACTGTCTGAATGAACTGGGTGATCTTTCTCTAGTGAGCGCAGCTCGACCTCATACGAGCTATGGAGGATTACGTGATGTGAAACTCACCTCGTCTCAGTGGTCAGCTGTAGTGTTTGTGTTGTCCTCAGAGAAGACACTGCAGGAGTTTCACCTGAAGAGATTAATTGTAGCCAGAAATGATCGGTAAGTAACACTGAGTGCAATCATTTCCATCTAAAAAATTATGAACAAAGAGAAACTCAGAGATCAGAGGTGTTTAAATCACGGGGCACAGATTGATTTCTGGAATATTGTAGATAATTTCCGGGTTGTTTCTCAAACCGTAGCTGTGCCCTAGTAAGGCTGCATATCTCGACTGCCACGTCATCAAGCGCCTCTGAAGGCCGCCTCAGTTTGAAGGATCTTTTGAAGACAGACTTCATTTTGTGTCTTTAATTCAGATCATTTTGAAGGATGCATCAAGTGTATCCTTCGTGTTCTTCAGTCTCCCACAATCCTTTGCACACATTCCAATTCATGTAAAAGAACTGATGGAAAACAAGTCGGCACTGAGTTTATCTGAGTTCATTATGAAATGTAAGACACAAATAATGTATTCCGAGATGAAGGCATACATGAAGGTATCCATGTTATCTTTTGTTTCTGTGTAAATTAATCACTGAACACTAAACTGATAATAATGTAAGACACTGGGAGACACAGACGGCTGTCATTCTGTAATGAAGCTTCAGGAGAGCGAGGATCCATTTGCAGTTTTATTATAATCGTGGTCGTACAATCAGGGTCAATCACCAGCAAACACAACAGTAGAGAGAAGGCATTACGTAATCCAGAAACAGGCATAAGATCAGGGCAGGCAGCAAATTTACATAAATCAGTCCAGTATAGAATATAGTCCAGGGCAGGCAGCAAAGAATCAAGAGGATAATAGACAGTCCAAAAGTAATCCACGGGAAGACAAAACACGGGAAGAAACGCTTAGAGATGATCACCAGGGTAAATACAAAACTTTTGCTATGAGGGAGAGTCTGAGAGCACCTTAAATAGTCCACTCATGAAGGTCAGGTGCAAGGTAATCAATGCCAGGTATGCGGGAAATGTAGTTCAAATTTGGCGGATGGCCAAAGTAAACTTGATAAAACAGTTAAAGTAACACCAGGTAACTTTTGCTCTCGGGGTCCCCCTACAGTTGGGAAACAGTATTGTCCTCTACTACTGTCGTAAACTCTGTCATCCTACATGCACGTGCATTTGTTGACAACCATGATAGCCCTGAACACTGTAGGAGGAGGTCACATGCAGGTGTTCTGCTTGCGTCGCGTGTGAAATGTCTTCATCCCAGGGACAGTGGCATATATTTCAGCATGTCATATGAATATAATTTCATGGGTTTTATTTTTTTTCTAACGACAAATGATCGCGATGATCACGTTTACAAGCCAGCGTCATTATAGTAGCCTAGTCTATTGGTTACCGTTTTACTGAATCTATATGATACGTCAATGCAATGTTTGAGTGGTAGATAATAACCATATATCGTCAATATTACAATATCAAGCTACCATAAATGAATCTGCAAATTTTACAAATCGATTTGCATTATAGCTTGAGGCAAGACAAATAATCTGCTGGTGAGTGCTCCAAACCACAGTTTCCACCTATTTCCCAGGTAACAATACAGACTAAAACTAGGAATCCCGTGTTCAAAAGACACAGACTATCTAATATTTTCCATACTCTGAATCAGGCAAAAATAATATTGGACCCGCGAGCCAAACCTAAAGGCTTATTGGGCGGACATTTAAATATAAGGAGTATGACACCTAAACGAGAAGAGCTAGAACATCTGCTATGTAATTCCAACATTGATTTTATAGGCCTCTCTGAAACGTGGCTGACACATAGCTCTCCAGATTCTGTTGTAAATATGCCTGGGTATAATGTGTACAGGAACGATAGGGAGAACGGTAGGGGCGGAGGAGTTTTGTTGTACGTGAGAAACATTTTTAATAGTAAACAGATTGTATGGCCAGAGAATATCCAACTTGAAGGTGTCGGAGTAAATGTATCCCTTTCACCTTCAATGTCATTTACCATAATATGTGTATATCGTAAACCATCTGCAAAGTTGGATTTCTATGAAAAATTTAAACTTCTTCTCAAATATTGTGATTTAAATAAAGAAACAATTATTATTGGTGATTTTAACGTAAATTGGTATGAAAAGAAGGTTAGGAAACATCTTAAAGCTATAAACAGACCGTTATAATTTTACACAATTAATTCAACAGCCCACCCGGATAACTCCACGCTCTAAAACATTGATAGATTTACTCTTTGTCAATCGACCTGAAAGAATTACTAAAACATTTAACTTTATGACAGGTTTATCAGACCACAATGCTTTCTTTTTTTCAAAAAGCTTACAAAAAGACGTTTTAAAGTTTCACACAGCTATACTGTGTATAATGCTATTCCAAAAAACCAACTGGCAAATTTTGCGGCGGCTTTGCAAGAAACTGATTGGAGTGAATTAAATCAAAGTGAGGACATAGAGAATTGTAGTAATCTATTTCAGTCTAAAATCAATCAAGTTATGTTAAACTTTACTAAAAGAGGGAGCCATAATAAGAGAAAAGGAAAGTTGTTACCTTGGTTAAATGATAATTGTGGGAAATTAATGAGGGAGAGGGATGTCCAACTTAAAAAATCATTAAAATCAGGTCTTATAATAGATAGGCAAAAATTCACATCCTTACGAAATAAAGTCATTAATTATGCGAAAGGCAAACTCAAAATTAACAACACTGTAGTAAAAAACCCAAATTCTCTATCAAATGAATTTAACCAATACTTTTCTAAATCTGTTAGGGAGATAACTGAACTGTTTGAGCCACCTGATAAAATAACTAGATCCATTAATTCTTCCAAGCCTGTGTTCAATTTGTGTGAAATAACAGAGCTGGAGGTAGATAACATCATTGGATCACTTAAAAGTTCCAAAGCAAAGGATGCTTATGGGCTAGATTCATATTCTCTAAAATGATGTAAAGACTCCTTAATTGCTCCAATAACATATATGATTAATTTATCGTTCAAGCAGAGAATTGTTCCATCCTTCTGGAAAATGGCCTTAGTCACCCAAATTTTTAAACCTGGTGATAAACTAAATGTAGCCAATTACCGACCAATCAGTATCCTCCCGGTGGTCTCCAAGGTTGCTGAGAGGTGGGTTGCTAAAATTCTAAATGAACATTTAAATAACGGCCACTCCTCCTTGCATCCTATGCAATTTGGGTTCCGCACCAATCATTCGACTGAATTTGCCAATAGTTTGTTTGTGGAAAGAGTAAAAAGTAAATTGGACAATAATGCTTGTGTCGGAGCAGTGTTTTTAGATCTAAAAAAGGCATTTGACACTGTGAATCATGACATTTTATTATCTAAACTGACATATTTGAACTTTTCTTTAAATGCCATTCAATGGATTAAATCTTACTTGGACTCAAGAAAACAGTGTGTTAACATTAACAGTGTCAAATCGTCTTTCTTGGATGTTCCCGTTGGTGTGCCTCAAGGGTCAATACTTGGTCCCTTATTATTTTCTTTATATATAAATGACCTTCCAAACACTTGTGTTGATGTTGAATTTCAAATGTATGCTGATGACGCAGTCATCTACACAAGTGCAAAAAGTGTTCAAGAGGCTTCTGACATTCTGACCTCCGCTCTGGTCCCTGTAAATGAATGGCTTTTTAAATCCTGTCTGTTACTCAACACTAAAAAAACAGTTTGTATGATGTTTACTAAACAGTCTCGCGACATAAAACAATCTGGTGTATTTCTAAGAGGAGAAGAATTAGAAATCGTCTCGGAATTTAAGTATCTTGGTCTGACCCTTGATTCCACATTAAGTTTTAAAAAACATGTAAAAAGAATATCGAATACAGTAAAATTAAATTTACGAAATTTTAAACAAATTTGTCAATTATACCATTTGGGGCTGCTAAAGTGTTTTTACATTCTATGATTTTATCACATATGGAATATTGTTGTACCAGCTGGACTTTGGTATGAACACACTCAAATCAATAGAATTACTTTATAAAAATGCCTTAAAAGTCCTTGATAAAAAGCCAATGTCCTTCCATATTTGTAATATTTTACAAAAACACAATCTATTAAGTATAGAGAATTTTAAACATTTTAAATATGCCTGTTTTGTTTACAAAGTGTTAAATGGATTAGCCCCACCTCCCTTGTCGGACTTTTTTAAACCAAACACTCACAGTGGTACCAGGACACAGGCCTCCGCTAGAGGTGACTGTGAGGTTCCGTTCAGAAGAATAGCCTTTGGACAGAATTCTCTGTCCGTGAAGGCCTGTAAGTTATGGAACAGCATCCCCATCACTGTCAGGGAATGTTCCAGATTTTCTATATTTAAAACCAAACAAAGTGTGGCTTATAGCAAACCAGTCTTGTGACCACTAAGTGATTTTTTTATTCTGCTTGTATTTTTCATTTTTGTCATTATGTTTGTTGTAATCTCTGTATTTTTGTCATTTGTCTGGGGACTACGAATGTAATCCGGCATGTTTACGTCTGTTTTTGTTGTTTCAATGCAGATGTTCATTAATGTGCATTGTCCCTATCAAATAAATAAAAAACTAAAATAAAAAAATAAAAAAATGACAAAAAAAAAAACTAAATCCAAAGTACCAAAGAAACAACAAAAGGGAAAAATAAAGCAGAAAAATACTTAAAACATAATAATACTAAGTAAGTGTAAATTAGTGGGCAAATCGCCCCTTTATATTAATTTAATTAGGCTACTTCAATAGGGCAGGCTATAGGCTATAGCCTGCTTGTTTCCGCCATAGAATAAAACATTTTAAAAGATAATTGCGACTTTTTAATCTCACAAATGTGAGTTAACATCTCACAATTCTGAGTTTATTTCTCAGAATTGCGTGAAATAAAGCCGCGATTGGGTGTTATAAAGTCAGAATTGCGTGAAACAAAGTCGCAATTGCTTCTTTTTTTTACCCCAGAATAGTTTATATCTCACAATTCAATTCTGACTTTGTAACACACAATTGCGACTTTATATCATGCAATTCTGCCTTTATATCTCCCAATTGCGTATTATAAAGTCAGAATTGCGAGATATAAACATACAATTCTGTAACAAAAAAAGTCAGAATTTCAAGCTATATTTCTCGCACTTTATATCACGCAATTTTGACTTAATAACATACAGTTGTGACTTTAGGCCTATATCACGCAATTCTGACTTTATAGCTAACCTGCACTTGCCACTTTATATCACTAATTCTGAGATAAGAAGTCAGAATTGTGAGATTTAAAAAAACGCAATTACATTTTTTATTTTTCACTCTGTGGCGGAACATGCTCCAGTTGTCGTGCAATGCAAGTGATCGTGCCGGGGTCTTATTACATTGTCTGCTATATATTTGCTTCTTATTTGTTAAATACAGGCAATTGGTTGATAAAACATTGATCAAAATTAAGATACAATTTATACAAAACGAAAATCTTTAAAAAGTCTTTCGACAAAACAAAACTTAAGTGGTCCAAATAATGTTTTACCCACTCCATGTCTCCAGAAATATTGCAGCTTCAGCGCTTATCATTAGCTTGTGAAAGTGTGAAAATAATTTCCAGTGAAGGACAATGTTGCAACAGTCGTTGTTTAGGTACCTTAAACCCACAAGTACAGTCTCCGAGTCATCGCTGCAACCAGGAGATGAAGGAGAGCTGAGATCCACATCACCTAGCACATCTTCGTCTCTGCCACCCGCTATAGTGCGACTATCACAGCTAGCGCGACCAGCTCCGTTGCTAGGAGGGCGCCAGCGCCTCTGCCTATCCTCCCATGAGTTCTAATAAATCCAAGTTCAACTATTTCTGAAGTGCTTCTTTTATAAAGAACACCGCTTTTTCTTTTATCGGGAAACGCAGCCCTGCAGGTATGATGCGTAATGGAGATTCCAAAAGCGCTCTTCTTTGATCAGAACCAAGGAGAGCGATCGCGGATAGGTCCGTCCTGACTCCATATTCACCGAAACTTTTTAACAATGCAACAAAATATTAAAAGAGCATCAAGCTATTAAAATCTATATTATGTATAGCCTACGTACAGATATATTAGTCAGTAATTTTTATTAGGTTAAACAGTGATTGGATAACGTTTTTTAATTTAAGGCCCACCCACAATTGGTCTGGCCCATCCAAACCTGGAATCCTGGCGCCGTGCCAAGCAACAACACAATAAATGTATTTCATTAAGTAGAAAGTTTAACGAATATTTAATAAAAAAAAAAAAATTAAAACTCAATACAAAACTGTAGACTATAGGTTTGTGTTTATGTGCATTGGTGTCTTTTGTGTGCATGTATGCGTGTATGCTTGTCAAATAATGTCAAACATTTTGTTAAAGATTTTAACATCTTTGACAAAAAACAAAACAGTGATTAGTATAGGCCTAATGAAATCTTAGCTACTACATAAATTCAATCTTATTTAATCCTCCATATTAAAGTTTATGTGCCCGAATTATTTATATTTTATTAAACAATTGTTCAAAACAAGACGTTTGTACTGATTATTGTTGTCCATAAATCGAACTTCCATGCAAGCGAACTGCGCGAGAGAGACCGAGTGTGTCAGTGCGCGCAAGAGAGACCTTCTTTCTGAACATTTTTATATGTGTTTTAGAGATTAATTGAAATCAAATATTAACATTACTGCCCGAACTATTTCTGAATAGGATGTGTACTTCATAAATATTTGGAATAGTATGGAAATAAAAGGTTCAGGGCTGAGTTTCCCGAAACCTTCTTAACGCTACGTCGTTCTTGAGTTACACCTTAAGCTGTACCTTATCGTTAATACATGTTTCCCGAAACACTCTTAGTTAAGTATACCTTCTGTAAGTCATACGTTCGGAAGTTTGGTCTGGACCACTCTTAGCTTTACCTTATCACTGTTAAAGGTCTATATGAATATAATCCTGAAGTTTTAATACACCCAGACAGTGTTCAATTAGGCTAATTCAAGTGTTTTCATGCAAAGAATAAAATTGTCATTACACTGATTGTTGTTAGAATTTTAATTATATTATTATATATAATAAAATTGTATACATTTATTTTAATGAAAGAGCGCTTTTAAAGGCCAGTGAAAGGCTACTGTCAGTTAAGTCCTATTCGGACGCTAATGTTGTTTATCATGGGCTCGTACGGTATCTTAAACATTTACAGGGGTAAGTCGGTTATTTTAGTGCCGTCCGAATCCATAATATCAGTGTTTTTTCTCACCCAACCCGCGTAAAAATCTCTGTCCAAATTAGTACCTACTGATTTTTGACAAACAGGTCGTGTGGTAATTTAATTAAATCGAATCCACATCTCTGAGTTTACAAGAAGAGATTCAAAATTCACTGTTTAAATCCTTTTTGATCACTGCTGAGCACTGTAGCTACGTGACGTACACTTTTATTACTGAAATGCTTGAAAGTATTTACAAGAACAATATTTCATCGCAGCTCACCTCAGCGAACAAAAATGGGAAATAGAAGAGAGCACATAAAAAATGTAAATGGTTTATTATGGCAGCAATATATGATACAATTTTAAAATATATAGGCAAGGCTATTATAGGCTGTTATAGTTTGGATTATTTTTTATAATATCCCATGAGTCCTAGTAAATGCAAATTCAACTATTTCTGAAGTGCTTCTTTTATAAAGAACAGCGCTTTCTCACATAAACAGCCCCTGCACAAGTGAATAATAGATTCTCAAGTCATCGATATCAACAGATTCAGCACCATCGCCACGAGCAGCACCCGGTAACGTCGCACGTAAGAAGGTATTTCTTCTTTTTCATTCAGCTTTCTAAGGTATAGTTCGAGGAACACGCCTAGAAATGGTATACCTTCAGTTAAGTTATACCTTAAGAGTCTTCGTAGCACGCTAAGAGACAACGTTATCGGGAAACTCAGCCCAGATCACTAAAAACATGTACAATATTTGAGTCTGGATGTCATCTACTGGAAAAGTTTGGTACTGCGCACAAAAAAAAAACATTCCTAGAGCTCATTTATTGAGACATCAACCTAAAATGCTGTAGAAGTGCAGTTCATTGTTGGTTCATGTGAACTAATGTAGTTATATAATGTATGATGAAACCTTATTGTAAAGTGTTACCGAAATTACAACTGGAAAATTTGCAAGATACACTATCAGGGATTAAGGGATTAAGATTAATGAAGGGATTAAGGGACTGTCCGAGCCGAGGTGCTGAAAAACGTGCGTTTTCGGTGACCCCAAAGCGCACGTCGATAACGTGCGTTTTAAATAGCAGATCAGGCGCCGAAGACGCACGCTTTGATGCAAAAACCGCTCGTTTCTGACGCGTGTTTTCCGTGGGAAAAAAAGCGCGTTATGGTTTGGCTTATTTGTTTATCGTTATTGTTTCGCAATCATTATGGTTTGGCTGTCGAAACGCACTCTTTTGGCGGGTCAGTGTGCAATCAGACGCCTGACAATGCGTTTATGAATACTTTGACTTTCCATAAATTCACCTAATTCGCGCGAATTGACTAGCACAGATAATGCATCTGTCTTTTCTATCATTTCACTGTAGCTCAACATCGCGATGTAACGTTAACGTTATTACTTTAACAGGAGCAGTAAAACTTACTGGGAGGGGGATTTAATTCTTGCATATTTTTTCGTTGTGCATGATCACAGTTCAAATGTGTTGGGAAAGATAAGCTAGAGTACAAATATTGCGTTAGGCTACTTCATGAGTTAATAAAAAAAAAATACTTTACGATTCCTGCAAATGCAGTGATAGTTCATGTTCTCATGATTTATTTTTATGAATAAAAATGTTTCAAAACACCCCCCCCCTCTGTTTTTTTCACAAATCGCACCCTGTATATATATATATATATATATATATATATATATATATATATATATTATATATATATATATACACACATACACACTCACAGGTTAAAACAGGTATCCACAGTATTGCGAACTGTAGGGTTTGAAAGTAGGTAGGTGAATGCTCATCCACTACGGGGCTCCGGTAAGAAGCTTGACAGGAGACAGGGAACTGTTAAACTCTTTATAGACTTTGATATTCACATGCATTGGCACTTTCCAGCTGTACTGAGTTCCCTTTCGTCCTGGGAACTCCGACGTGTCGTCGGGGGAGTTCCCTGACGAATTGGGATCACGCTAGGGAGACCAATCGACTTCGAGTGAACTAAAACGAGCCAATGAATATTGGCATGAAAGATTTGCATTCCGCGACCCGCCTACCAGTGCGGGCATAAAGGGCGGAAGCAAACGCATACACAATGCTTTTTGCTTCGGAGCCGACCAGTTGTCCTCTGAGTGGATTGAGTTTGAAGATTGTGCTTTCTTTGCTCAACGAGTCTGCTGTTTCCTGAGATCTCTCTGTGCTGGTGTGACGGCGCTTCAGCGGTTTTCGCGATCTCTCGTCTGCTGCCTGTTACTACACGTGCTGTGTTTACAAAGAACTGTTTTAACAGCTGGTATACGGTTGAGTGCACGCAGTGGGCTTGCAGTTTCCCCGCTGTGTTGCCGCGTTGATCCCTGTGTGCTTCAGCACAACTAGAGAGTATTTTTCTCTGAAAGAGCAACACGGGTGAAGATCACGTCCTTTTCAGGATGACGTTTTATCCGTGTGTTTCTGGGTGCGGTCAGATTCTGCCTCCGGTTGATGGTCATGATCGCTGTCTCTCGTGCTTGGGCCTCGCGCACGCTGAGGCGGCTTTCATGAACGAGTCATGTTCTCATTGCGGGAACATGACCGTCGCGGTGTTGAGATCGAGACTGAGATCCCTCACTCGAGGGGGAGTCCCTTTGGAGATTCCCCGATCTAGTTCGTCTTCTGGTTCATTTCAGAAGGCGGCTACTTCGGCTAATCCCATTGGTGGTCTGAGGGTTACAGTGAGAAACAATCCGCCGGGTGAAAGACCCCCACGGACCCCTCACTCCTCCGCACCGCTGCCATTGGAGTCCTTGGAGGAGCGTGCTGGGCCATCCCGGATGGTCCCGGTCGTCTCCTTCGGGGCTCCGCCGGAGGATCAGATGTCGATCGCTGCATCGCAGGGAGAGCGGTCATCTTCTGGGGATGACGACTTGGCTGCGTTGCCCCCTTCTGGTGTGGTAGCGTTGTTCGAGCCGGACCCGGAAATGGCCGCTATGCTTTCCCGGGCGGCCGCAAGTGTCGGGCTCGTGTGGAACCCTCCACCGTGTCCCGAACCTTCGCGGCTCGACGATTGGTTTCTCGGGGCGGCCCGTGTTGGTTCTCAGCGCCCCGCCCCGGTGCCTTTCTTTCCGGAAGTGCATGATGAGGTGACGAGATTGTGGAAGGCCCCTCTGGCGGCCCGACACAGGTCGACTCCCTCCTCCTCCCTCACCACTCTCGATGGCGGGGCAGTGAAGGGATACGAGGGCATTCCCCCGGTGGAACGGTCAGTTGCTATGCAACTTTGTCCTAAGGCCGCGTCCACCTGGAGGGGTGACCCTATGCTCCCCTCTCGCGCCTGTAGGTTCTCCTCCAGTCTGACTGGGAAGGCCTATAGTGCGTGTGGAGAAGCTGCTTCTGCCCTGCATGCCATGGCGCTCCTCCAGGTCCATCAGGCCAGCGCGCTCTGTGACATGCAGGAGAGTGGTACCGACCCAGGGGTGCTTCAAGAGCTGCGTACGGCGACGGACCTTGCCCTCCGGGCGACGAAAGTCACCGCGCGCTCCCTGGGCCGGGCGATGTCCACTCTTGTGGTCCAGGAGCGACACCTGTGGCTCACCCTGGCTGATATGACGGAGTCAGACAAGAGCAGGTTTCTGAACTCCCCCATTTCCCAGGGTGGCCTATTCGGCGATGCGGTGGAAAACTACGCCCAACAGTTCTCCGCCGCCCAGAAGCAGTCCGAGGTGAGGTCGGGGTATTACAGCCCTTACTTCATTGTACCCAAGAAAGTCGGGGGGTAACGACCAATCCTGGACCTGCGAGTTTTGAATCGGGCCCTGCACCCTTTCAAAATGCTCACACAGAAACGCATCTTCGAGTGCATCCGTCCCCGGGATTGGTTTGCAGCGATCGACCTGAAGGACGCGTACTTTCATGTCTCGATTCTCCTTCGACACAGATCCTTTCTTCGGTTTGCGTTCGAAGGTCGAAGATATCAATACAAGGTCTTACCCTTCGGCCTGGCCCTGCCGCCCCGTGTCTTCACGAAAGTCGCAGAGGCGGCCATTGATCCCATGAGAGAACGTGGCATTCGCATTCTCAACTATCTCGACGACTGGCTCATAATAGCTCACTCACGGGATCTGTTGTGCGAACACAGGGACCAGGTGCTCCAGCACCTCAGCCGTTTGGGTCTTCAGGTCAACTAGGACAAGAGCAAACTCTGCCCAGTGCAGAGGATCTCTTATCTCGGTATGGAGTTGGACTCGGTCGCTCAGACTGCGCGCCTCACCTGCTCTACTGCCTCAAGTCCTTTCAAGGCAGGTCAGCGGTCCCACTGAAACAGTTTCAGAGGCTCCTGGGCCATATGGCAGCCGCAGCCGCGGTAACGCCGCTCGGTCTGCTCCATATGAGACCGCTTCAGCGCTGGCTTCACGATCGAGTCCTGAGATGGGCGTGGCAGAGCGGCACGTTCCGGGTCAACATTACCCCGCACTGTCGCCAAACCTTCAGTCCTTGGTCAGACCCTGCGTTTCTACAGGCCGGAGTGCCCTTAGTCCAGGTCTCCAGGCATGCTGTGGTTTTCACAGATGCCTCTGCCAACGGGTGGGGGGCCACGTACAACGGGCATGCAGTTTCAGGTCTGTGGACGGGGCCTCAACTGCATTGGCACATCAACTGCCTAGAGTTGCAAGCAGTACGCTTAGCCTTGTCTCGCCTCAAGGGGCTGCTTTTTCACAAGCACGTACTGGTCCGTACGGGGAGAAACTGCGACCGTTGCGTACATCAACCGTCAGGGTGGTCTACGCTCCCGTCGTATGTCGCGACTCGCCCGCCATCTCCTACTGTGGAGTCAGAAGCATCCCTGGTGTGCTCAACCGTGCACCTCTTCCGGGAGAATGGCGACTCCACCCCCAGACGGTTCAGCTGATATGGGGAGTTTTCGGAGCCGCTCAGGTAGACCTGTTTGCCTCTACGGACACGACCCATTGCCGGTTGTTTTACTCCCTGACCGAGGGTTCTCTCGGCACGGATGCACTGGCGCACAGCTGGCCCCTGGATCTTCGCAAGTATGCGTTTCCCCCAGTGAGCCTTCTTGCACAGACCTTGTGCAAAGTCAGGGAGGACGAGGAGCAGGTCCTGCTTGTTGCGCCGTATTGGCCCAACCGGACTTGGTTCGCGGAACTCATGCTCCTCGCGACAGCCCCTCCTTGGCCTATTCCTCTGAGGAAGGACCTCCTTTCCCAGAGACGGGGCACCTTGTGGCACCCGCGTCCAGACCTCTGGAGACTTCATGTCTGGTCCCTGGACGGGACGCGGAGGTTCTAGGTGGCCTACCACAGGGTGTGGTAGACACCATCACTTCCGCTAGAGCCCCCTATACGAGGCGCCTCTATGCGTTGAAGTGGAACCTGTTCGTCGACTGGTGTTCTTTCCGCCGGGAAGACCCCCAAACTTGCCCGATCAGAGTCGTGCTTTCCTTTCTGCAGGATGGGTTGGAGCGAAGGCTGTCTCCCTCCACCCTCAAAGTGTATGTTGCCGCAATAGCCAATCATCACGATGCAGTAGAAGGTAAGTCTTTGGGGAAGCACCACCTGGTCATCAGATTCCTTAAGGGTGCTAGGAGGCTGAATCCGCCTCGTAGTTTGCACCCCTTACCCTCTTGGGACTTATCTCTAGTGCTCAGGGCACTCCAGAGGCCCCCTTTTGAACCCTTGCCTACGGTCGAGTTAAATATCTTGTCTGTGAAGACAGCTCTCCTGTTGGCCTTGGCTTCTTTTAAGAGGGTAGGGGATCTGCAGGCATTTTCGGTCGACGAATCGTGCCTAGAGTTCGGACCGGGCCTTTCTCACGTTGTTTTGAGACCCCGGCTCGGATACGTGCCCAAGGTTCCTACCACTCCGTTTGTAGATCAGGTAGTGAACCTGCAAGCGCTGCCCCTGGAGGAGGCAGACCCAGCCCTAGCTTTTTTCTGTCCCGTCCGCGCCCTGCGCTGTTACGTGGACAGAACGCAAAGCTTCAGGACCTCAGATCAGCTCTTTGTTTGTTACGGAGGCCAGCAGAAGGGGAAGGCTGTCTCCAAGCAGAGCTTATCCCACTGGTTAGTGGATGCTATCGCCCGGGCTTATGAGTCCCAGGGCGTGCCTTGCCCACCCAGGTTGACGGCACACTCTACTAGGAGTGTTGCCTCCTCCTGGGCTTTGGCGCAAGGCGCCTCGCTGACAGACATCTGTAGAGCTGCGGGCTGGGCGACACCTAACACGTTCGCTAGGTTTTATAGCCTTCGTGTTGAACCTGTTGAACCTGAACCTGTCGTTTTATTAGGGATCCCAATTCGTCAGGGAACTCCCCCGACGACACGTCGGAGTTCCCAGGACGAAAGGGAACGTCTCGGTTACAAATGTAACCCTCGTTCCCTGAGTACAGGGAACGGAGACGTGTCGTCCCTTCGCCATGTTGCTGTACCTTCGCGGAGGACTGGACACTGTTCGGCTCCTCAGCGAAAAAGCATTGTGTATGCGTTTGTTTCCGCCCTTTATACAGGCACTGGTAGGCGGGTCGCGGAATGCAAATCTTGCATGACAATATTCATTGGCTCGTTTTAGTTCACTCGAAGTCGATTGGTCTCCCTAGCGTGATCCCAATTCGTCAGGGAACTCCCCCGACGACACGTCTCCGTTCCCTGTACTCAGGGAACGAGGGTTACATATGTAACCGAGACGTTTTCTACTATGTACAAGGTATTGAATGTGGTATTTCTGGAATAAACAGAATAAAAAGATACATCAGTGTATGTCTAATAACTTTGAGTTACACAAACATAAACAATAACTCACTACTTACACGTTATTTATATTTAAACCAACGTCACATACGACTGACAGCTGCTACCATATACACGTGAATCACTGTATAACTCTCACATTCTGATGTTGTGCACAATGTAAAGTTCGGTTGCACTAACTAAATATTCAAATACAACAATTTAACAAACATACATCACTTATAACTGTGTATAAATAAATAAACTTGCGTTCAATCACGCACATTAACACCTGAGGGAATAGCGGAGAAAACGGCTGGTGAAAGTGAAAGTGAACACAATAGTGGAAACTAACGTTAATCAGCAGCGCACACAGTAAACGTTCATAATAAAAGTCCTTCTGGTATAGTCTTAGATAGGGAATTTAGAACAGCCGCCCCCAGATTAGTAAAGCTAATATGTGTAAAGATAAACTCCCTAGTCCTTGGAGTCGGTGCCACCTCCATCCGGAAGTGCAGGAAGTCTGACAAGTTTGGCCACAGGTCGTAGGTATAAGCGGTCATTGACTTGGATTTGAGCTGACCGAATGTGTCCATCATCACTGGTAATCAACTTGACAACCCTACCAGTTGGCCACTGAGCTCTTGGAAGCTGCGGATCCATAATCATTACCACCATGTCCTCAGTTAAATCCTCGGTTTCTCGCTGCCACTTCTGGCGAGTCTGGAGGCTTGGAAGGTAATGTCGAATGTAGTACGACCAGAAGTGATCCACAATGGTCTGAGAATGCCGCCAGCGACGCTTGGATAGTGGTTCGGGAGTATAGATCACCTGGGGAAGTGAGGCATCACGCCGCCCCATAAGCAGCATGTTTGGGGTAACCGGATCTATGTCTGCAACATCGTATGAGACGTATCCCAATGGCTTGCTGTTGAGAATGCCCTCAACTTCAATTAGTACTGTACGTAGTACTTCCTCTGGAACCGACTGGCTCCCGATAACTACCCGCAGGGCAGACTTTACCGATCTAATCTCCCTTTCCCATGCACCTCCGAAGTGTGGTGCGGCAGGAGGATTCATTTTAAAGTTGATCTGATGACTAGCCAACAACTCTTGCAGTTTAGGTTCCATTGCTTTAAAGGCTTCCCTTAGCTCGGTCTCAGCTCCTCGGAAATTGGTCCCCTGATCCGAGAGGATTTCAGATGGGGTGCCTCTGCGGGCTACAAAGCATCTAAGTGCCAACAAAAATGCATCCGTATCCACGCTGTTGAGGAGGTCGAGGTGAATGCATCTGGTCGTCAAGCACTTGAAGATGACTCCCCATCGCTTTTCAGTGCGACGACCAATCTTCACAATGAAGGGCCCAAAGCAGTCAACTCCAGTTGAGAAAAAAGGCGGTTGGTACACTCGCAGGCGAGCTAAAGGCAAGTCAGCCATGATAGGCACGGTCGGCTTGGCTCTCCACTTCTGGCACTCCACACACTCTCTCTGATGTTGCCTTACTGCTTGTCTGCCTCTCAGGATCCAGTAGTGGCGACGGAGTTCAGCGAAAAACCCTGTCAGGTCCTGGGTGAAGAAGGCGTTCTTCAAAGTGCTTTATGAGAAGTTTAGTCACCTTATGGTGTGGGTGTAAAACCACGGGGTGGATCTCCGTTTGACTTAAGCCATCCAGCTTTCGCAGTCTTCCTCCCACACGGATCAGACCTAGTGTGCAATCCAACTCTGGTGCAAGAGTGTTCAGACGGCTGGATGTAGGCACAGGTTTAGCTGCCTTCAAGGCCTTGAGTTCCTCTGAGAAGGTCTCCTCCTGACATCGACTCAATATGAGTGTTTCCGCACTCCGGTAATCAGGGTGTTGCATACTCATGTCTTGGGTAGCCGCCCCGTGAAGAAACTGGTAAGCAGCATCAATCAAGTCCTTCCAGGAAGTGTACTGGGATGCATCAGGAATGCCAGAACCTTGATCATTTACAAGACCACAAAAGACAGTGTAGCGCCCCTAGTGCTAACCAATACCAGAATAGGGCAACTAACATCTACCTATGTCCGGAATGTGGTCTGCCTTGAGTGACTCACAAAAGAGTTAGTATTGAGTTGAACAGTTGACAATTTTATTGCCTCAGGAAACACAACAATGCACACAGTGCTGTAATGTACCAAGAATGAAAATAAAATAAAACAAAAATAGAGCTCTTTCAATAAAATAATAAAAGAAAAGAAAATGTCCGTGTGAGCTGACACTTCAGCTCAATGCTCCTTTAAGTTGAGGAGTATGAAATTGAGTTCAGAGTTCAGTCCCTGGTCCTTTTGTGTGTGTGCACAAAGTCCACTACTACTACCCGGGTAGAGTTAATAGCGTAAGTGTATTCTTATCTGTATCCTGTCTGAACGAAGCTAGTCCGACGTCCTCGGTGGCTGGTTCCACGGTTGGCCACACTGTTCTCACGACCATCCACCGTCACTCTGGGCTGGGCTCGCCATCTTTGATTCGTCTATTTTTCTTGTAGTAGTCAAAACAACGAAAAAAACCAACCTACACAAGCAGTGTAAAGTAGTAAGTTATTCTGTTCTATGTCTCCATTTCCAACATGAGATCTCATTAACTTATTTCTTCCATTTAGTGCATTTTACAGCGTATGACCAATGGCTAAAGACATACCTTACTTACTGTGTGATGAATTACCACATGCAATGGCAACTGGTATTTTAGCACTAAATACATATCATGAACTTCAACATATCAACAATTTGTACTGAGCATTGACAAATTAATTATTTATCATCACATTTATATGTAACATCTTTTTTTCTTAGCTGCTTTTAAGGTAACACACCTCTTAATATTAACGCTTTTCAACATGAATTAAATTAAATTATCAGTGCTAACACATTTAACACATGAACCAAATCAAACTCTGTAGTTGGCTACAGATCATTAGTGTGTAATTAGTATTTTACTCCATTAACTGAATGTTTTAATACCAAATAAAATGAATGTATTACACTTTAGTTTCAAATACTTCCACCAAGCTATACATCCTCCTTAATACAGTATAATGAACCACTTCAACCAAGATAAACTATTAGCTTGGTGCTTAGCAATTAATGATTAACGGTTAGCGATCAGCTAGCGATCTTTTGAGAGCATAAATACAATGATACAATACGCACCAAAGTACATTGAAACATTAGACAACAGTCTTATAACCCCGATTGGTTTTATGTTAAGTATCTGAACTTTACAGTGGGTTTTTCTGCTCACTGAGGTTAACAACAGGCTAACAAAAAATGTTTCAACTCACCGGAGTTTCAAACAGCAACAACTCGACGGAGCCTGCTCCTCTCGTGCTCACAGTTGATGCTCTACTAATTAAAGTGTTTATCAGTGTATATATATGAATATAAGTAAAGTAAGTAAGTAAGTAAGGAACTTTATTGCCAAGTAGTGTTTTACACACACGAGGAATTTGCTTTGGTCATGATAGGGTGCTACACATAGACAAACATACAATTGACATAAATAAATATAGAAAAATAAATAAGGAATGGACAATAGTATAAAAAAAAAAATATACGACAACAAGATTAAAATAAACAACAAATATGTGCAATGTGTCAAGTTGTGCATGATATGAGATGTGTTGAGACATTTGTATAATTTATGTAATTTGCAAAAGGGAAGTGTCAGTAGAGGACCGGGCCTTGTTAGTGAAGCTAACTGCAGACGGAAAGAAACTGTTTTTGTGGCGAGAGGTTTTGGTTCTGATGGACCGGAGCCTCCTGCCAGAGGGGAGAGTCTGAAACAGGTTATGTCCGGGGTGTGAGGGGTCAGCTGCAATCTTTCCTGCTCGCCTCAGAATCCTGGAGGCATACAGGTCCTGAAGTGATGGAAGACTGCAGCCAATCACCTTCTCTGCAGAGCGAATTATACGCTGAAGTCTGCCCTTGTCCCTGGCGGTGGCAGCATTGTACCAGATGGTGATGGAGGCGGTGATGATGGACTCAATGGTGGCGGTGTAGAAATGCATCATCATTGTCTTTGGCAGGCTGAACTTATTTAGCTGCCGCAAGAGGTACATCCTCTGCTGGGCCTTTTTGGTGATGGAGGAGATGTTCAGATCCCACTTGAGGTCCTGGGAGATGATGGTGCCCAGGAAGCGGAAGGAGTCCACAATAGTGACTTGGGAGTCACACAGGATGATGGGGGAGGGTGGGGGTGTGCTCTTTCTAAAATCCACAACCATCTCCACTGTCTTCAGAGCGTTGAGCTCCAGACTGTTCTGGCTGCACCAGGTCACCAGATGGTCGATCTCCCATCTGTAGGCGGACTCATCCCCACCAGAGATGAGCCCAATGAGGGTGGTGTCGTCCGCAAATTTCAGGAGCTTGACGGACTGGTGACTGGAGGTGCAGTTGTTGGTATACAGGGAGAAGAGAAGGGGGGAAAGAACGCAGCCTTGAGGGGATCCGGTACTGATGGTCCTGGAATCTGATACATGTTTTCCCAGCTTCACGTGCTGCTTCCTGTCTGTCAGAAAGTCGGTGATCCACCTGCAGGTGGAGTCAGGCACGTTCAGCTGAAAGAGCCTGTCCTGCAGCAAGGTCGGGACAATGGTGTTAAAAGCCGAACTAAAATCCACAAACAGGATCCTGGCATAGGTTCCTGGGGAGTCCAGATGCTGGAGGATGTAGTGAAGGGCCATGTTTACTGCATCGTCTACAGACCTGTTGGCTCTGTAGGCGAACTGAGTATTTGAATATAATCAAAGTTTCACACTATTATATTGCATTTCTTACCAGCGATTGTTCACAGCTTAAACACAGTTTCAGGACGTTTCCGGAAGAGATCTAAAAGACGCGAGAACTGCACGTCGCACTTTTTACCCATCCTGATACAGTCTGTTTATAACGCTATAATGTATTGCGCTCTCTTGTGGGACAACCTGGAACTACACCTCTAAACAACATATATGCTTTTAGTAGCCCTGTGTTTCATATGGGTTACAACAACTTTCTTCGTCTCTGATATATCATCTTGAGCCTCTATCAAGGGTGTGACTGGCCAGTGATCTGATGGTTTACAAAGGAATTTTGGACCCTGACCCCACCTGCTTGAGTTCGCCAGCTCTGTAAGTGTCTTCCCTCTAGTAATATCATCCGCCGGGTTATTAGGGGAATCCACATACCTCCACAAATGAAGCTCTGTCAACTCTTGGATTTCTGCCACTCTTGTCCCAACGAAAACTTTATACCTACACGACACGGACTGTATCCAAGTCAGGACAGTCGTAGAGTCAGTCCATAATGTCACTTCCTCTATGGGGATCAGTACGATCAGGGTCAGTTCCTGGCTGAGGAAATTGGCGAGCTGGGCACTGGTCAGAGCTGCGCAGAGTTCGAGACGTGGGATTGACAGCTGTCGTTTGGGGGCTACCATAGAGCGGGCCATGACAAAGGAGGTATGAATCTCTCCATGCTGCTCAACAAGGAGATAAGCAACTGATCCATAAGCCACCTCTGATGCATCACCAAACACATGCAAGCTAAATTTTGCGTCTCCACATCAAAGTTGGAAGGGATGTAGCATCTTTTAAGCTTGATCTTGCCGATGTCAGGCAACTCCTCCTCCCATATTTTCCACTTCTCTAGCAAGTCCGGGGGAAGGTTCGGATCATCCCAATTCCTTGGTTTAGCCCAAAGCTTCTGGACAAGGATCTTGGCCCGTGTGGTAAAGGGAATGATAATCCCTAGGGGGTCATATTGTGATGCCAAGACCTTGTAAATGTGTCTCATCGTTGGAGGGTGCTCTACCATGACACGATGCCGGTAGGCCAGTTGATCCTCTAGACAGCGCCACATCAAACCCAGAGCTGGTTCCAGAGGATCCGAATTATACTGTTGCAGCCACAGTTCAATGCTTTCTGAACGAGCCGTTGATGGTAAATGCTGAACAACTGAAGGTACATTGGAAGCCCACTGTCTTATTTCGAAACCCCCCTGAGGCTAGAAGTGGTCTCATCTTGTCGATCAGTTGCTTAGCTTCTGTAGCAGTGGGAAGGCTTTGTAGACAATTGTCTACGTAAAAGCTTCGCTCTATAGACTGCAGTACTTCTTCATTTCCGGGCTGCTGGCTGCGAACATGTGTCTGTAGAGCATAGGTAGCGCAGCAGGGACTGCAGGTCGTCCCAAAAGGTAAGACTTGCCACTCGTAGACATCAGGCGGATCCTCCCTACGCATGTTCCTCCAAATAAACCTCAGCAGGGGTTTGTCTTTGGGTAGGAGTCTCACTTGGTGAAACATGCCACGTATATCAGCACTGATGGCAACCGGATACTGCCGAAAACGAAGGAGAACTCCCATCAATGAGGCACCTAGGCTGGGACCAGGAAGCAGCTGTTGATTAAGGGAGATACCAGCCGGTCTTTGCCATTGTGGTGTACAAGGTGGTGCGGTATGAACCATGACTCCTCATTGGGCTGCAGATTCTCCGGTGGTACCTTCACTACATAACCTGAATCGAGAAGTTTCTGTATTTCAGTTTCGTACACCTGAACTTTCTCTGTGTCTCTGCTGAGATGCTTCTCAGTGTTCCTGAGGCGGGACAAGACTGACTCCTTGGTTCCTCTCAAAGGTGGGCCATCCCGTGCACAAATGAGTGGAGTAGCGTAACGCCAGATGCCATTAACTTCTACACGTTGTGTTTCGGTCTCCAGCATATTCACAGCCGCTTGATCCTGTTTTGACCGTTACCAGCTTTTCACTGCGGTACGGGAGGACGTCCAGTTGCCACAGTTGCTCAACATGTTGGTAAACAGGATCTCGAATTGGAGTAAGGGAAGTGAATAAGCATTGTGATGATGGTACCTGATGTGGGAGAAGTCCATCTGGTCCCTGGAGAACCCAACCGAGCTGTGTACATACAGCTGCCGGTCCACCAGCTGGTCCTAGACTGATGGGCTCTTTCGCTGTGATCAGGTTTGGGTAGTCAGACCCGATTAGAAGAAGGGGCTGCACCTTATCAAAGGATGGAAGATTAATTCCTCTGAGGTGGTAATAGCATCGCTGAAGCCTCTTAATGGGATAAGTTTGCTCAGTTAATGTAAGGAGAGGAGCAGTAAACACATTTGTGAGTCTGTACTTCTCATTTGGACTTGACTGTGTGGAAAGCAGCAGGTCAATTGACTGTCCCTTCAAATCTGTAACATCGTGTCGGATGGTGCGAAGGGCCATAGTCTCTTCCCTACCCGCAAGTCCTAGCTGCTGAACCGCTGCTGGAAGAACAATACTCCGTTGGGCCCCTCATCCAGGATAGCATATGTTTGAACAGACGTCTTTCCTTTCCACAGCAGTACTGGGACGACTTTCAGGTAAACACGTCCTGTGGAGCTAGGGGAAGTCAGATATGCTCGATCAGCAGAGGTCGTAAGTAACACAAGGTTGGAACCCTCCTTGGCGATGGAATGCAGGACACAGAGGTGTATATTGCCACATTCTCTACAAGGCTTCTTTAGCGTGCATTCGTCACATTTATGACTTGTACGACCACATTTCCAACACCTATTGCCGTCCTTTATCCACTTAAGAATCTGTTCAGGTGAGCGCTCAGTGATTTCACTGCACTGCGACAAGTAATGCTCTTGACTTTTGCAGAACAGACACAGACGTTTCAGTTTCTTGACTAATTGCCGACCATGAGCGGGCTCTGGATGGATATAATGTACTGTACTGACCTCTTTGGGTTGGTCGCTGCCATGATAAACTGCAGTGAATCGAGTTTGGGGCTTAGGCATGGGCTGACGTTCCCTCCGTGGGACTTGAACTCTCTCCGTCTGGTAACGCTGTACCATTTTAGATGACAGGCGCTGAGCCTCTGCCTTCACTTTCAACCAGTCAGCGAGGTCATGGAGGTTATACGGGTTGAGGCTGTCAGTGCTCAGTCGGCCTCATAACTGGAGGTGCTCAATGAAACTATCTCTGTAATGCTTGGGTAGCTTACTGAGTAGTCTGTCAACATGGCCCGTGCAAGTGAGTTCTCGTCCTTGTGGCCCCTCAAGTGACATCAACATGCCTACTAACAAGTCAACATTGAGTGCAAAACTCTGAAAAGCCTTTGCATCCCCTGCTCTAATGTCAGGCGAATTCAACAGGGCTGCAATTTCACTTTGTGCCAACTGATGAGGTTGGCCATACTGCCGTTGCAACGCTGTCATAGCTGCTGCATAGGGTGCTGGATGATGTCGGCATGCTTGGGCTATTAGCCTAGCTTCCTCCAGAACTAACTGTTCCATCAACACCCTGTATTTATAGTGTTCAGTAAGCTCAGTGTGAGGATTGAGGAGATTGTCCAACGCCATCTTCAGATCCGTAAACTCTCTCTCACTATCATTCAAAAGCTTCGGTAATTTTGGGATTGGAACCGGCTGGAGTTGAAGTCCTGGAGGTATTGGCTGATGAACAGGAGTTGGAGGTGGTGGCGGATACATTGCTGGAGAGTCATACCACATCTGCCCTGGAATATGTGTAGAAGGCTGAGTGGCATAATACCCTGGGAACGTTGATGGAGGTCGATTAGGGTCTGTCATGGTGAATGACTGCCGTTGTGGTTGGCATGGCACAGCAGTCTGTAACTGATAGAAAGGTGGCACACCAGTTGTGTAGGCTGCTGTAACTAGAGGCAGCTTCACCGATGAAACAGTACGTGGCAATGAAGAGGTAAGCTGATATGAAGGACGAAAATCTGGGGCTCGTTCTTCGTACGTTGCTTAAAACATCCGAGATCAAATGAGACATCCAAGATAATATCATCGGGCTAATCATGATCCGGCTAAGTGGGTTATTCAAACACATCTGTTGTTTATGATTAGTATCGCTGGATTGAGTTATCTGAGATAAGTGCGCGTTCACGCGTTGGTTTAAAAGGGGATATGTATCGATAGCAGAAACAGTGATCAGCGACGCTGCTATTGGCTGTTCAGCATGGCCAAAGAACACGCCCAGTTTTTCTCCCAAGCAGAGAAAGAGAAGGTTATGCCGATTTTGAGTCTTTAATTAAAACGCCAGGGAACACTTCTAAGTGTGCAAAAGCCAGGAGAGAGGGCTGGCAAAAGTAGCAGACAAATTAAATGCGTTTGTGGTGGCCATGTTAGATGTTTTAATAACTTATTATTATTATTTTTTTCTATTTTAATAATTTCATAATTACTTTGAGTCACCACACTATAGTGAACATGATGAAAGTGAAGTACAAAAATCTTCTACGTAATGGTAATTTATACTAGGCCTTATAGGCCTACTAGTCTCTTTCAAAAAGGCACTGTTAAATAAATGATTGTCTGTTTATAAAAGCAACCAAGAAAAAGGCTGAAAAAAAAAACAGATGCTCCTGCACCCTGGCAGAAGAGCTGACCCCTGGGTTGAGTGTGAATTGACCTGTTGTTGTGGAGGGCATCCCTGGGTTCAGCTCTTCCAGACACACATCCAGGGACCAGTAGCAGCAACACCTTCATTACTGGTAAATGAGATGGAAATTATCTTAGTACACAGTGAAATAATTTGTTGCTCCATTAAATTAAGTAGGCCTATAATGCATATTGGCTGGTATAGTCATTTCAACTGTTAAATCTTGAGTAATGATAAATTGCTTTGACTTGTGAAAGTAAAAACTGATAAACTTATGTTAATGTGAAAATATTTTGCCATGAGTTATTAATCACATTGCACTGGATAGTGAAGAAACCTTCTCAGATGACTGTCCTTTGGAGGAAGTAGACTACCTGCAAATACATAAATAATTTTAATTGATTTATACTTGTGCCTATGTCTATTATTTCTGACATGAGTCCACATGTACAGAAAGGCCTACAGAAGAGTCTGCACAACGCAGTGATACAGGTGTGGGCAGAGTATAGACAACATTTCCTTTTTATTTGTTGTATGAGGCATGTGTGACAATTTGACAAATGACACAGGGTGAAATTCATTCCCTATGAGTCTTCAACAGAAAATAGAGTATTTTGAAAAAACTAAAATCAGGGGGAGAAATAGAACTTGACTACTTAAAGAAAGAAATTGCACTAGAAATAGAGTTGCTTCAAAATAAACTTCAGAGTAAAATACACTATTTCACACAGAGTATTATTGCTGACCTTGCATAATATCTCTTATTGCAGGCAAAAGATGACTGAATGACTGACTTTTCTTTACAAAGAACTATTGAAATAAGACTCAAGGAACTAAGCAAATGTGTCTTGTCTTTTATTAAACATTTAGGCTTAATTCAACCTTTTTTCCCCTTCTTTTTCTGATGTTGGCAATGTTGTGTAATATGGCACATGTAATGTCACAGGTCCTGTCAGGTGCAACCCTCAGGCTTTTCAGACACTGAAATCTTCCCTTTAGTTGGCCAAAGTTCATTTCATTGTGTGAACTTGTCCTGGCTAGAGCTGCATTGTAACTGTGTACATTTACATTTTACATTTACATATGTAATACAGTGAGCTTGATATTTATATTTTTCCTCACCATGTTCAAGTAATGTGCATAAATGTGAATCTCTGTGCTTCCACATTTGTGATATGGAACAGTCACACGCCATCTAGAGATTTTAGTCTGTCAACTGCCTTTTTTAAATTTGATATAATATTACTAATTTGGAATATTAAGAATTGTAATAGTAACTTGGCTGCACATTTACATTGTGATCCCCCTTTCTGCTCACAAAATCCCCTTCATAAAGGCCTTGATGGGAACATGTGTGCAGTCTATTGACCAATCACATTAGTGATGCCTGAGGGACATATCTGTGTCATATTAATCAGAATGTTCATGATTGCATGATCTTCATTAAAAATCATAATATACCTGCGTTGGCAAAAAAAAAAAAAAAAAAAAAAAAAAAAAAAAAAAACTGCTATAGCCTACAACCTTGGCCTGGAAATGCTTATTCTTGCATTTTTTTTTGTTTTTTTTTTATCTTAATTTTATCTAATGTTCTTTTTTTGTTCTTAATTTTATCTAATGCATTACCATATAGTTTAATCTCTTTTATAAAGTGTTCAAATCTTGGCTTAGCTTTAGTCCATTTTTTCACATAAATGTGATATTTTCCAAGTAAAATAAAAAGTTGAAAAAGGAAGTACATTGTACTTTTGGAATCAACATTGTCCTGCACAATAATAATAATAATAAAAAAAATACTACATCATACAGATCAATTTGTAAACATGTTTCAAATAACCTAGAAGTGAAATTTGAAACATCCAACCAAAACATTTTTGAAAATATACAATAAAAAAAAAATGTCGAAATAGCGAGATATTTATGTCGAAATAACGATATCTCGTTATTTCAAAATAATATCTCGTTATTTCGACATAATATATGTTGTTATAACAAGATATTATGTCGTTATAACGAGATATGTCGAAATAACGAGATTTCTTTTTTTTTCTTCTCACCTTGCGGTTCAGGGCTTCCGTATATTCTTGATATCAACAATTGAATTCCTACTAGTGACAATGTTAATTTCTGATATCATGAATGTGATTGTTACTAGTAAGAAAGCCATTTTAGATATCTGAAATGATATTGATATCAGAAATACATTTTCAGATATCAAAAATGAAAATGTTTTACTAGTAGCAATTCAATTGTTGATATCAAGAATATACATTTCAACTAGTGACAATTGAATTATTGATATCATGAATTCACATTTTTACTAGTAACAATGTAATTATTGATATAAAAAATGATTTTTCTACTAGTAAGAAATCAATTCTTGAAATCAACAATTCATTTTGAATGGCAGCCTATGGTGACATTTAACTATTGAAAATGCAATTACAGATATCTGCAATTAAATTGTTGATATCAAGAGCTAGGTGAGTGAGATGAGAGGACGCTGGCGCTGGCTCTTCGCCGCTTCTCTGCAAACTCTCTGCAAATTTGTGTAAATCCGCCCTACCGTACTGTATTCTTACTGTACTGAAATCGCTACAGAAATAGAAAGCTGAAACCGGCAAAGTCAGAGTGTATTCTCCACCCTTTGGCTTCAAATCCCTGAGCCCTGGAACCAACTTCGGGTTCTGCATTGCCTCTACCTTCAAGCAGATGTCTGCACGTGGAACACCATCCTTGTGGAAGCTGTGGATTACCTTGGCTTGTGTCGCTGTCTTTCACCGGTACTCGCCTGGATATCGGCTAGCCGCTAACACATCACGCATCATGTTGTGGTCCGACGCCTCGATGCAACATCGCCGAGCTCTCAATGGCAGGGACCGAGCTCCCCTGCAGCAACTGGATCTTCCGTACCGACCTCGATATATCCATAGGGGATCAAGGCGCCGGTTTGTTGTGTCTAAATCCGGTGACCAAAGCTCCATCCCATCCCTCTGGTCGGCATCGCGTCCCGCTGCGAAATTGACACATCACTGTTTGCGTCATCAGAGTACCGCCACTCCTGGCATAGATAGTGCTGGATGTAAACGGTGCACTGTAAAACCTGGAGTGGATCGCAGGGTTCTCCGCCCTATTAATAAACTGGATTTTATAGCTCAAATGACATTTGAATTGCTGAATGTGCAGTCCCTGTCAAACAAATCTGGACTTATATACGACCACATTCTGGATAAGGGGATAGACATTCTCTGTCTTACAGAGACATGGCAGCAGCCTGGAATATACTCATCCCTAAATGAGGCCTGCCCACCCGGGTACAAATATCTCGAGAAGGCTCGTACAACTGGCCGTGGTGGGGGCCTAGCTGTTTCACATCGCAGCAATATTGAATTATCCCTCGTGTCTGTGCCCAGTACTGGCTCATTTGAAAGTCTGGTTTTCAGTTGCAAAAAAGCTTTTTCAGCAACAATAGCCCTCGTCTATCGCCCTCCCAAACCACAACCAACTTTCATCTCTGACATTCATGATTTTCTAATCTCCCTCTGCACAGCGCACTCAAATATTCTAGTTATTGGTGATTTCAACATACATGTGGACTCCCATAACTGTAAACTGGCCTCAAATTTCAAGCAAACCCTGGACTGTCTTAACCTTCAACAGTTTGTGGATGCCCCCACACACAATAGGGGGCATACACTCGATCTTGTCATTACAGACTCTCTCTCAGTTTCAGGCCTTCATGTGTATGACGTGGGTGTCTCCGATCACCTGGCGGTTACATTTGAAGTCCCAATATTAGTTCCTTCCACTAAACCAAAACGTCTTATGACCTTCAGGAACATCAAGAACTTGGACGCCACCTACCTCAGTCAATATCTCCAGCATCTTTCCCCCCCCTCCCAACTCATCAGCTGACGACTTAATGGACTACTACAACACCAGCCTCACCTCTATTCTGGATTGTATTGCTCCATTAAAAACCCGGACAGTCACGTTTACCCGCTCAGCCCCCTGGTTTACAAATGAGCTGAGAGGGATGAAGAGGTCTGGCCGTGTCCTGGAGCGTACCTGTAAAACATCTGACTTGACGGTGCATAAGTTGGCCTACCGGGAACATCTTAGGGCTTATGCCAAAGCACTCTCCAAGGCTAGGTCAGAACACTACTCAACACTTATAAACAACGATCCTGGTAACTCCAAAAAACTTTTCTTCACAATAAATCATATCATCAAACCACAGATTTCCCCATTCTATAGTCCAACCGATATAAATTGCAACCGGTTTCTTGATTTTTTCACATCAAAAATTGACAATATTTGCTCCTCATTTCCACTTCTAAATAGTACCTCACTACACCTGCCCGCAACACCGATTGCTCAAACCCTATCAAAACTGTCGCCCACAACGCAGCAGGAGGTCGAAAACATCATTCGTAAATCCAAAACATCCACTTGCCGCCTTGATCCCTTCCCATCTCCTCTGCTTAAAACTCACACTAACTCTATCAGGTCCCTCATAACCAGAATAATAAACATGTCCGTAGAGACGGGCTATGTTCCCACCTCCCTCAAAATTGCTCTTATTAAACCCCTCCTCAAAAAACCCACCCTGGACCCCACACTGCTGTCAAATTACAGACCAATTTCAAATCTTCCATTCATCTCCAAACTCCTGGAAAAAGTTGTTTCCACTCAGCTCCATAATCATCTCAAATCCAACAGACTATATGAGAAATTTCAATCTGGTTTTCGTCCATCCCATAGCACAGAAACAGCTCTTATCAGAGTCACCAGCGATTTGCTGATGGCTTCTGATTCCGGTTCCACATCCCTCCTCATTTTTCTCGACCTCTCTGCTGCGTTTGACACTGTAGAGCAGGGGTGGCTAACGTCGGTCCTGGAGAGCCACAGTCCTGCAGAGTTTTTCTCCAACCCTGATTAAAAACTCACCTGTCTGTGGCTTTCTAGTAATCTTAAGACCTTGATTAGCTTGTTCAGGTGTGTTTGATTAGGGTTGGAGCAAAACTCTGCAGGACTGTGGCTCTCCAGGACCGACGTTAGCCACCCCTGCTGTAGACCATCACATTCTCCTGCACCGACTTCAACACTACACAGGTCTCTCTGGTACTGCCCTGAAATGGTTTCACTCCTATCTCACTGATAGAACCGTGTACGTAGCTCTGGGGGATGTAAAATCCAGACCCCACACTGTCATCTGTGGGGTCCCCCAGGGCTCCGTACTCGGTCCAACCCTCTTCACCATTTACATGCTCCCCTTGGGTCGTGTCATCAGCAGGCATGGAGTTAATTTCCATTGCTATGCTGATGACACACAACTCTACCTTCAAGTCACTACCTCTAGCTTCCCCTCTGCCATGGCTGCACGCCTTAGCTCCTGCCTGGAGGAGATAGAGGCGTGGATGAGTCAAAACTTCCTGCAGCTAAATGGCTCCAAAACAGAGGCCATTCAAACTGGAACCGCTCATCAACTCCGCTCCTCTCCTCTCCAATCACCACTGTTTCATTTTTTGGACATACTATCCCCCTCTCTTCCTCTGTTATTAACCTAGGGGTAAAATTTGACCCCCACCTTTCCTTTGACAGTCATGTCACCACCATCTGCAAAACTGCATTCTTTCACCTACGAAATATTTCCAAACTGCGCCCCACCCTCGCCCTTTCTGCTGCAGAGAAGCTCGTCCATGCTTTTGTGTCCTCCAGGCTGGACTACTGTAATGCACTCCTCATCGGGATTCCTGGCAGGAGCCTTCAAAAGCTCCAGTATGTTCAGAACAGCGCTGCCAGGGTCCTGATGGGGGTGAAAAAACATGAGCACATCACCCCCATCCTCCGTTCACGCACTGGTTACCCATTCAGTCCCATATAGAATATAAGGTCCTTCTTCAGATCCATCACTGTCTGCACGGTGCGGCCCCCACTTATCTCACTGAGCTGCTCACACCAAATTCATCAACCAGAACCCGGTCAGGCCAACAGCACCGTTTGGTCATGCCCAGGACACGGCTCAAAACAATGGGCGACAGGGCCTTTCAAGTCGCTGCCCCCTGCCTGTGGAACGCTCTCCCAGACCATCTCAGGGCCCCGCAAACTGTAGACACTTTCGAAAAAGGACTAAAAACCAATCTTTTTACACAGGCTTATTTTAATAGCTAAAGTTTTTAAATAGCTTGGTTTTAGTCCCGCCGTTTAACATGTTGTGTTTTTATTGTATACTGTATTGTTTATTTTTTAAATTATGTTTTACTGTAGCACTTTGAGATTTGGTGTCAAATGTAAAGTGCTTTACAAATAAAATTTATTATTATTATTGTTGATATCAAGAACTCATCCCATCAACTCAACTCAAGGCCAAATTCCCACACAAAGATATAAATATGAAAGACACTTGATATAGGCTATTGCATTTTTATAGCTTATTTTTGGCTTTGTTATGTTTTTATTGTTACGTCCTATGAATGTCTAGGGGTCAGAATGTAACAAAGGTTAAGATTTTAAATAGCAATAGTCAGGGCCCTGCCACAGCACTACAACAACAAAGTTCTTTTCAACAATTGTTTTCAAAATTTCTTAACACAACACAATTTACTTGAGTAATTTAGGAAGGAAACAAAGACTTCATGAAGGGGCAATGCCAAAATAACAAACAAAAATGTAGTCTGCCTGGGGGAGTCAATTTCTTACTAAACCTCTTAAAGAAAATACAAAAAAATAACAAATATACACTCTCTCCCTACCTGACCACAAACCAGGAGAAAACAGGGGATAGCAAAATAAAATGGCACCCACCTCCCTACAATTCCCAGACAATGAACAAAGCAAATAATCAGATAAATAACAGCTTTATTGATAAAGCAAAAGGTATGGACTGGAACGTCGCACAAAGAAGCAACAGAGCGTGGGCTCCAGCAGTTAAGTGCCAATTTGGAGACGCTTGGGTGTCGATTGGAGACGCCCCAGATATTTATTAAGTGTCGATGAGTATACGCTAGGGTGTTGGCTGGGCACCCCAGATAAATTTATTTATAAAAGGTAATTAGGTTCCAGGTAGGTAGTTAGGTTTAGGGAAAAATCCACTACACTGCTTAACCATAGCATCTCCAATCGACACCGAACATCCTTTATACTCTAGCTCCTGCGTCTTCCATCGACACTGGCCGAGTTCCCTAACTCTAACTTACTTGCTTCCCTAAACTGACCTGCTGCGCAGCAATAATATCAGACAGACTCCAGCAAATGTCCTTTAAATGCTTTTAATTACAGCCAGGAGAGTTCTCGAGCAATACTCAGAGAATCTCCCAAGTAAAAACAAGGCCGGTGGATCTCAGACAATTTACATTGAGAATCCCACCTGTAACACACAAATACAATAGTTTTTATAGAATGGGGGTATGGCAAAATGATACAGTACCACGAGTTTTCAAACCTGGTCATTTGTCTAGTTCCATTAGCCATACATGTTATTTACACACACACACACACACACACACACACACACACACACACACACACACACACACACACACACACACACACACACACACACACACACACACACACACACACACACACACACACACACACACAACACACACACACACACACACACACACACACACACAACCACACACAACCACAACTTTTCAACTGAAGGGGAGTCATACATTTCAAATTCAAAAGCATAGATGTTAAATTAGGTTAGATGTTAAAAACATGGTTAGTTTAATATAAAGTTTAAAATTTATATGACAGCAGCACTAAAGCAACAGTTCTCTAGGCCAAAACAACAGAAAGAGGTGCAGTGTTGCACAGGTCCACGACAGGGAACACAACAGCTCTCAACAACTAGGCCACAGACCATGCTCTGGAGAAAGGCTCTCTCTGAATGATAGTTCTTCTGGCTTTTGTGCTGCATCCCTCCTGGTTGAAGATGTAATCAGCTACCTGCCAGAGTGAAAAAGGGGGAGGAGCCAAAAGAGCAGGAGACAGCAAAACAACAAAAAGCACACACAGATCACAGTACCATGCCATTAACAAAAATATACGTCCTGGGACGTAACATTATCTTTTATACTTTTAATAAGCCTAGGCTACAGCACTTTGGTATACTATCAGTGGTCGCCAACTCGATCTCGTCAACTGTATACGATATTGTTTCTGTAGATCCAGTAAATAGAAGGATAGAACAGAATATAAAAAAAATAGCCCATTATATCTGATAACTGAAATTATACAACTACAATCTGCAAACACAATAACTATTAGGCTATAAACACAAAACAGCTTACCCAGCAAACACAGAACGTTGGTACAACGTACCCAACCTTCTAACAACGTTTTAACAACATGGCAAAAGGTTGCTATAACTACATTGTGTGGTGAAGGTTGTTACGGCGTTGTCACAATGTTGACATTGAACCACCGTTCAGGGCCATTGCTTAAGGTTGTGCTAGGGTGTCTGGAGCACCACTGGACAACATGTACTCGTCACTGCCCTGAAGCGCGAAAATCAGCCTTTTAAATTTCAACCAACCGCTGGGCTCATTGTGTTGTCTGATTCTTCATCGAGCAAGAATACGTGAGAATTGCATTTAATTTACCTCAGCTAAATAATATACAGAATTATACAAACACAACCTACAACTTCCTTGTCTAATGTGACATTTATTTGAACATCATCTGGTCAGGTATGTCAAATATTTAACTTTATACCAAAAGTTAAGCCATAATGAAGCCAAAATGACTTTAATGATGAGTAATTGCTTTTAGCACTCCTTGAACAGGCAGCGACTTCAGCGTGTATTGTTGCACGTTTGTAGCTCCCCCCAGTAATTTCACGAGCATAAGGATTCTCTGATGACAGTCGATTTATTGACTGGTTCACCATGAGGATAACCATCCAACTCAAGATGCCGTGAGAACTAAATGTACAAAAATAAAGTTACAATAAAGAATATTAAAAAAAAAACAAATAAATGTTGTCTTTGTAAACTTTAGGAACAGAGTAAAATTCACTTTAAAAGGATAGTTCACTTTGAAATAAATTTTTGGTATGTTTTAGCTTACCTCAAGGGCATCCAAGATGTAGGTGTCTTTGTTTACGCAGTAGTTTCAATTTTGATATTTTTGGGTCAAACCGTTCTTGTCTGTCAGTCATATAATGGAGGTCTACGGTCACTTCCTCAAAGAGCATGCACATAGAAGTCCAAATTAAACATGATTTAATGACTCGTAAATGTAAGTACACATTGATGGCCTAAGACACGAAACGAGTACGTCGTGAGTACGCGTGTACGTCACTCATTGTTTACACAGAACAGAGATTGTAGGTAAGACGGCTAATTAAAATGGTACTAATTTGCGCTTATCTGGGATGTTTAACCCGTCGTAAAGAAAACAATTAAAAAAATAAAACAATTGTATTAGTGACATACACGTGCGAGAGATCACTTCCGGCGAGTTCCGGAAAAGACCGAAGCTCCCGCGCCCTCAGATCACTTGGACGTGGCTGTGTTTACAAGAGGTAAAAATGATATAAATACTGTTCGTTTTCTCAGACAAACCGCTCGTTTCATGTCTTAGGCCATCAATATCCCCTTTCACACAGAGATTCCGGAAAATACACGGATAATGTGACCCGGCATTTGTCCCGGGATTGTGTGATTTCGGTCCATTCACACTGCCAGTGATTTGCCGGGATCTGTGAGTGCGTTCACACACAACCCGTTAATGTCCCGGAAAGCCGCGTGACGTCAGGATGAGACGTAAAACGTACGCGTCGAACACATGTGCACGCGCGCACCGTTCCACAAAGCTGGCGAACGATCGCAGCTTCAGCGCGGATTGTGAGGAGCTCCTGTCTCTGCTTCATTCCAGTTTGCAGACATTTTTTCATTCTTTCTTTGTTGATGACAAACACAAACTTTCATCGCGCTGTGTGAAAGGGGCTAATGTGTACTTACATTTACGAGTCATTAAATCATGTTTAATTTGGACTTCTCTGTGCATGTGTAACCCATCAGTAGGATCTAACATCCAAAAAAAATTAAAGAAAAGGAGGAAAAATATCTACTTGGGTCTGAGATCACCAAATACATAAAATTATACCTTATAATAGTACCTGGAGTCCCGGGTTCGGGGTCTCACACCTTAAAAAAAAAAGAAAATTAATAATTTTAAATGTGTCTGCACTCGTTTAAAACGGTTGTCTATAGTCCTAAACGGAATAATAAAGAAAATTGATAATGATAATTAAACCAATGAATAAAATGAATGAATGAAAACCAATTCACTGAACAGTAACTGTATTCACTGAAGTTTCTCTTTCCCTTAAGTTCAACTTGCACATATCACTTTGCATACACACATCACATAAAACTATCTTTGTCGTTTACAAATCTCCACTTAAAAAAAAAAAAATACATGTATATATCATTCGTCAATGACAATAAAGAAAATGAAACAAAATAAAATAAAATAAAATCAACCCGTATGTAAACTGAAGTCTGAGTGCAATGCAATTGACTCAGTTCAGTTCGTTTGGATGTATTGGACTCAGTTCAATTCGTTTGAACGTGACTCAGTTCAGTTCGTGTAACTTAGAAGTGTAAATGACTCAGTTCGTGTGGAAGTGTAATTGACTCAGTTCATGTGGAAGTGTAAGTGACTCAGTTCAGAAGTGCAGTTTACTCGGTTCAGTTCGTGTGGAATGCGATTGCCCACCACAATCCTTGCAGGAATGAACAATGAACGATGTGAATCTTTTTGGTCCTTGAAGGCAGAATTCCTCTGAAATGGAATCCAGCGATGTTCTTCCTCACTGTAATTCACAGCCTCGGCAAACAGTTCAGACATCTAATACAATGAAACAGTTCAGACATCTATTTAGAACAATATTTATGACGATGGGTTTGATTAACGATAGCTCACGCATGTGGCTCGTCTTTCTCTTCATTGAGCTGGTGCGCATGTGACGTCAGCACCCATCAACGCAATGCATTTAACATTCAATACCATTTAACTTACATTATTCCCATTACATACATGTGCAATCCATTTTTAACAAATATAATACTGCAGCATAAACGCTTTACATGTTCTATTGCACACTATATACACTCAATCACGAACAGCATTAACCATCCACATTTTCTTATATGATCAAACACAACTTAAACACTATTTATGAAAATATGAGACAAATGTGACTTACCTAATACAATGAAACAGTTCAGACATCTATTTAGAACAATATTTATGATGATGGGTTTGATTAACGATAGCTCACGCATGTGGCTCGTCTTTCTCTTCATTGAGCTGGCGCGCATGTGACGTCAGCACCCATCAACGCAATGCATTGTTTTCATCACTCCGCGAAAACAAAATAGTAATTAAAATAAAATAATACTAAAACATGTCTGAACATTTCATGAATTAGGCAAAAAAAAAAAATATATATATATATATATATATATATATATATAAACAAAACAAACAAAAAAAATTACATGAAAATACATAACACAGCCTCAATAAATTGGGTGGGTTACATCCTCCCCTGCTGAAAATCTGATGTCCTCATCAGATACTTAATTCGATACATGACCCACGAGGCTAAATAACAATTCACTTTGAGTTTGTTGCACTCTCATTTGTTGTTGCATCATTTCAAGTACTTGACTAAAATAATTAGATTTTGGTTCTACATGTGCACTCTGCATCCCACATTGTGCTTTCCAAACAAAGTCTTTCAATTTACTTGGGGGTCTCTTCTCTCTTCGGGACCTCCTTAACTCAACAGGAGAATCAAGTATCTCTTCAGCACTCAACTCATCAGGATGTACTGACACCTCATTAACATCATCCACTAAGGATGAGACATCCTGTTGATTTACAGCCTCACGGCACTCTTCCGCTTTGTTCTTAACAGATTCTGTGTTCTGCCAATCACTTTGATGCATTTCAACTTCGTGCTCATTCAACAAACTGTGAGACACAAAAGGTTCAGAGATTTCTTCTTGCTCATTCAACAAACTGTGTGACAGAAAAGGTTCAGAGACTTCTCGCAAGGCTGTCCCCAACTGAAACTCTGGGGCATAAGGATTCAGAGACACATTGGGACCTTCAGTTTCCACATTCTCGTCACAACATTCAGCCTCCATGTCCCCTTCCAACTCACGTTTACGCCTCCTGCGTGTAACTGCTCCTTCAACAGCCGGAGCCTCATCAATCTCATCAGGACTGGTTGGAAGAAACCCACATGGGAGTAAAAGATCTCTGTGCAGGACACGCTCAGGACCTTCGCAATCCTCAGGCTGAATAACATACACTGGGATCTCTACATTTGGCTGCTTTACCACTACATAGATGGTGGACTCCCAACGATCTGCAATCTTGTGCTTTCTCCGGATGTTAACATTTCTTACGAGAACACGATCGCCAACCTCTACTGTAGCAGCCATCACTTTCTTATCCCATCTAGCTTTATTCATCAATTGCCTCTTTTCTGCATTTTGAACAGCTAATTGATACGCGTACCTCAGCCTTCGTTTTAACTCACTGACATAATGAGTATGAGTTTTGGAATTATGCCCCTTGGGGTTAATCCCAAAACAAAGGTCGATTGGGAGACGAGGTTGGCGTCCGAACATAAGAAATAAAGGAGTCTCACCAGTCGCATCATTCCTAGTGCAATTGTATGCATGCACTACCGGACGGACATATTTTCTCCAATGTTCCTTCTTATCACTAAGGGTTCCTAGTAAATCCAGTAGGGTTCGATTAAATCTTTCTACTGGGTTTCCCCGCGGGTGATAAGGTGTAGTGCGGGACTTAACTCCAGCTAGTGTGCACAACTCCTTCACAAGCTCAGACTCAAAATTGGCCCCCTGATCACTATGTATTCTCTTAGGAAAACCAAAACTGCAAATCAAATTTTCCCACAACACCGAAGCCATAGTTTTGGCCGTTTGGTCTTTAGTGGGAAATGCCCAAGAAAACTTAGTGAAAAAATCAGTAATGACCAATATGTTGCGGGTGTCATTTGAATCCGGCTCTAATGAAAGATAGTCAATACAGACTAATTCTAAGGGAGAATAGGCTTTGATGTTCACTAGTTTTGCAGCTCTTTGTGCACGAGCCTTTCTCTTCACGCACCTCTCACAAGTCCTGCACTTTTTCTCCACATATTCTGCCATTTTAGGCCAATAAAATCTGCCTCTTGCAAGCTCCAGTGTCCTTTCATACCCCATGTGCCCTGTCTCGTCATGAACTCCTTCAAGAGCCCTGTCTCTGAAACTCGGGGGAACCACCAGCTGCCTGTATTTCTGTCCATACTGATCAGATACCGTACGATACAGAACGCCTTCGACTAAGGCGAGTCTGGGCCTTTCCCTCAGCATCAAGCTCACTTCTTTGGATTCTTTGAGTCTATCTGCATGAGCTAAAGTTTCCCCTGACACCACAAGGTCAATTACCCTTCTGATAGCTATATCTTCTCTCTGTAACTTGTACCAATCTGTTGGAGACATACTGGGTAAAGCAGTTTGTCCAGGCCAGTGCTCTGGTTCTATCAAGTCATCAGGAACCACATCATCATTGCAAAGAAGCATCTCTTCAGTGGGATTTGAGATGACTCTGCCTTCCAGCAGGTCTCCCTCCTCACACGGCTGTACGACATGCGTCTCGCAATGCACTAAATGTCGCAAACACACAGTTTTGATTGTTTGATGCTCAATGTTTTCAAACTCAGTTGCTGCACTTTCTGCTCTGCTTATCAAGTTTGCTACTCGTTCCGCAATCTGTATGGCCTCCTCATCATCCATAAGTTGTTTTTGAGGACGACGTGACAGCCCGTCCGCGTCGAGATTAGTTTTGCCCGCTCTGTACTTAATATCGAAATCATACATAGACAGAGCCGCGAGCCACCTATGGCCAGCCGCATCCAATTTAGCCGTAGTGAGCACATACACTAATGGATTGTTGTCTGTTAACACGGTAAACTTGGTGCCATACAAGAAATCGTGAAATTTTTCACACACAGCCCATTTGAGTGCCAAGTACTCTAGCTTGTGGACTGGGTAGTTTTTCTCACTCTTAGAAAGACCACGACTGGCATAGGCGATCACTCTTGTCTTTCCATCTTGAACTTGATATAAAGCAGCGCCTATGCCAGTGACGCTGGCGTCAGTGTGTAGAATGTATGGTAACTTCCAGTCCGCAAAACCTAGAACAGGTGCAGTTGTAAGCTTGTGAATGATAGTGTCAAAAGCAACGTGACACTCATTATCCCATTTCCCAGCTAGGGATTGCGCTCTACTCCTAACACGGTAAGATGATGTTGACCGTCCTCTAGTAGAAAATTCACCCTGTAATAGCGCATTCAGAGGCTTAACTATCTGCGAGTAGCCTTCAACAAATCGCCGGTAATACCCCGCAAAGCCTAGGAATGACCTCAGATCTCTGACAGTCTTTGGGAGGGGCCATTCAGTTAGAGCAGAAATCTTGTCTGGGTCAGGGTGTATACCTTGAGCGGAAATAACATGCCCTAGATATTTAACCGAAGTTTGAAAGAACTTGCACTTGGAAGGTGCTAACTTCAGCCCAAAAGCAGAGATACGTTGGAGGACCTTCATGAGCCTAGCCTCATGTTCTTCAAGCGTGTCAGAGAAAATGATCAAGTCATCAAGAAAAGCTATAACTTCCTGCAAATTCAAACCAGCCATGACTTTCTCCATGGTTCTCTGAAAAGTAGCTGGAGAGTTCATCAGCCCTTGAAGTAAACGCCGGAATTGCCAGTTCCCAAATGGCGTAGTGAATGCAGTTTTGGGACGATCACTCTCTTCCACCTCCAACTGGTAATATCCACTCTTTAAATCTAGGACCATGAACCACCTCGAACCTGACAGCAATGTAAAGGTTTCCTCGATCCTGGGGAGAGGATACGCATCTCCCTTGGTCAACTTATTTAGTTTGCGGTAATCAACCACCATTCTCAAGTCACCGTTTTTCTTCCTCACCAGTACTACTGGTGAAGCATAAGGACTATTGGATTCTTCTATAATCTCACTAGCAAGCAAATCTAACAAGTGTTTCCTCAAATCCTCAAAATCAGCTGGAGAGACACGACGAGTACGCTCTTTGAAAGGAACATGCTCCATTAGCTCTATTCTATGTGCCACGCCTGACACTCGTCCTACATCTAGATCGTGTTTGGCAAATGCACTTGATACCTCACAGTTTATTCTTCCAACTATGCGAGCTTTGAGCTCCTCAGAAATGGGGGAACCATCAAAATCTAGAATCACAGGGTCGTCTGCCTTTACCATAAGACTTGCCATCAAGGAAGTGGTAGTTTGAGAAGTACTATCATTATCGAAGATAGGCACAGACTTAATCCAGTCCACTACTGAACACTCAGCGAGAACTCCCTTGGGCTGCAAGGTTACACTGTGGTCTGAAACATTTCGAAGGCCTACTTTGACTTTATTCCGAGCTCTAGCCTCAACTTGTATTAACTTGCATTCCACGACTAAGCCACCTGGAATGTGATGCATCAGTGATTCATCAATGATCATCGTTTTACTCTGTCCACAATCTTTAGCTCAATACACCCCGGTCACTTCACACTTTTCCCCTTTACTGATCGTTACAGATTTATTGCCTGACAGTCTAACTGGGGTGAGGCACTGTGCCTTCTTAAAAGAGGTCGGAGTAACGCCACAATTTCGATAAGCAGACATCCAGTTAGTGCTAATGGGCATTTGCGGTAGGTATTTCTTTCCCTGCAGCATATTACCATCTTGAACAAGATGACGGAGAACATTTGTACCCACTAACAACGGCAAACGAGCACTGTAGGTTTGATCTGGACAGACCAGCGCTAGGACGGCAACCACTGCATCTGTTCCACAAGCAGATTTGGGAAACTGCACATCGATTTCAATGTATCCTAAATAAGGAACTAATTGCCCTGAAGCCCCCTCAACACGGAGTAACTCTACCATGGGGGTAATACCCCTATCCTGTAAATACTGCTTGTAGAAAGATTCAGCTACACAAGTAACCTGGGACCCAGTGTCAATTAGACAACAACATTCAATTCCGTCCACCCAAGCCTTACTTTCCCAAGGTTCTCCAACTAAGCCCCTAGGAACCTGGTCTATCTTTTCTATGGAACCTTTTACAACTACAGCCTCTGTTTGTTCCACAACAGAGGCTACTCCATGTTTAAATGAGCAGTGGGTGTGGTCACTTTGTTTGGAAAACTCCTTTGCTCATGTCTCTGCACTAACCTTTTCTGCACCAAGGCTGCATTCACTATATTAGTGCACTGCTGTAAATAATGAGAATCCTCACCACATCGATAACAAAACCCACTCATGGGCAGTGACTTAGCTTGAGTTTGAGGCACAGGGCGTGATGGTTTCCCTTCTTTGCCCATTTTCTTGTTAGGCACATTTGACTGGTATTGATCGTATGGCAGTTTCTTCACTGAAGCTAGCTTCTGTGCCTTTGCTTTAGCCACCTCAGCCTCAAGCTCTTTAATGCGTTCTGTCAAGGCCAGATTGTCTTGTGCTTCTCCAGGGTTTGCTGCAAATCCCTGCCCGGCAGTAATGTGCACCTGGCTCTGCGCTCTTACAGGTGGCCTGCATAAATGGAGGTTCATACGTTTCTCTTTAAGCTGCTTCTCATGCTCGAAAGACCTCAGTTTGAAGAGCAAGCTAGAATAGCTCAAGTCAGGCTGTATAGAATCTGATAGAAAATCCTTAAGGCGCAACTGTGTTATCAGGACTTCATCCCAGCACCCTCTGATGAACTGCTTGAGAAGCAAAGTGTCAGAATGTTTGCCAACCACTCCCCTCTTTTCGACCACCTCCTGCATCAATGAATGAAGTCGCTTCAAGTAATCAGAGGGCTTTTCACCCCGGTTTTGGTGCGTCTCTATAAACTGAATGTACAGCTCGTCTCCCCCAGTGACACTACCATACGCTTTATCTAGCTCCCGTGCGTACGTTTCTGGTGGCGCATTGGTACCTACTCCTAGGGCAACATTAAGAGCAGGGGGAAGGAGACTATCTAAAATGTGCCTTCTCTTATGCCTCTCCACTAGAGAAGTGTCTGAAAGTAACTGCCTAGCGTACAATTGCCACGTGGTGAAATCAACTTCCCCACTAGGCTTGGGGCAATGTCCGGAAAACATTCTCAACTTAGGGAGTGAAGGAACATGTCCCTGGTAATCTGAGTCATGTTTCACTACATGTTCCACCACTACACGCTGTACGTCCGGGGGTATAGTGAAAGTGATAGGAGTTTCATGCGTTGTGTTCCTCTCCACAGGAGGTGAATCAGTTCGAATCACAAAAGACACTTTGGATGCCGAATTGGCGACTACAGTAGGCGTTCCTGCTGGCATAACATTGGAAAACTTTCTTGGAGCAGGGGTTGAAGTGGAGGGGCCCTTATCAACACCATCAACTTTGTGTGCAAGCTTAGTCACAACCTGCTGGCTTAGATCATTCACATTTACACAGTGAAGTTGTGCCAAACTCTCTATTTGCAACAACAGCTGATCAGCCATATAATCCAAGGTTTGACCGGCATATTCACTCTGTATTGGTGTTGGGGAGCTAGGGTGAGGTTGCATATCTTCGATCTGTCTACCCTCTAGCGGCACAACACCCCATACATTTTGGCCATCCGCATTCAAATATTCTTCTTCAGCTATTAAAGGTGTAGTAACCTCCTGAAATTCGCAAAGAAGCTCTCCTGAGGATCTGTCACCTAACCACTCAACTTTCTTCACCTCGTCAAGATGATCAAAACATCTCGTCACTTCCATAAGAGTAGTATTCGGATCTACTTTTGTAAGTAGTACAGATCTTTCAGGATCAAAATTATGCTGCTTGCACAAGTCCATTGTGAGAAAAAAAAAAAAGAAAAGAAAAAAAAAAAAGAAGAAGAAAAAAAATTATATATATAAAAAAAAATTATTCGGAACAATTAGGACTAAATCCCGATTTTGTCAAACAAGCGCAGCCCCACGTTGGGCGCCAAATTTTTCTCTCTCTCTATTCTTGGATATAACCCATCAGTAGGATCTAACATCCAAAAAAAATTAAAGAAAAGGAGGAAAAATATCTACTTGGGTCTGAGATCACCAAATACATAAAATTATACCTTATAATAGTACCTGGAGTACCGGGTTCGGGGTCTCACACCTTAAAAAAAAAAGAAAATTAATAATTTTAAATGTGTCTGCACTCGTTTAAACGGTTGTCTATAGTCCTAAACGGAATAATAAAGAAAATTGATAATGATAATTAAACCAATGAATAAAATGAATGAATGAAAACCAATTCACTGAACAGTAACTGTATTCACTGAAGTTTCTCTTTCCCTTAAGTTCAACTTGCACATATCACTTTGCATACACACATAACATAAAACTATCTTTGTCGTTTACAAATCTCCACTTAAAAAAAAAATACATGTATATATCATTCGTCAATGACAATAAAGAAAATGAAACAAAATAAAACAAAATAAAATCAACCCGTATGTAAACTGAAGTCTGAGTGCAATGCAATTGACTCAGTTCAGTTCGTTTGGATGTATTGGACTCAGTTCAATTCGTTTGAACGTGACTCAGTTCAGTTCGTGTAACTTAGAAGTGTAAATGACTCAGTTCGTGTGGAAGTGTAATTGACTCAGTTCATGTGGAAGTGTAAGTGACTCAGTTCAGAAGTGCAGTTTACTCGGTTCAGTTCGTGTGGAATGCGATTGCCCACCACAATCCTTGCAGGAATGAACAATGAACGATGTGAATCTTTTTGGTCCTTGAAGGCAGAATTCCTCTGAAATGGAATCCAGCGATGTTCTTCCTCACTGTAATTCACAGCCTCGGCAAACAGTTCAGACATCTAATACAATGAAACAGTTCAGACATCTATTTAGAACAATATTTATGACGATGGGTTTGATTAACGATAGCTCACGCATGTGGCTCGTCTTTCTCTTCATTGAGCTGGCGCGCATGTGACGTCAGCACCCATCAACGCAATGCATTTAACATTCAATACCATTTAACTTACATTATTCCCATTACATACATGTGCAATCCATTTTTAACAAATATAATACTGCAGCATAAACGCTTTACATGTTCTATTGCACACTATATACACTCAATCACGAACATCATTAACCATCCACATTTTCTTATATGATCAAACACAACTTAAACACTATTTATGAAAATATGAGACAAATGTGACTTACCTAATACAATGAAACAGTTCAGACATCTATTTAGAACAATATTTATGACGATGGGTTTGATTAACGATAGCTCACGCATGTGGCTCGTCTTTCTCTTCATTGAGCTGGCGCGCATGTGACGTCAGCACCCATCAACGCAATGCATTGTTTTTCATCACTCCGCGAAAACAAAATAATTAAAATAAAATAATACTAAAACATGTCTGAACATTTCATGAATTAGGCAAAAAAAAAAAATATATATATATAAACAAAACAAACAAAAAAAATTACATGAAAATACATAACACAGCCTCAATAAATTGGGTGGGTTACACATGCTCTTTGAGGAAGTGACCATAGACCTGTATTATATGACTGACAGACAAAAACGGTTTGACCTAAAAATATCAAAATTGAAACTACTGCGGAAACAAAGACACCTACATCTTGGATGTCCTTGAGGTAAGCTAAAACATACCAAAAATGTATTTCAAAGTGAACTATCCCTTTAACAGCAAACTATAGTCTTTGTATAAATATCACTCTTTTCCACACAGCAACACAATCCACATTAATCACATACAATATAAATGACAAACTTACTTCATTGGCTGCTTATTACCAAAGGAGAACTTAATCTTGCATCTTGTGATATCTTCTGTAACTTCAGATGAGTAAATTAACTTAAATACTCTTTAGAAATGTAGAATACAGCTTTAACTGGCCATGCGGTGTAGACAACTTTCTTGCTCAGTCACTCAGTGCTTTTCATAATAAAAGTCTCCACTCAAACAGCTCTTTACAAGGCAGTTTCAAATTAAGAGTCTTTAACAAAATAATTAAATAAACATGAAATAATTAACTGACTTCTCTGTCAGTTACAACGTTAATTTTTTTAAACTTTTTTTGGAAACGCAGAGAGAAAAAAAATTCGTTTGTTTGTATTCGCTTGCACACCTGTTTATTTTTCCTTTTTATTTGTCGTCTCATTCGTTTCTTTGATAGATTTGCTCATGTCTGCTCATGCTAGTTAACGTTGGTCACTACCCAGTGGCGCGGGAAGGGGGGTGCTGCGGAGGCTGCAGCCCCCCTCGTCATAGCATCAGCCCCCCCTGGCGAGGGGCTGTGGTGCACTATAATTATACTTAAAAATGTGAGGAAAAAATGTAAAATAGACATAAGATACTGTGTTATTATATGGGATAAAAATAATGGGTAGTGTATAAGATATAAACTAATGATTAATTATTTTAATATTTCGTGAATCGTTGATACACTACGCCTGCGCCTCCTCCTCAGTTGCTTCCGTCACCTGACACTCGTTTATATCTCTTTTGTTCGGAGATTCATCAGAAACACACCAGAACGCAAGACAATGTTTGGTGCACTTTAAATAGAGGTAAGAAATGGTTTTAAATCCCTTATACTGCCGCCAAGCATTTTAGCTTTATTTATTTCTGTATTCTGTTGCCTATTCATCGATCGTAGTCCTGTGGCTTGCATTGGGTGATTGAGTAATTTAGCACATCACTAAATAATATGCATGTGATTAAATATGACATTAGTTACATTTTTATTTTTCAGATAATTTCTGAATTTTTTTTTTTAACTAATATCATATTATTAGTTACTATTCTCACATATTACCACATCCCCGTTCTCAGTCAGTGGCGTTTTCTACCAGAAGCCAAGGGAAATCAGGCATCCAATCTCGTCCGACAATCACTATTATCGTAAATAAAACATTTTATTTGACACACAGTAATTTTTGTGTCTTGGCCTCTCATTTTACGTGATTGATTATTGATGAAGTGGGCATCAATGGACAGCGTAGGCACAAGCTGAGTTTCGGCGCCCTCCAAGTTCACGTGCAATGCAAGTGATCGTGCCCGCGCCTTATGACATTGACTGCTATTTATTTGCTTCTTATTTATTAAATACAGGCAATTGGTTGATAAAACATTGATCAAAATTAAGATACAATTTATATTAAACGAAAATCTTTTAAAAAGAGTCATTCTACATAAAACAAAACTCAATGAAGTGGTTAAAATCATGTCTTACCCCTCAATGTCTCTAGACATATTGCGCATCTCATAATGCATCATATCTTTCTCATGCTGCATGCTCACTTTCATAATCAACGTTGATTAAATAAAAAAACAGTCTATAATATTTAAACATAAATATGACTGTACAGAGAAATTTCACGTTTTTTTCATAATGACGTCATATTTTTCAACCCAGCCCTCAGCCCCCCTCGTATGAAACAGCTTCCAGCGCGCCTGTCACTACCTGTGTATTATATGTTTTGTTTTTTTCTCACAAATGTATGACGTTTGGAAGTGCAATTTGATAACCATATGCTTAATAAAGCTGAATTAGCTAACCATCTATGTCATTTTTACAAGTGTACACTTGCAGGTGTGGATTATAATTATATACTGATAGGCCCATAAATAATAATAAGAATTAACAGTATTTAAAAAGTATTTAATTATCTATATGACTAATTAAAATTAACCACAAAACATAACATGCTAAATGGGGAGGATCTATATCTAGCATATTCAAAAATGTAATTGTCAGAACGTCGTCTCTCAGTTGCTGGATGTTGCGCAACAACATTGCTACAGCCCTGACGCGTCTTAAAATTTTACGTTGTTACAATGTTGCGAGCACGTAGACAGCGACGTTGCCATAGCAGAAATTCAACGTGCCACAGACGTTGCCACAACGTAAATGTGTTTGCTGGGTATGTCCTAGGTCTACTTTACTGTAGTTCATCGTTCGTTTGTTTATTTATTTAGCCCTGTTTATTTATTTATTTATTTATTTGTTAAATTTTTGTAACAGCAGCATAATAAACCATTGAGCCGCGTTTCATTTGTCACCTGCTATTGTTTCAGTTTTCAGCATATTTTTATTCCAAATGTTCTGCAGATATGAGTTAGCCTATTGAACATTTAATTTATTTAGCCTATTGCTTAATAATGGGTACACTGCTTGAACAAAATATGTTAAAGGAAATACTGAAAGTTGACCTCATAATGGCCCTCATTTATCAAAAGTGTGTACACCAAATTTCCAGCGTACACCTGGCGTACACCCAAAACCACGGTGACTTTGAGATTTATCAATATGGACGTTGGCGTACGGCACGCTCAAATCCTACGCCAGCTCAGGAGGAGGTGTACATGTAAACACGTTTTGAGTTAGTGCGGAAATGCGCAGAAAAACAATTCCTAACACCGCAAAACGCACTGACTAACTAAAAGATATGATATATTATGACCCACTGTTAAAAACAGCAACATAGTAATTATAAACTTCAGTGTTTATTTTTGTGCAACATGGACTTCAATGTTTAATTTGTGTGACTTTACCAAAGCATTTGATTTGTAGGCCTATGTATTACTTCAGTTGCGAGCCTGTGCGCTTTACCTGACGTTTCAGGGTTAAATAATAATAATAACGACATTCTTCTTCTAAATAACAACAAGCGTCATTAATAATAAAAATCATAATAATAAGAATATTACAAATTGTCATGCAATTATTAATGTGAATGAATGATACTCCACATCACATCATCATCACTATTGTACACCCCAATACATGTGACATGATACGAAATTAAATGATAATTGTTTCAAAACACGTGCTGTAAAATAATGCATTGTGATAGGTCATTTCGGCTCCACGTCGGAGAAGTTTCTCTTCTTTGCCGTCTTCCGTGTGTCCATGGCGTAAAATGAGGGCGTGGGGGAAGCGGAGACTTGAACATATAGAGGCGTGTTATTCTAATGACGATCGTTTTCAGCCGCGGCATTTATCAAGGGCAGGTATTGCGTACACCTAGATTTCAAAGGTACGCACAGCTTCATACATCAGGCGGTGAGAGGAGTGTAAGCATAATCTTATGCCAATATACGCCCGTTTCTATGGAAGAATGATAAATGAGGGCCAATGTGATTATGCAAAGTTGTTCTGAAGAAGTAAGAAGTAGCCTGGCTTATTTTATCTGCTTATACAACAAACTTTTTATTTTTTAAATAAAAGATTCTAAGCCCAATTTTAGGCTTTTCTGTGTTGATTTAAAGTTAATCTATGACTCTCTTTATTAATCAGCTAACAAGAAAGCCGCTAAAACTGCTCAGTTGTAAAAATAAACTTCGTTTGTCGTTTCATGTTATTTGTTTCTATTTATTTTAATAATTTAGTTTCTATTGCTTTAAATATTTTATGAATTTTTTTAGTAGAAAATCTCTTACTGTATCTTGTTTGAAAATTTACTTTATTGCCTTGCTCCACCTCGAGTTCCTTATCCAATTTTTTTTGTGTGTGATACATGTGTCCACTGTGATCTTTGTTAAAATTAAAAATAATAATAATTAAAAATAAAAGAATTTGCAGAAGCAAACGTCACGTTTGGCAGACGCAGACGTCACGTTCATTGAGTGCATGTTGCAAAGTCATATTAAAGAGCCGATCGGACCGCCATACTGTAATAATAATAATAATAATAATAATAATAATAATTCATTACATTTATATAGCGCTTTTCTCAGCACTCAAAGTGCTTTACATAGAAGGGGGAATCTCCTCAATCACCACCAGGGATGTAGTGGAGGCTAAACGCACGTAAACGCTGTTTACGCACCTCCCAAACTTCGGAAATAGCGTTTACCCACCTCCAAAGTGTGTTTATCCACCTCTAAATTGTGTTTATCCACCTCTAAATAGCTTACAGTTCCTAGCCATTTTAAATTAAGCTTATGTCGTTTTAGTTTCATATTGTTTATTAATAATTTCACACGCTCACACGCCCAATTTCTAACGCTGAAGTGTCAACCTGGTCGGTCAAATCCCTGAAAGATGAGTTTATCTATAGATCTACCTGTTGAGCCACTCGGGATCGACTAGTCATACCGCCAATTAGTTAAAATTTTCCGGGAGTATAGAGCGAGAGTTCATGCGAGACAGAGACTGTGCTCCAAACCGCTTAGCGCACACACAACAAAGAGAAAGCGAGCAAGAGACCTTGCGTGTGCAGAGAGCATGATAAACAGGACAACCCACGTTGGCGAAAGTCATACATTTACATTTATTCATTTAGCTGACGCTTTTATCTAGCCTGGATGCCAGCCCGAACCCCCCCACAACATTTTTTGGTCGGGAAGTTCGGTCTGGACTCGATCCATTGAGGAGTAATTATGATCGGTTCAGAAAACGTCAGGCCAATCAAATTGCCAGGACGGGCTTTATACGATGATGGACAGATGATCTGCAGTTACGTAATCATCACGTCATCAAAGAACGCTTGGGTTGAACTGGTTTACAACAAAGATGGCTGCAGGTGGAGAATTGAGATGTATAGATTCCGCTATCGCGTCTGTTGTAAAAGAAATAAACAGCGCATTAATTTTAAAAGACGAACAGAGAACTGCAATCAAGGCATTTGTCGATCGTCACTTACTGCGTTGCTCTGATTGGTTGTAAGTCTATCCAATTGAGTGCAGAGTTTTTTTTTTCCTGGTTCGGTTAAGATACGCCTTATAATCAAAGCCATATGGAGCAGGATCAGACTCACATTCTGACTAGAATATGAGTATGATGAAGTCAGGCTAGCTTTTATCCAAAGCGACTTACAATTGCTATATATGTCAGGGGTCGCACGACACTGAAGCAACTAGGGGTTAAGTGTCTTGCTCAGGGACACATTGGTGTCTCACAGTGGATTCGAACCCCGGTCTCTCACACCAAAGGCATGTGTCTTATCCATTGCGCCATATCCATAGTTTACTCACCTCTTATTTTTTACCACTACAACTCTGACCACCACCAATGTGCAGCATCCACCTGGTTGATGTGACGGCAGCCATATTGTGCCAGAAAATGTGTTTGTGTGTTGTGTGTGTGTGTGTGTGTGTGTGTGTGTGTGTGTGTGTGTGTGTGTGTGTGTGTGTGTGTGTGTGTGTGTGTGTGTGTGTGTGTGTGTGTGTGTGTGTGTGTGTGCAACAGTGCTGCTTCCCCAGGTAATGTGGCTTTATAAATTTGTCAATTAGCTTACTTCTCATTTCAAAAACAATGTTTAACACAAAATACTTCTTGATTCATGAAAATATATGCATTTGACAGGACAAAAAATCTGATATGTAAGACTAATAGACCTTGACAAGCGACATTGACAAGATAAAGAGAAAAAAACATCTGTGTTGCTGAATACGAGGCTTCTACAGTTATAGATACTAAAACAACTTTTCCACATATCCTTTAAAAAGCAGTGTTTAATTAAAATATTTGAGGGTGTTTAAGAAGGTATAATGTGTTATTTACTTATGTTATGAATTATTATTGTTAGCATTAATAATTAACTTACACTCTAAGAAATAAATCCGTAAAATAACAGAAAATGTACTGGCAGCTCATTACCCGGACTTTGTCCCGTAATTAAAAAACGGAAATTTTCTGTTAATTCAGTGTGCCCACTGTAAATAAAACAGAAATTTTCTGTTATTTAATGGTGTATCTATAGTAAAAGACAGGACACTTTCTGTCATTTAATGATGTATTTATAGTAAAAAAAACAGGACCCTTTCTGTTATTTAATGATATAACTACAGTAAAAAAACGAAAATATTAAATAAATCCGTAAAATAACAGAAAATGTACTGGCAGCTCATTACCCGGACTTTGTTCCGTAATTAAAAGATGAAAAATTTCTGTTAATTTATGGTTTTCCTACAGTAAAAAAAAAAAACAGATGAATTTAGGCAATACACCTACAGCAAATAGAAATTTTACTTTTCTGTTAGTCAACAGTGTAATGATAACTCTTGTTGAAAACATTTCAAACAAATCTTCTGTGATTAAAAAATACTTTTATTTACTTATAGATCTACAACAATTCCATGAAAACAAAAATATAAAGGAAAAAAAAACAAGGGAAAATATAGTTTCTCATCTCTAAATTGTTTCAAGTCTGCTAATTCATGACACTTTGTTAACAATACAACAATAGCATCCACTGAATAAATTATTTTAAAATGTGTGAGGGGAAAAGGTTTTTCAGAGGAACATGGATTAGGCGGGGGGGTACTCTTCTTGTCTTCAGGTAAGATGAAGGCTGTAAAAGAAATACAAAACACTATTACTGACATATAGAATGTGTCAAAACAAAGAAAACAAAGATTCTAGGTGGGGAAAACTCATCACTCACTAAGAGATGTGTAGTAAATTGTTCAGAGCCACCGGACTGACTGGACCAGGTCCTGGTAGGACTGCAGACTTGGGTTTAGCCACCAAAAACTACAGAGGGGAGAGAACAGTATGTGGCCTATCCATCATGATGTTTCAAATTTAGTTTACCATGTACTGTAATGGTTCTGTCTGCGGTTAACCGTACCTGTCTGTCTCGCGGCGAGAGGCCTGCATCACGGCCCAGCTGTCCCTCCAGGTTGTCGTTGTTCTCTCCGTGCCGACACAGGTAGAGGGTTCAGGGCTGGACGTAGATGTTCATCAGGTAGATTATACTGGATCTGTTTGATGAGGAAGTGCCGATCCCCGTCTATCGCCTAGATGAAGAAGTGATCGGTATGTTCAGTTAAAGTTCCATTTTGAGATTTGACAAAAGCTAAGGGTGCTTTCACACCTGGATCGATTGGAGACGTTGTTCCGAAACAAAGGGGCGTTTCCCTTTTGGCCCGGTTCGTTTGGTCATATGTGAACACAACAATCGCACTCTGAATCGGAACAAAACAACCGAGCCGAGACCGCCTAGAAGAGGTGGTCTCGGCTCGATTCCATACGAACCCTGGAGCGGTTCGTTTGTAGTGAGAACACAACCGACCCACGAACCGGAACAAATTGGCAACAGACGCCGATAGGTCGCTTGTCAACATGGAGCTTCGGCAGCGTATTTTTCTGATTTTTTTGCGGTATGTTGTTGTGGTTAATGTATCAATGTGCCGTGAATGAACAAAACAACCAATTCCAACGTGGGTCCAGACTTCGACAAAACACTGTCCTGATGGCCATAATCAGAAGACGTGCAGCTGCACGGATTCGCCGTAGAAGATGGACTTTGTGCTCTGTATGCTGACCACATATTTCAAAGGCAACTCTTCCTCAGACAACCTAGGTAATAACGTTTGTTATATGGCAATGTAAGTCCTCTGATTATATGTTAATCGTGTGTTTATGTCATAACATTTTTAGGCATCCGATTTTTAGGTTTAAATTTTAAGTCTAGTTCATAGCTTTGTGCTCTTTTTAGTGCAATAAAGAAGAACAGGGTTGAGATAAATCATTGGATTTATTGGATCATTGTCACTTCTTGTACACTTTGGTGTTCTTGTGTGTAGTGTCCAACATCCGGGAGATGTGTTCTTCCGACCAAATATCTATATGAGCCATTTCACCTCTTCGTAGCACCAAGTCAACCCGCGATTCATTTTGTGTTAGGCTACTGTTGTCATGGCGATGTCCCACAATAAAATGCGCGACCTGCACGCATGAGGTAGTGATGTAATGGCATAAGGAAAGCCCTGGAAGGGTGCGCGATTTGGAGCGCTTTACAACAGTGTGGTGTGAACAGAGTGACATATTAAATTGATTCGAGACAAAGTATTCTGTTTCGGTTCTGTTCCGGAACAAAACAAATCGATCCAGGTGTGAAAGCACCCTAAAACTTTACATGGTTTTTTGAAGATGTTCATACATGAACTTCAGCAGTCTTGGAGGAATGTGTAGACGTTTGGTTTCCTTCATCTCAGCCTTTTCGACCTTCGTTCAGGATTTCTGCACAGAAAAGTTGGATATGAAGAAAAAAAAATAGATATATTTTAGCTACACATGAAATTAAATGAAGGAAAATGAACTACAAAGTATCATGCAGACCAGGTTGAGGTTGAAAAACAATTGTACAGTATTTTACGTTTGTTAAATTATCAACTATAAATAATCAGCCATCCCTAATTCTTTCAAATTCAAACACTGTATATAAAATGCTAAGACTTGTTTCCAGTGGACTCCAATTGCATGTCATGTTAGCTTGTCTGCTCAACTATACATTATAATATGTTTAATTATTTTCAACTAAATAAACAGAAACACAACAACATAATCTATAAATCATTTAATTAAAAATGTGTTGCTTACCTTTATATGAACTCCAGGATAAGTGCCATTTTCTTCAGGTATTGTGTAGCTCACTGCCTCAATGGGGTCAATAATAACTTCTTGAATGACAGCAATCCTGAATGTCCACCACCTTAAACAAAAAAGATATTACAAAATTATATTACATTAATAAAGATATTACATTACACAATCACAGCAGAAAACCGCTTTAAAGGGGTAGTTCACTTTAAAATGAAAATTGTGTCATCATTTACTCACCCTCAAGTTGTTTCAAACCTGTATGAATTTCTTTCTTCTGCTGAACACCTAACCAAACCATTAACTGGAGCCATTGACTTCCATAGAGGAAGAAAAAATACTATGGAAGTCAATGGCTCCAGTTAATGGTTTGGTTACCGACATTCTTCAAAATATCTGTGTTCAGCAGAAGAAAGAAATTCATACAGGTTTGAAACAACTTGAGGGTGAGTAAATGATGACACAATTTTCATTTTAAAGTGAACTATCCCTTCCCTATACAATTTGTATGTAACCATGAAAGCATACACATATTTGAAGGGGGTATTCAGCAACCAACTTTTTCTATCAACATTTTTCCTCAGATTTTAAATAGGGGTGGGAATCTTTGGTCACCTCACGATCCGATCCGATTCCGATTCTGGGAGTCACGATCCGATTCCAGAACGATTCTTTATCTACTTTTCGCGCCGCCAGGTTCTTGTTCCCACAATGCAACGCGTAATTCAAAATACGGGCAAAGCCCATATTTGACATTATCTGATACGGGTAAATGACATGTAAAAGACAAATACGGAAAAATCCTTCAAATTTATATGGTACATTGTACCATAGTTTTACGGACATTTTTTACAGTGTATTTATTTTTTATTTTCGATTAGTGTCCCACAAAACACTGGAGATGAAGTTCTTCAGAAGCTGATGCCTGTGGTTACAGCAACTAGATCAGCTGTGTAAGTAACACTGAGAACAAGCATCACTGTTAAAACATTATAACATTTCTTACTTTAACATTATAAATTAATGGTTTAACAAATAATATGAGTGTCACTTTCGCTTTAAACCCTCCACCTATCCGACCTGATTTGTGATCTATGTAACTGTTTTTTTTAAATGATATTTGTGTGAGAAATTCAAATATATGCATTTATAATGTATGTATATAAACATTTATATTTAGACTTTTTTATTTTTATTTAATTTAAATGTTAATACATTTATTTTTAGCTGAAAAAAACAGATGTATTCAATATATTCCATTTGATCAGTTTTATATAATCTTTCTCCCTCACATAGAGACATAATCTCTTAGAATAATAGTTCAACTTACTGATATATTGAATTCTTTGTTTAAGGAAAGATATATTGCACAAATTATAAACACAATTAAGAAAGAAAACATTGGAAATAGGCTTAATTTGTGTCATTGTTCTCTACAGGTTGATTGATTGTGGTGTCACAGATGAGGGTTGTGCTGCTCTGTCTTCAGCTCTGAGATCAAACCCCTCACACCTGAGAAAACTGGATCTGTCATTTAATAAACTAGGAGACTCAGGAGTGAAGCTGTTTTCTGCTGGACTGGAGAATCCTCACTGTAAACTGGAGGAACTGTTGTAAGATCATCTCCACCATATAGACTCAGAGTGAATAAGGATTAATATGTAGATAGTGTGTACAATATATCTTTGGCGTAAACCCCATCCGGCGGTTCAGCGACAGATTCCTGCTTGACATTAACATTTACATGTCACTATATTATTATCCCCCAAAAGAAAGTAAAACTAAGAGTTAAATAAACCAAACAAACTACAAACCAGACAGCAGATGCAGGTTACAGTGAAGAGGGTTTTAAAGCACAAATGTTTGGTGTAAATCAACTTGCCTTGTAATGCTTGTGCAAACAGACCCTTGCAAAAGTGTGAGCATTTCCTCAATATGTGTGTGCAGCTGAAAAGAGGGAAGTGATGTGTGTTTCGCCTGAACCAGGACTGACACCTCATCAGATTTATCACGACATGATTATCATGGCCAAAATAACACACGATAACAATATATCGCCATATCTATGGAAATCTTGAAAAAAAAAATAATAATGCTATCAGTCAAAATCATCTTTACTTTGTTTATTTTGTGTTATTTTTGAAAGAAAAGAATCACTCCACCACATGGCTAGGATCAATTACAATTAATGCGACCAGTTTGAAATAATGGTAACTGTCACGGAATGGGTAGATTAAAGGTGCGAGGACTCAAGTGCAGGAACAATGGGTAATATTTATTAAGTAAACAAACAAACATAAACTACAAACAAAACTCCCTCGTGGGGGAAAACAAGAACGATAACAGGCAGAACCAGGAAACACAAAGAACATGGAAAACTTGGACAACGAACCAGCACAGGACTGCAAACACAGGGAGACTAAATAGGGAACAAACAAAGGAAGGTAACGAGGCAGGCAGGTGAGGGACATTAAACAATAACGAGATAACAAGATGAGCGGGTTTGACAATTGACAGGAGAGCACATGGCACAAGGAAATAACATGACAGCCATGTGCTCACAACAGACCAGACTAACACAAACACATGACAAACAGGGAGTGTCACAGCTCTGTCACTAAACCAAGAGAAAACCCAGACAAGGGTGACAGAACTGTGACACTACCCCCCCTTCAAAGGAACGCCACCTGGCGTTTCCAAGGAGGGACACCAAAAACGAGACAAGAACATCAAACGTGCAAGACCAAAGAGCAGACAAGACAAGCAGATCAGAACACAGAAACAAAGAGAGGGGGGAGGGAGGGGAGCCAAAACAGAGCCAACATGACAGTCCATAAAATCCTTAACAACGACCAGGGAGGGACGGGAGGGTTGAGCCAGGGAGGGACGGGAGTGTCTGGATTCCTGGCTGAGGACCAGGGTGGTGCCGGCGGGACAGACCATGTAGACTCAGGCGGATCTGGATTCCTGGCTGAGGACCAGGGTGGTGCTGGCGGGACAGACCAGGGTGGTGCCGGCTGAGCAGGCGGCCAGGGCGAAGCAGGCTTGACAGGCCTCCAGAGCGGAGCATGCGTCCAGGGCAGAGCGGGCCTGGCAGGTGTCCATGGCGGAGCATGAGTCCACGGCGGAGCGGGCCTGGCAGGTGTCCAGGGCAGAGCATGAGTCCAGGGCGGAGCAGGCTGTGCAGGCAACCAGGGCGGACCAGGCTGTGCAGGCCACCAGGGCGGATCCGGCTGTGCAGACGGCCAGGGCGGAGCAGGCCGTGCAGGCGGCCAGGGCGGAGCAGGCACGACGTGAGCAGATTCGGGCTTGACTGGTAGCATGGGCGGCGCCGGCAGTGCAAGGAGCTTGGGCGGCGCCGGCAGTGCAAGGTGCTTGGGCGGCGCTGGCAGGGCTAGACGCTTGGGCGGCGCCGGCAGTGCAAGGTGCTTGGGCGGCGCTGGCAGGGCTAGACGCTTGGGCGGCGCCGGCAGGGCGAGACGCTTGGGCGGCTCGGCTGCAGGCCTCACTGGAGGCTTCGGGGTTTCGACGGCAGGCTTCACTGGAAGCTTTGGTGGTTCGACTGAAGGCTTCACTGGAGGCTTTGGGGTTTCGGCTGCAGGCTTCAATGGAAGCATCGGTGGTTCGGCTGCAGGCTTCGGAACAACCTCCGGGCCCAGTGGTTGACCGGAAGCTCTCTTCCTCCTCCGCTTTCGTGCGCGAGTAGGCACTACAGGCTCCTCGGCCACCACTGAGTGTGCTGCAGGGAGAGTGGATCGCTCTGGGACAACCGGATCTGGGACCACCGAAATCGGATCCCTCTGGACTACTGCCGTTGGGACCGCCGAAGTCGGGTCCTCCTGGACGACTGGCCGAAAGGAAGCGACAGGAGCTCTCCTCCTCCTGCGCTGGCGAGGCGATGTAGAAGTAACTACCTCTGGGGGTGCTGCCGCTCCTTCAGCCTCCACTGGATAGGAGGCTGATGGGTCGCACCCTTTCTTCCTCTTCCCTCTCCCCGAAGGGGTCATCAGAGGACCGGGGACTTGGCAGTTTGTGAGGTCAGTGGGAGGTGGGCCAAGAGGCGGAAGACCACCCTCCCAGTCTGCACTAGACTCACGATGGTAAACGTACCCCACAAACTGCCAGAATGATAGTATCCCCAGCATTCCCATCTCCCAGGCAGGCACAGGCTCATTAAGGCTGGTGTTGAATCTGTCCTTGAGCACTGCGTCGCCAATGTTGAGCCCCTCCGCAAAATACAGGAACTGGTAGGCAAGTTCCTTCACGCTGTTTTCCCCTTGCCGAAGCGAAAGGAGCTTGTCAAGTCTTTCCACCATCGGATAAGCGGAGGGGCAGGGAGATGGAAAAAGGAAGATACCCATTGCTTGCTGAGTCCTCAGTAGGCTGGTTTGTTCTGTCACGGAATGGGTAGATTAAAGGTGCGAGGACTCAAGTGCAGGAACAATGGGTAATATTTATTAAGTAAACCAACAAACATAAACTACAAACAAAACTCCCTCGTGGGGGAAAACAAGAACGATAACAGGCAGAACCAGGAAACACAAAGAACATGGAAAACTTGGACAACGAACCAGCACAGGACTGCAAACACAGGGAGACTAAATAGGGAACAAACAAAGGAAGGTAACGAGGCAGGCAGGTGAGGGACATTAAACAATAACGAGATAACAAGATGAGCGGGTTTGACAATTGACAGGAGAGCACATGGCACAAGGAAATAACATGACAGCCATGTGCTCACAACAGACCAGACTAACACAAACACATGACAAACAGGGAGTGTCACAGCTCTGTCACTAAACCAAGAGAAAACCCAGACAAGGGTGACAGAACTGTGACAGGTAACACTTTATCACAAGTATTCAGTAACACAGCTCTTATAAATAATTTTCAAACTATTAGTTTATAGTTAATTAATAGTATATAATAGTGTATAAGCTGTAGTCAATATATTAAAGAGACTATATACTAGGGATGCACCGAATCCAGATTTGTGGGGTTCGGCCGAATACCGAATCCACTGGTTAAGATTCTGCCGAATCCAAAACCGAATACCGAATCCTACTCTCATCCTCAGTACATTAACACAGTAAACACATTAATGAAGTAAACAAAGTGGATTTTTCATTTTATTTTATTACTGTAAATAATAAACACTACTTTTACTTTTATAACTGTAAAAAAAGAAAAAAAAGAATAAGCAACATGCATTTTAACAGCTGTGATGTTGTGTAGCCTATTGTTTAGAGTCCTTGCCACCTTGAGACAAATCGGCATTGCAAATTGAACATGTAGGTCGAATTGAATTGCCTTCTTTAGACTGAAAGTACTGCCAAACAACACTTTTTCTGCTTACGAGTTACATTTTCACTTTCTCACAGCCTACTGCACTCGAATGGTCCACCTACTGTAACGAGTGGAAATAAGGTGTGGCCCCTTTAAAAGCTGCGCGCTCACAGTTAAACTGTCTGCAGTCCGTATGTGCCGTGCGCCTGGAACACCCACGTATGCGGGTTATTTCTGTTTGATGCTTATTTTTATCTTATTTTGTTAACTAACACTGTGGACGGTAGAACGTGTGACAGACAGTTACACAAGTTCGATTGGGGAATAAAGTGCGAGTTGTGAGATGACGATCGCCTCCGTGAGTAGGGTGGCCATACGTCCGGATTTTGGCCGGACAGTCCGGATTTTAAGCCCCCTGTGCGGCGTCCGGCGCAGCCTCAAGCCGGACACTCATTTGTCCTCCTTTTTGGAGTTGCGCTGAATTGTTGAAAAATTTTATTCTATAAAAAGCCCGCATAATGATAGCAGCTCTCTGATGCCCGTAAATTAGTTAAAATCTCTTGGAATCTAGAGCCGCGCATGCGAGACAGAACATAGGCTACATGTGTGCTCCAAACCGTGCAGCGCGCGGCAGTGAGCGAGAGACCTTGCGTGCCGTCAGCGTAGTGATGGGTCGTTCGGGCTCTTTTAAGTGAACGACGGGAGCTGGCTCGCATATCTGAAGAGCCGACTCTATTTTTAAAAATATAGCCTATAGAAATTAAATCATTATGTAATAAAGAAATAATGAAGGAATTTTATTTTATTTAAAATAATTGACTAATTCAAAGAACAAAAAAAAAATTATTATAGGCCTAAAGGCGCACACATCGTGTTTGATCAGCCTCACATTCGGTTCCTGTCAATCATACACGAGGTGTCAGCCAATTGTACGGTATGAGGGAGGGGCCGAGCCATTGTGTGTGTGGTGTGTGTGTGTGTGTGTGTGTGTGTGTGTGTGTGTTTAGGTATACAAAACATAAGTGGGATAGTTCTGGTTATAACATGCCAATAAAGAAGAGAGAAAAAGAGGGAGTTTAATCCTTTCAGTTTTTTATTTTTCTTTAATATTGGTTCTATTATGTTGTTCAGATTCAGATTGTATTTTGTTTTGAATGCCCATGATTTGAATTGAGTGATTGCCCATCACTACGTCAGCGCCCTCAACGACCCCCCCCCCCCCCCCCCCCCCCCCCCCCCCCAACAATACCACCGATTATCTAAATATACGTGTCCTCCTTTTTGGTGTTATGGAAATGGCCACCCTATCCGTGAGTCTGTCTGGTCTCTGCAATAACTTTAGCTGTGAGCTGTCCCTATTTTTTTTCCTGACAAAACGCGTTGCACTACAGGCTTGTTCGACTTGAACCGGCGCTGCACAGACAGATCAGTTTATGACATCAAAGTAAACACCTTCCCGTATCAACGGCGGCGTGACTTCGACGCTCGCGCGTAGTGCAAGCCATATAGGGTTCGGTTCGGTGGAAAAAAATTCTAAGGTTCGGCAGAAACCGAACCCCGAAAAAAAGCCCAATATTCGGCCAAATCCAAATCCGAATCCTGGATTCGGTGCATCCCTACTATATACAGTTGGTACCCAAACAGAATAATACTTTTACTGCCGTCGTTCCGCCGCGGCGGTAAAATTCGCGGTGTATTTGCTGCCTTTTACCGCTAAGAGGTAGCCTGACTTCATCATTCTCATATTCTAGTCAGAATGTGAATCTGATACTGCTCCATTGGGCTGTGATTATGGGGCGTGTGTCAACCGAACCAGGAAATAAAAGGCCTCTGCACTCAATTGGATAGACCTACAACCAGTCAGAGCAACGGAGTAAGTGACGTATGTTGAGAGATAGATTAAAATTGATAGATTAAACTTTTTCCGAAACCCGTAGGAAGGACGGCAAAAACATATTTTCCATCGACAAATGCTTTGATCGCGGTTCTCTGTTCCTCTTCTAAAATCAATGCGCTGTCTATATCTTCTATAACACACGCGATAGTGGAATATACACAACTCAATTCTCCAGCGGCAGCCATGAATTCAACCCAAGCGCTCTAATGACGTGGATGGTTACGTTACCGTTGCTCACATAGATATGATGTCTATGGTTGCTCATATGTCCATCATCGTATAAAGCCCGCCCTGACAATTTGATTGGTCCGAACAATTTTTGTTCGGGCATCATAGCTCCTCAACGGATCGAGTCCAGACCGAACTTCCCGACCAAAAAATGTTGTGGGCGGGGTTCGGGCTGGCATCCAGGCTAGCCAAGAGGTGCTATAATCACAGATTTTGAAAAGTGTCCGTTTATTCTCTCTATTGCGTAATCTGCCGCTGCGCCGCGGCTCATTCAGAGCGATTGAAAGCTGGTAGCAGATTATTTTAAGTGAAACGTAGTTAAAATAATTCATAATCACAATACTGAAATTACTGAAATTAAATTGAATAATTAATGAAAACTTAAAACATTGCAAAAGAAACATATTAGGCTACATCAATGAGGCTTTGCAAGAGCAAGACGTTACCACAAAATAGTCCAAACCAACATAAATTAACAACATGAGTTTTTCCATGCCTCTCTTGCGATGGATCTCTTTTAGCAAGTTTCACCCTTGCCTATTTAGTCTCCCTCGCTGCGCGTGGCGGGTCTCTCTCGAAATTAAAAAATTCAGGGTAAAAACACATCATAGGCCTACAGCTGATAATATTGTATGTTGTCGCGTGTCATCCATTTAAAAAAAAACCTAAACAAATTATTTAGCCTTTGTTGCTTCAAAGACACAGCATGCCTTGTTGAATTCACCTTACAATGAAACGAGGTTGATCTTGAAATAAAGAGCTCTTTATCTACTGATCACTCCCATTCGTTTCTTGCCATGAATGCGTGCGTCATCAACAGTTCATGTTTAGATAATGCCAGATCGTTGACAATCATACACACTCCTCAAATATTCTAAAAAACAGTTGATACAACTGGATTGAACACTTAAATTTAAATTTTATGTGAAAAAGCTTTAAATAGGCTACAATAAATAAACTAAAATATTTATAATTTAATAAGATATGGGGTCTACATTTGGACACATCGAGAGAATTTTGCCTTTGCCTTTGCCTGCTCTTCAGGCTGGCTATCCGACACTCTCCATATGAAAGAGGAACATTAACACCTATTGTCCTGCACACACAATAAACACTGAACTGTTCCTCCAAACCCCCCACAGGCTCTTTGAGTCTGAGAATGACTTAAAACTAAGAGAAAATTCAGACTAAAATTATACTTTTATATAATTATATTTATAAAATTATACACTATTCTAAACATTAGCATTAGGCTATTAAAGTGTTGATAATGAAGGAATTAAAGGGGTCATGAACTGGCTTTTTAAAAAAAATTATATTGTTGTCTGAGGTCAACTTATGACGTTCGCTTGGTTTTTACATTCAAAAACATCAAAATGAATAAGTAATAGGCTATTTTCTAGCCTAGTTTTGAGCCTAGCTGAAAAACGCTCGGTTTTTATGGGCGTCTCGCATTGAAGACTTGAAAGTAAACGCCCACTGCTGTAAGTGGATAACAGTTTTGCATATTACAATGAGTTTCAACTCACTCGTCGGTGCACATGGGGGAAATTGTTTTGAAAACTTCCAATGTTGTAAAATGGCAACCGGAATGACTCTAGGGTTGCCACCTATGTCTGATAAAAAACCGGGACATCGATGACCCGCCCAACGGGGGGGTGGGGGGGGGGGGGGGGGGGGGGGGGGGGGGTTCTAGTGGGGTGTTGGCAATGCGCCCCCACGGAAGAAAATTTTGAAACATAACCCCTGAAATTCTTACATTTTATAGCACATTATAATGCAACTTATTAGGCAAAGTTGCATTAGATATATTTTTAATATTTTTACAAGTTGCACATAAATTAATAGCAAAGTAGGCTTAATCAATATACAAGACTTTTACCACTCAGATATATAAAGGCTATCATGATAATTTTGCCAAACATTAACCATGTATTTGTTTAGTTCATAATACGTTTTATTTTTAACTTAAACAAATACAACATATAACATTCAAAAATCATCGGCTTACTGCATTTGAAGAAAAATAAACACATCAGTTTTCTGTAGCCTTGTGCAAACTTATTCAATAGAATTAGACTTCTAGAATGTTCTTTCCAGTGCAAAAAATTATATTTTAGTAGTTTTTCTTATCATAGCCTACAAATGTCTCAGTTTACTCGATTTACTGAAGCCTGTAAAACAAACGCATTTGCAGCTGCACAGCCGTGTGTATATCTGCTGGCTGCTCTGCGGACACTGACATCCAATAGCGCGGACGCCATAAATTTCCCGGGACAGGTTATTAAAAAGAAGGACAATCCCGGTAAAACCGGGACAGGTGGCAACCCTAAATGACTCGCCCATACATGTCCGATTCCGAATCGCAGGACAATGAACCAACAACACCTCAAATAAAACAGATACTTCAGCCTGTGATGTTAAATTAAATTCTGTTTGACAAGCTACATCCTTCATAGTTGGACTCTTCTGCGACTGATTAGACACGTACACATAATTATTAGATATCAAACGATCTGTAACAATGCAATACTAGCCTATCAGATTATTATTATTTTTTAAATAACAATTTTACTCACATAAGTGTGTTGCACCATTCCTGTCGGATCCAATATAGAAGGCACAGCACCGTTTTTTTTATCTTAATCGGTCTGCAAATCCAGTCTCGACCTGTGTCTTGTTTACAAAACAATCCTCAGTGAAATGAAGCAAACAAACGGACAATGTTTTACCCACATCAGCTGGAACGTCATTAAAAATAAAGTTTAAGCATTTCTATTGGAATCCAGAGGAAGCTTATGCAGCGACTGTCGTCTTCCACAACCAGGTACTGCACAATATTTTGTAAACGGCATGTTTATTGCTCGGTAGCTCGGTCCAGTTTGTCATCACGAGGTAGGCATCTATGTTATTTAGCTATGCGTGTAAAATGCGCGAACCGGTGGGCGGGGCTAAACCGGCCGTGTTGAAGTAGGCGTTGATCTTCTTCTGCGGGGGTGGTGTTTTATCCTCTTTGACGTCAAAGTTCCCCACTTTGAAAAACGGTCGTTTGCTGAGGCCATACATGCCAACCCTCCCGATTTTTCCGGGAGACTCCCGAATTTCAAAGCCCCTCCCGAAAATCTCCCGGACCGACCTTTCTCCCGAATTTCTCCGGATTTCCGAGTGCGGGTGCGAGAGTGACACCCAGCCGATGGGGTGTCGTTGGTTGTTGCGTTAAATCTTACCTAGAAACAATAGTGCTATTTTCTGATTGGCTAACAACACCAGACGAACAACACCATAGGAGACGCACTTGATTCCTGCCAGTTCCAGAGGGGCGCCGCGGCATAAATATATTACAAATAGTTTTTGAGCGTGAGAAATACGGGGAGAAATACAATGTGTGGCGGGAGAGCGTGACACAAGACCGAAATGAGTGACTGCCATGCTCAATGCGTGACACTTGAGAGCCCTGCTGATGTGTGATGAAAGCACAAGCAGAAACACAGATAAAGTATGTATTTTGAATTTACACTTCTCTTGTAAGTAATTTGTGGCTGCTGTCAGTGAAAATTGCTCTCTATTATACAATATATATATATATATATATATATATATATATATATATATATATATATATATATATATATATATATATATATATATATACAAAAAATATTGTTAAAAAATTGCGTTTGTGATATATGATCCCCCCAACCCCCCCCCGCCCCTTGAATATCTCCCGAATTCTGAGGTCTCAAGGTTGGCAAGTATGGCTGAGGCTGGTGTCAATAAAAGCATTTATTGGACTAACAAGGACGTTTTCTGTTCTGAAACTGACAGGATATTCTTATAATATGATGACCTCTTAGATGTCAAAAGCTCAAGGAAAATTTGATTTCTCAGTTCATCACCCCTTTAAATGATTTAAGCTACATGTAGTGATATTTCTGTCATAAACGTTTATTACTAAATATTTCATTATTTCAATAATTTAAGAAATAATACTGGTTTGTGCCAGCTTTTCCCAAGCAAAACCAAATGCATGCTCATTTGTTGTCATGAACAAAATATTCAACTAAATATTAAATTATACAGGGATCTTTGGATCCTTACAACCAGGCATGCAATTTGTGAATTTTTTTATTTTTATTATTATTATTATTATTCAAATAAATCTCGAACCACAGTGCTTCGTTGTATAGGCTACTGCTGCTAAACTATAACATTTATAGAATAATTATCAACTTGTCAGAAATGAAACAATATCGCAACATTTCGACAAATAAATTATTTGATCTGTTTTTACATTTTAAATCAGGGTGATTTATTTAATTATCTTTTCTCATTGGGAAGCGCTTCTAAACCTGTTTGAGCAGATCCTCTGTACCTCTCATTTTCATATGGATTACATATTCAGATAACATTTATTAGCCTAAATTTAGACATTTAAAGGCTTGAGACATAGCTGATTTCTTATCGTGACTGAGCTGAGGCAAGTGGCTTTCGGTTCATTTTTTTGACACGCAGTTCCCGGAGACAGAGACGACAGATAAACTTTTGTCGTTAGCCTAATATGAATAAAAGTTTACAGTTTTGAACAATGTAGGCTACTCTACTCTTATCTGTATGACCAAAAAATCACGGAGTAGCCTATTAAGTTATTTTAGCTGTTATGAAAAAATAAATCCAAATGAACGCGCCCCCTCGTTTGGCGAACACTAACTTTAACATTTATATATGTTATATGGTCTATTGGTGAAGTAGCCTATATCATTGATCACTGTGGAGGGAGGGGTGTGGGGATTAAAATAATTCAGCAGAAGCAGGGATTTTTAGACCAGAAGAAAATCCCCATCCCCCCTGACACACTTTACTTAAAACCATCTTTTTAAAAACTATATATATATATATATATATATATATATATATATATATATATATATATATATATACATACATACATACATACATACACTCACCTAAAGGGATATTAGGAACACCTGTTCAATTTCTCATTAATGCAATTATCTAATCAACCAATCACATGGCAGTTGCTTCAATGCATTTAGGGGTGTGGTCCTGGTCAAGACAATCTCCTGAACTCCAAACTGAATGTCAAAATGGGAAAGAAAGGTGATTTAAGCAATTTTGAGCGTGGCATGGTTGTTGGTGCCAGACGGGCTGGTCTGAGTATTTCACAATCTGCTCAGTTACTGGGATTTTCACGCACAACCATTTCTAGGGTTTACAAAGAATGGTGTGAAAAGGGAAAAACATCCAGTATGCGGCAGTCATGTGGGCGAAAATGCCTTGTTGATGCCAGAGGTCAGAGGAGAATTGGCCGACTGATTCAAGCTGATAGAAGAGCAACTTTGACTGAAATAACCACTCGTTACAACCGAGGTATGCAGCAAAGCATTTGTGAAGCCACAACACGCACAATCTTGAGGCGGATGGGCTACAACAGCAGAAGACCCCACCGGGTACAAATAGGAAATCAAATAGGAAAAAGAGGCTACAATTTGCAAGAGCTCACCAAAATTGGACAGTTGAAGACTGGAAAAATGTTGCCTGGTCTGATGAGTCTCGATTTCTGTTGAGATATTCAGATGCTAGAGTCAGAATTTGGCGTAAACAGAATGAGAACATGGATCCATCTTGCCTTGTTACCACTGTGCAGGCTGGTGGTGGTGGTGTAATGGTGTGGGGGATGTTTTCTTGGCACACTTTAGGCCCCTTGGTGCCAATTGGGCATTGTTTAAATGCAACGGCCTACCTGAGCATTGTTTCTGACCATATCCATCCCTTTATGGCCACTATGTACCCATCCTCTGATGGCTACTTCCAGCAGGATAATGCACCATGTCACAAAGCTCGAATCATTTCAAATTGGTTTCTTGAACATGACAATGAGTTCACTGTACTAAAATGGCCCCCACAGTCACCAGATCTCAACCCAATAGAGCATCTTTGGGACGTGGTGGAACGGGAGCTTTGTGCCCTGGATGTGCATCCCACAAATCTCCATCAACTACAAGAGGCTATCCTATCAATATGGGCCAACATTTCTAAAGAATGCTTTCAGCACCTAGTACCGTTTTAAAAGATGATATCTTATCTGTATGACTAAAAATTACGAAGAAAGGCTATAGCCTTAGGGATGCACCGATATTAACATTTTGGCCGATACCGATAACCAATAATCCTTTACATTTGAAAGCCGCTAACCGATATACAGTAGGTAGCCAACCAGAATGCCTATTGCCGCCGCGGCGTTCTACCGCGGTGAATTCACCGCGGCAAAAAAAACCCAGTCGCATTTCTAAGTCATTCGCGAAATGACCGCCAGGTGGCGCAAAGGGACATTTAGTGAAAGCAAAACGTATGTAAAAGTAGCCTACATTTTAAATAGAATATAGCAAACTTTTAGAGCAGAACATTTTATGAATCAAAATTTAAAAGAGGCCTATCTCGCAGTCAGTGAAAATAAATTAGGTGCAATCAATAATGCTAAACTATTGAGGAATGAGAAGATTGAAGAGTGCATCTGTCGTTTGTGGGCACACTGACGCGTGGACAACCGAACTTGTGGTCGAGTGGTAGAGCTGAAGGTTTAAGCAGTACAATGACACGGGTTCGAAACCCGAATAAATATGTTTTTTATATAATTACCATGCATTTCCATTTTACACCAAGGAACAAATCTCATCCAACAGATTGACTGAATTTACGTCTTCAAAAACAGTTCTGTTAAAAAAACAAAAAAAAACTTCACGGGGTTATATGCAGAAAGAATTTTTAAAAACAAGCATTTTTAATAAGCAAGGTGCGATTTGCCGGTGGGTGATTTCCCCCCTCCACATTATAGTGAATCAATGCCCTACCCTAAATAGACCATATCAAATATATACGTTTAAACAACAAACAATAAAATCTGAACCAGCGCTTCTGCTCCTGTATTGAGAGATAACATGCAGCGCATTTCAGTTACGATCCTGGTTCCAATGGCATTAATACATTCACGGCTTTTTAAAATGTCACAAAGCGTTTTGAGGTGGTTTTGAACGAAATATTGAAGTTTATAATTAAGTATTTTGACACACCACGCCTAGTGCGTATTCTAAAATGGGGTTCTCACTCATTTGAGCGAACACACACTGGTGAAATAAACGTTTGGGCTTTTCTCAGTGTGCTTCGACATGGCCGATTGGTAGAGCTGACGGTTCATCAATCGGAAGACCTGCGTTCAAATCCCGAACAAACATGGACTTCTGTAAATATATATATATATATATATATATATATATATATATATATATATATATATATATATATTTTTTTTTTTAGGCTATTAATGCAGATTTGTTTAGTTCTACAACTCTGTTACACCATATATTTTTTTGCTTATATTTATAAAATAATATTACCATGCATTTCCATTTTACACTAAGGAACAAATAGGCTATCCAACAGAACGACTTTAGATCTGTAGCTAATAATACCAATTGTTCAAAAGCAGTTTTGTATAAAAAAAAAAGATATATAGGCCTATATATATCTATATTTGTTGTATTCCCTATAGCCTACATAGAGTTTTTAAAAACATGGTTTTAAGGAAAGTTTTCGACAAAGGAGGCAGTGCGTTCATTTGATTTATTTTTCTCATAACAGCTAAAATAACTTAATAGGCTATACGTGATTTTTTTGGTCATACAGATAAGAGTAGAGTAGCCTACATCGTTCAAAACTGTACACTTTTTTTAGGCTAATGACAAGAGTTTATCTGTCGTCTCTCTCTGTCTCCGGGAACTGCGCGTCACAAAAATAAACCGAAAGCCACTTGCCTCAGCTCAGTCACGATAGGAAATCGGATATGTCTAAAGCCTTTATACATGTCTAAATATTTAGTTAATAAATGTTATCTGATTATGTAATCCATATGAAAACGAGAGGTACAGAGAATCTGCTCAAATATGTTTATGATGTGATTGTGAGCGCCTCGCAATGAGAAAATGACAAGGTGAAAATCTCGTTTAATTAAATGTAGAGACTAAATCTAATTAAAATGTCAATGTCAAATCATTTATTTGTCGAAGTGTTGCTATATTGTTTCATTTAAAGTTCATAATTATTATCTAAATGTTATTTAGTTTATCAGCAGTAGCTACCACGAAGCACTGATATTTATTTGAATAATAATTTTAAAAAGAACTCATTCACAATTTGCATGCCTGGATCCAAAGATCCCTGTAGAATTTAATATTGAGTTGAGCATTTTGTTCATGACAACAAAATGAACATGCGTTTGAAGATTATATTTAGTTTTGCTTGGAAAAAGCTGGCCCAAACCAGTTTTATTTCTTAAATTATTTAAATAATGAAATATTTAGTAATAAACTTTTATGACAGATACCACTACATGTAGCTTAAATCATTTAATTCTTTCATTATCAACACTTTAATAGCCTAATGCTAGAAGAGCGATTTAAGTGTGAATTGCGACTTCTCCTTATTTTAAGTCAGACTCAGACTCAGAGAGCCTGTGGGGGGTTTGGAGGGACAGACAATAGGTGTTAATGTTCCTCATTCATATGGAGAGTGTCGGATAGCCAGCCCGATGGCAAAGGCAAAATTATTTTAAGGATAGGCTACATCTCTCGATGTGTCCCCATATTTGATTAAATTATAAATATTGTAGTTTATTTATTGTAGCCTATAAAGTGTTTTCACACACAAATTTAAATTGAAGTGTTCAATCCAGTTGTTTCAACTGGTTCTGTAGAGTTTAAGAATGTTTGAGCAAGGGAGACTAAATAAACTTGCTGAGATCCAGCGCGAGAGAGGCAAAACTCATGTCTTTAATTTATGTTGCTGTGGACTATTTTCGATTTGTACCGTTTCGTTTAATTTAGCTGCAATTTCTTTGGCAAAACAAATTTAAAATGTAGCAAGAATAAGATTCTGTGTTTCTTTTTTGCATGGAAATAAAGTCTAAATGCAAATTAGGTTGCCACCTGTCCCGGTTTTTACCGGGATTGTCCTTCTTTTTAATAACCTGTCCCGGGAAATTTAAGCACTCTCCCGGGACAATGAATGTCCCGGTTTTCGAAAGGCTACGTGATTATGTAAGTTCAAACCATAGACAGGTTCAAACTGTGTAGCCCGCGGCCGCTTGCACGGCAGAGAGAGGGAGAGACAGAACACCGGCTAGATCCCCCCCCTAACTACAGATGGTAGTCGCCGCTCAAAGTGTGGGGCGCGCCCCTCTATGGGTGGGAAATAGCCTAGAGAAAAGACAGGTTGGGCGCGCCAACGGGAGGAACTTTTCCTTTTTATGCCTTTATATCTTTATTCGTTCATGGCGAGTCTATATCGCATCTTCATCTTTGCAGCGACGCAGAAAACACCAGTTTATTAATAAACAATTAAATGTCTCCTTGCTATTTTTTACACATTCACCTTTGCCGGCTCGTGCGCTTGAGTGCAGCTTTATAACACTCACTCATTACCCTGTATAGCCTATTTAAGTTATTAAATCAATTTAAAGGGGTGATTTGTCCACTGATGGCTTAAATAAACAACTAAGCTACTAGTTGACTAGAAAAAAACTAGTCGGAGACAGCATGAGCGCGCGACCCTGAGCGGAATGAGCGAGCCGAGGAATATCCAGAAATGCTCACATGCTCTGATCGGAACAAAGGAATTTTGACATAATTAATCATTAGTTTATATCTCATGCACTGCCCATAATTTTAATCCCATATCAAACACATTAGCCTATGTTATGTCTATTTTAATTTTTTCATTTTTTTGTTTTGCCAAATGGATTTCTCTTCTTTTCTTTTTTTAACATTTTGACACAGCAGCACTTTTATTTTCTCTATTTTTGTTTTTGTTTGTTTAGTTTGTATTTAGATACCCACTTGTTACTTCAATAAATTGGAACATTTTAAGCTTGTTGAGTATTTCATTAGCATTGTGTTGGGGCGATGGGGGCAGTGGGGCTTGAAAATTATGAGTCTATCCATCGGGTGCAGAAAAAAGATTGCATGTGTGTGCTAGTGTGCGTGTGTTTATGAAGCGAATGTAAGAAGCCCCCCCTTACAACCCCCCAGCTCTACTGTAGCAATATTGTAATATGCCATTGATTATTAAACAAAACGCTTGACTTTAAATAAATAAAGAGTTAATAAACTCGCAAATAAACAGTCACCTATTTAAGCATCAAGAACGGTTAAAGATTATTGCTGTCGGCCAACATAATGTTATGTTGAGGTTCGATCTCGGGTCTCTTGGATCTCCGTGTCGTTGCGTTAACCACAGAGCCACCGCCTGACCGTTTATGTCAACGTCTTATACTTTTCCAAAGCCTTGATGTAGCCTAATATGTTTCTATTGCAATGTTTTATATGGAAATGTTTTCATTATTTATTCAATTTAATTTAAGTATTGGGATGAATTATTTTAACTACATTTCACTTAAATTCATCTGCTACCAGCTTTCAATCGCTCTGAATGAGCCGCGACGCAGCGGCAGATTACGCAATAGAGAGAATAAACGGACACTTTTCAAAGTCTGTGATTGTAGCGCCTCTTAGCGGTTAAAGGCAGCAAATACACCCCGAATTTCACCGCCGCGGCAAAGCGGCGGCGTTGAAAGTATTATTCTGGTTGGTAACCTACTGTATTGTCCGATAACTCTAAATTAAAATTTTTATATACTTTGATACCCTGTATACAAATACAAAAGGCTCACCATTAAAAGCCATGTCTCAAACACTTTTAACATAAATTAAACATATACAAATACAGTATAGCCTAGTTTTAACCAGTGTACGATTCCTTAACTTTTAAAACTAATTTTACATTCCTATGGGCAACTTTCTTTATTAAAAAATGGTAACACTTTATAATAAGGTTTAATTTTGTTAGCATTAGTTAGCATTAACCAACAATTTTATAAGACGTTTTTAAGAAAGTTTTATCTAACATTAGTCAATGCACTGTGAACTAACATGAACACACATATTTTATTAACTAACAATAACAAAGGCTATTGTTCTCTGTTAGTTAATGCATTAACAAATGAGACCTTATTGTTAAGTGCTATCAAAAAATCTTTTGCCTAACAAAAAATAAATAAATATATACCTAAATACCTAAATAATGCAAACAAGTAATTGAATAACATTGGGCTGCATATAAAGAAACAAAATGGATCAATAAAATGGAATCGCCTCTGCACGGACAATAAGGAAATTATTTTTATCAAACCATATCGTTGATGAAAATAATACAAGAACAAAATAATGTTAGTTATTAATTATAACGCAATGTAAAACAAAAAAATTAACATTTTTAATATTACAGTGATAGTAAACATCTTTAATAACTTAGTAAGTAAGTAAATTTTACTTATAAAGCACATTTAAACATAGCAGAGCTATCCAAAGTGCTGAACATAGTAATGAATAAAAAATAAAAATAAATAAATAACAACACAGAAACATAAAACAAATTAAACAAACAATTAAAACAGGATATTCAGTATCAAAACGACAGGGAAAAGAGATATGTTTTCAATTTTGATTTAAAAATATAAATGGAAGGTGCAAGGCGGATGTCCAGAGGCAATTGATTCCATAGGTGGGGGGCGGCAACTGAAAAAGCTCTATCTCCCTTAGTTTTTAAACGAGAGCAGGGGATGGATAGTAGAGCCTTGTCTGCAGATCTTAATCTGGAAGGTGGCAAAAAAGTAAGAAGATTTGTTATGTAAACTGGAGCTTGATCGTTAAGAGCTTTAAAAACAAACAACAAGATTTTAAACTGAATTCTAAAATGAATCGGGAGCCAATGAAGGGATGCTAAAATAGGGGTGACATGATCAAATTTCTTTGTCCCGGTCAGCAGCCTTGCAGCTGCATTTTGTACCAACTGGAGGCGACCAAATGATGACTGAGGAAGACCCAGGTACAAGGAATTACAATAGTTTAAGCATGAGGTAATAAAAGCATGGATAATCTTCTCCAATTCTTGTGCTGACAGAAACGATTTAATGTTTGAAATAATCCGCAATTGATAAAAACTATTCCTAACAACAGAATTAATTTGTTTAGTTAAGGCCAATTCTGAGTCCATGATAACGCCAAGGTTCCTAACCTGGTTCCTAACCTGGGAGAGGGGAAATGATTGCTTAGCTCCCCTATAGTACTACTCCTCAATTTCGGGGAACCAAAAACAATTATTTTCGTTTTGTCCTCGTTCATTTGGAGAAAGCTGAGCGTTAACCATTTCTTAATATCCCTGAGGCAATCCAACAAAGGTTGAATTGAATCACCAGCTTTCAGCGGCAGGTACAGCTGTGAATCATCTGCATAAAAATGAAACGAAACATTGTGCTTCCTAACAATATCCCCCAATGGACGCATAGACAAGTTAAAAAGAAGAGGACCCAGAATAGAGCCCTGCAGAACTCCTCTAATAATAGCAGCAGTAGACGATGAAAATTTACCTATCTCCACTGAAAAAGACCTGTCTTTAAGATATGATCTAAACCACTGTAAGGCCGTACCCTTGATACCGAAGAAATGCTCCAAACACAAAATAAGAACACTATGGTCTACAGTATCGAAGGCAGCCGTAAGATCCAGCAGGATCAATACGGCATTTTTACCGCCGTCAACTGCAAGTAAAATGTCATTGAACACTTTTAACAATGCAGACTCTGTGCTGTGATGGCAGTGAAACCAGATTGAAAAGGTTCTAGTACATTTGCAGAATTTAGAAACGATTGCAATTGTGACAGGACAACTTTTTCTAAAACTTTTGATTAAAATGATAGCTTAAAGACAGGCCTATAATTATTAAAGCAACCCTCATCCAAACCTTGTTTCTTAAGCAAAGGATGAACAACCGCATGCTTGAAACTATTCGGAACTATCCCAGTGTCCAAAGACGAATTAATCAACTCTTGGACACTGGGACCGATTATGGGAAACGCCTCTTTTAGAATATCCGCAGGTATAACATCAAGTGAGGAGGTAGTTGTTTTCATCCTGTTAACCACTTCACAGAGTTCCATTAAAGAGACATGCGTAAAGTTTTGGAAGAAAAAACCCGGACTAACCAGCGAATTTGAAGACTGGTCTGGAAGCTGTAAAGTGAAAGATGTATGAATAGCTAACACTTTATTCGCAAAAAACATAAAAAAAATTCTCACAACGTTCAGGCGAGGGTTCTCCATGAAATTGACACCTTGGACTTATTACAGAGTTTATCGCCGAAAATAAAATCTTAGGTCTATCACAGTGTTTATCAATTAAATCAGAGAAATATTTAGATCTAGCTGATTTAGCAGCACTCTGAAACTTAACCAAACACTCCTTAAAAATCTTCTTCTTAGTTACTGTTTCAAATGACATTTCTGTGTGAGCTGCGCATGCTGAATCTGAAGAGAACAAACGTTAAACCGAATCGCTTTGCTAGAAGGTTAATCAACACAACGGTTGCTGAAGAATACAAATTTATTACAATAGTGAATACAATTATAATTATATCCCAATCATACAATTATGATTACATGATTACATGATATATGATGAAACAGTCCCAATGATATAGCTTTTAATGTTTTGCATTGTTGTTTAATCTGCGCGCGCTGAAGCTGAAGAGAACGAGCACCAGGAAACTGAAGAACTTTTCTAGCAGGTTGTTTAAATCCACGAAACGCATCATTGTCACGGTGGATACAGGAGACAGACAGGTGGTAAGTGAAATGGTGTTTATTAACAGAACAGCAGAAGCAGACGGAGTTATGGTGAGTATCTTAACAGAAGATAATTGGATGGACTTAGCCACAGGAATAATCAGAGTCTCTGTTACAGATGATGATGACCCGTCACTGGAAAGGGCTGCAGTAGAACGGCTGGGAACTGGAGACGGCAGATGATGATGAAGACAATCCGATAGGAACAGGTGAGTAGCAGGTAAGTTGCAGGTAAGTCTCTGGTTGAGCAGAGGTGAGTCTGTGTGTCAGGTATAGACGAGATCAGACAGTGACTGCAGGGAGAGTGAGTGTTATATAGTCCGTGCTGGTGATGAGATGACGTGATGGAGATCAGGTGTGGTGATGAGGGAATCGAGTGCAGGTGAGGATCCAGGGGAATGCTGGGAAATGTAGTGAATGTAGGTGATGAAGGTAAACGTGAATGTGACATTACACCCCCCTCCGGAAAGCGCGACCTCGCGCTGCAGAGGAGTCAAGGCGGAGCAGATGAGAGAGGACGTGTCCAGGGCGGAGCTGTGGGACCCTCGGGCGTCCATGGCGGTGAGCCCCCTTCGGGTGGCCATGGCGGTGAGACCCCTTCGGGTGGCCATGGCGGTGAAACCCCTTCGGGTGGCCATGGCGGTGAAGACCCAGTAGAAGTTTCCAAGATCCCCAACTGTGCCGAATGGACCCAGAGCCGAGGTGACACCACAGGTCTGGAGGGCCAAGGCAGATCTGCAGGCTCATGGGATCGACACGGAGAAGGGGCTCTGGAAGCCCGTGGCGTAACCAGTGCGAGGGAGGACGACTGAGGAGCAGGAGGGAAGATGGAGCCCGGTGGAGCAGAAGGGATGCAGGGCAGAGGCACAGCCGGTAGCACGGAGTCCCGAGGTGGAACCAGGGTGACGGCTGACCAATGTGAGGAAGGAAGGAGGAGTGAGCCTGGTGGAGCTATCGGGCTGACAAGACCCGGCGGAGGTGAGGGCACAATGAGCCGCAGAGAGGCTGTAGGGTCGGAGGACCAAGGTGGAGTCAGAGGTTCAGGGTATTGAGGCAAGGACAGGGGATCCACTGACCAGGGCGATGCTGAGGCTTGGAGACCCAGAGGCGGCTCCACAGCGATACTGGGGGGTAGCTGTGGATGGGCAGCAGGGTCGACAGGGCTCAGTAGAGGCGAGGCAGTAGAGCATGAAGACATCAATAGCGGAGGTGGGAGAGGGAGGCAGGGTGGGAATATAGTTTCTGGCTGGACGGCGGTCTCTGGCTGGACGGCGGTCTCTGGCTGGACGGCGGTCTCTGGCTGGACGGCGGTCTCTGGCTGGACGGCGGTCTCTGGCGGGCAGGCAACGGGCTCAGGCTCTGGCGCTGGGTCAACGGGCTCTGGCTCTGGCGCTGGGTCAACGGGCTCTGGCTCTGGCGCTGGGTCAACGGGCTCTGGCTCTGGCGCTGGGTCAACGGGCTCTGGCTCTGGCGCTGGGTCAACGGGCTCTGGCTCTGGCGCTGGGTCAACGGGCTCTGGCTCTGGCGCTGGGTCAACGGGCTCTGGCTCTGGCGCTGGGTCAACGGGCTCTGGCTCTGGCGCTGGGTCAACGGGCTCTGGCTCTGGCGCTGGGTCAACGGGCTCTGGCTCTGGCGCTGGGTCAACGGGCTCTGGCTCTGGCGCTGGGTCAACGGGCTCTGGCTCTGGCGCTGGGTCAACGGGCTCTGGCTCTGGCGCTGGGTCAACGGGCTCTGGCTCTGGCGCTGGGTCAACGGGCTCTGGCTCTGGCGCTGGGTCAACGGGCTCTGGTTCAGTGAAAAAGTCTATTAGGTCCATACTGGCAGGGCCCAGCGGTAGCGTCTCTGTGCTGGATGGGACCAGCGGCGAAGGCTCTGTGCTGGATGGGACCAGCGGCGAAGGCTCTGTGCTGGATGGGACCAGCGGCGAAGGCTCTGTGCTGGATGGGACCAGCGGCGAAGGCTCTGTGCTGGATGGGACCAGCGGCGAAGGCTCTGTGCTGGATGGGACCAGCGGCGAAGGCTCTGTGCTGGATGGGACCAGCGGCGAAGGCTCTGTGCTGGATGGGACCAGCGGCGAAGGCTCTGTGCTGGATGGGACCAGCGGCGAAGTGGGCTTGGTGCTGGTAGGTTGTGTACCGGGTCGGGAACCGACACTCTCCAGACACCGGATCACGGTCTCCCTCCAGCTGAGTCCGGTGGTGTCTGGAAGGTCGATCCGGTGGTGTAATCTGGCCCCGAGCCAGAATAAGGTACACAACCGCTCGTCAGCCACATTACTGACGAGTGCAATGCGGATAAAGCCTTCCACAAACGAAGACCAACTTTGGCTCTCCTGAGCCAGGACGATAATTTTTACCCCATCGTCCATCTTGGGGCGGTCTGATCTTCTGTCACGGTTGATGCAGGAGACAGACAGGTGGTAAGTGAAATGGTGTTTATTAACAGAACAGCAGAAGCAGACGGAGTTATGGTGAGTATCTTAACAGAAGATAATTGGATGGACTTAGCCACAGGAATAATCAGAGTCTCTGTTACAGATGATGATGACCCGTCACTGGAAAGGGCTGCAGTAGAACGGCTGGGAACTGGAGACGGCAGATGATGATGAAGACAATCCGATAGGAACAGGTGAGTAGCAGGTAAGTTGCAGGTAAGTCTCTGGTTGAGCAGAGGTGAGTCTGTGTGTCAGGTATAGACGAGATCAGACAGTGACTGCAGGGAGAGTGAGTGTTATATAGTCCGTGCTGGTGATGAGATGACGTGATGGAGATCAGGTGTGGTGATGAGGGAATCGAGTGCAGGTGAGGATCCAGGGGAATGCTGGGAAATGTAGTGAATGTAGGTGATGAAGGTAAACGTGAATGTGACAATCATATGTGAGATTAATTAGATATTTATTTTACATCAACTTTATATTACGATTTATCTGCACAAAATGACGTGAATGCACAATCGAACTTGTGCTGGTCATAATGTTGTAGTAGGCTAATCCCTGTTCTGGACGCGCTATTCCCACAACAATGCGCTGATGGCAACTAAACCTAGAGAATTCACAACGTTTTATTACAATAGTGTTCTCATTATAATGGCATGTATATGTAAGTCCCAATTATAGTTATAAATGTGCATTGCTGTTTGATCTGCGCACGCTAAAGATAAAGATGATCACCGGTACAATGAAGCGCTACTTGTGCTTGTAATGAAGGCTTAACCCCATAGACGCGCTCTTTCCACCACAATGCACTCGTCGCGCTGAAACACTGGCAAACAAGAATTCACACTATTCTTTTGCAGGCGTGTTTTTATTACAATGTTATGAAGCCTATGTGACAGATGTGTGCTGCACATGTTGCACTGAACTGTTTCTTCCTTTTCGAAGTGAATCCAATCATTCAGAACCATCATGGCGAACAGCGCACATCTCTCAACTGAAGTAAATAATCTATTATCTATCGGCTTTGATATATCGGCCCAATTTTCTTATCGGATTGATAACGATAACATCAAAAAAGACCATTTATTGGCCGATATCGATATGTGGTTGATATATCGTGCATCCCTATATAGCCTATTTAGTTATTTTAGCTGTTATGAGAAAAATAAATTCAAGTGAACGCGCCGCCGAGTTTGTCGAACTAATTCAATGCCAGAATAAAACCCAGATTTTAGAATACGCACTCGGCGGGGTATGTCAAAATACTTCATTATAAACTTCAATATTTCGTTCAAAACCACCTCAAAACGCTTTTTAACATTTTAAAAAGCCGTGAATCAATGTATTAAGGCCACTGGAACTAGGATCGTAAACGCGCTGATGTTTTTAAAAATTCTTTCTGCATATATTTCGGAACCCCATGAAGGTTTTTTTTGTTCTAAAAGTTTGTTCTATTCTGTTTCGTTTGTTTATTTTTACGTTTTTTTTTTTTTTTTTACATTTTTACATATATATATATATTTTTTTACATATTCAATTAGTCTCATTCTTGTTTTTTTACAAGACCTTTTGCTGTTTTTAATAAACAGATAGCCTACAAACAGAGCTATATAATAGTTTACTGTTCGTACAACTAAAAGTATATAGCCTATGTATACTCCATGTATACTGTGTATACTATAAATTGTATGATTGTTTGTTTAAATAACATTAACCAAATTGTCTTTCTTTAATTAATAATACAATTATTACTTTAACATGCAGTTTCTACTCCACCAATTTTTTTTTTCATTATTGTACACAAATGTCAAAATAATTCTGATTTTTCATGTACTTGTTGTAGGCTTATTTGGAAATTACCATAGTTGTAGTATTTTATTCTTACTGTTAATTTCCATTAGCCCCACTTATGTTTCAAAATGCGGCAATTGCTGCTGTTTTGCTAAATGTTCCTTTGCGACACCTGGCGGTCATTTCGCGAATGACTGAAATGCGACTGCTTTATTTTTGACGCGGTGGATTTGCCGTGGCAGTTGTCGTGGCGGTAATAAGCATTCTGGTTGAATACCTACTGTACAAATAGTGAGTTCTTCATTCATTGTCACTGTAATTAACAAAGTGTTATTGTTTAATTAGCTATTATGTAAAGAGATAGATAATGCTTTGTTAACAACGTATTAACCATAAATATTTCTCACTTTAGATTAGGTCACGGAAAATCAGAAAATAACATTAAGTGCTTTAATACAGCCTTTATTAGACATTAATTACATTAGTATTAAGAGTTCCTTAAAATGTTTACAAATACATTATAACACACACACACACACCCTCACTCACACAAACACACAGACACATTCTCATACAAACACACACACACACACACACACACACACACACACACACACACACACACACACACACACACACACACACACACACACACACACACACACACACACACACACACACACACACACACACACACACACAAAAACACAGACACATTCTCATACAAACACACACACACACACACACACACACACACACACACACACACACACACACACACACACACACACACACACACACACACACACACACACACACACTGAGCCACAATTATTGTTTAATTAGCTCTTATGTAAAGAGTTAGATAATGCTGTGTTAACAACGTATTAATCATAAATAGTTCTCACTTTAGATAAGGTCACAGGAAATCAGAAAATGCCATTAAGTGCTTTAATACAGCCTTTATTGTACATTAATTGCATTAGTATTAAGAGGTCCTTAACATTTTTACAAATACATTAAGAACACACACACACACACACACACACACACACACACACACACACACACACACACACACACACACACACACACACACACACACACACACACACACACACACACACACAGCTTAGAATAAGTGAACACACCCATGCTAAAATTGACTAAAAAGAGGGATAAAAAATATTAATGCCTTAACACTATGTATAAACAAAATTGAACTAACATCTGTAAAATTGTAGGTAAATATGTACTTACTATTTCTGATTTCGGACTGTTTAGCTTTTGCATTTACACACATTTACAACTGATATATGCGAGCATGCATCGTCAATGATAATAATGAGGCAGACACACACACACACACACACACACACACACACACACACACACACACACACACACACACACACACACACACACACACACACACACACACACACACACACACACACACACACACACACACACACAGCACACACACACACACACACACACACACACACACACACACACACACACACACACCACAGGCATACAGTATCAGCATCATACAGTACTACATTCTCTTTTCTAGTTCAAGTTTCTATTAAAAGCTGATTTGCTCTGTTGTGATCGCTACCGTAGACATAAGGGTTAATATTTGAACTTTTAACTTTCATCCCAGTATTTCTATGATAATTTGAACTATTGTATCAAAGAAATAATGATACTATTATGAGGTTGAAAAGACCTTTTGTGAAGCTGTTTCATGACAACTCTCTCTGGGTCAGCGGCAGCGCCAACACAGATTTAAAATGTTACCAGTGGCAGATTAAGACTCTTTGGTGCCCCTGGGCACTGACACCTAGAATGCCCCCCCATAATAATAGCAATACATTCAATTGTTATTATTTTTATTTCATTTACAACCAAAATCTGTCTGTACGACGTCGGATGTTGACATCCGTCTGACGTTTTGTCGTCAAACCAACTTTCGGCACTGACACCTAGAGTGTCTCTAGACACCTAGAGCTGCCTCTTTCTGCAACCTTTGCAAAGTACAACTGTAGTGGATTCACACATGCATGAGAGTTGCGAGTCAGCTTAATTTTGATTGAAAGGACGCAAAACACGCGACACCGCACAGCACACTCCCAGCGAGCGTTTTCAGTTCATATAGAAGTTTAGCTTCACGCTAACCGCGAGCTTAAAGCTCAACTTCCAGTGGAATTAATTGAAAACGCTTGCTCTGCTCCGTGCCATTGGACACACTAGTGTAATATGGGCATTGAAATGAAACACACGTGCTCACGTAGTAGTGTGAATCTGGCGGTAGATTGCGCAAAAACACAAAACATATAAAATAGTGAAAATGAGAAACATGCCAGTGTTGTTATTTATTTTTTAAGAGTTATGTTTATATCTGGATATAGGCTTAATGTGTGTCATTGTTCTCTACAGGTTGAGGGATTGTGGTGTCACAGATGAAGGTTGTGTTGCTCTGGCTTCAGCTCTGAGATCAAACCCCTCACACCTGAGAGATCTGAATCTGTCTGGGAATAAACTAGGAGACTCAGGAGTGAAGCTGCTGGAGGATCTGAAGGATAATCCACATTATAAACTGGAGAAACTATGGCAAGAATAGTTTTTAATGATTTTCATCATATTTCATTTAAAGTTTAAATGGCTGATTAACTTGCTAGAAATAATAGTAGGCCTATAATAATAATAATAATAATAATAATAAAGCTTCAGGTTCAGGTTCAGTAACACTGTGTGTGTGTGTGTGTGTGTGTGTGTGTGTGTGTGTGTGTGTGTGTGTGTGTGTGTGTGTGTGTGTGTGTGTGTGTGTGTGTGTGTGTGTGTGTGTGTGTGTGTGTGAATATTTTGGCTGAGATCATCAGATAATGAGTCTTAAATTCAGCTTGAGTTTCTGTAGGTCTCTGAAATCTAAAGTGTGTTTAAAGGGGGGGGGGGGTGAAATGCTGTTTCATGCATAGTGAGTTTTTTACACTGTTAAAGAGTTGGATTCCCATGCTAAACATGGACAAAGTTTCAAAAAGGAAGTTGTAAGTTTGATGGAGTATTTCTGTTCCAAAAATACTCCTTCCGGTTTGTCACAAGTTTCGGAAAGTTTTTTTTCGAATACGGGCCTATGTGACGTCAGAGTAGCCGGAATTTCCTTATACGGGTCTTAAGGGCACTTCTCCCGGAAGTGCGCGCGCGCATCTGTAGCCTAGTGCGTGCGAGAGTGAGAGTCCTATGCCATCAGAGCGCTGGGCTCGGCTGCGCTGCAATAAAAAAAGGCACAAAAAAGTGTGTTTTTGGTTGCCAGGGCAAGACAACACTGCACAAATTTCCAAAGAACCCAGCGTTAAGGGACCTGTGGGTGGATTTTGTTTTTCCAGAGCAGCAACGGAGTTGTGCAAGTGTTCTTGTTTGTTCCCTTCATTTCGACGGTAATAGTTTTATAAACAAGGCCCAGTTCGACGCCGGATTTGCAGATCGCCTAATACTTAGATGGAGCAGTCCCAACGATAAAGGTTCACGGTCACGGTTGGAACCGCAGGCGGTGAGTAAAACTGCTTCAAATGTCTGTGTGTTGTTAACTATCGGCGTGTAAGCACAGCAAGTAAACAACATGATCACTTACAGTTAATGTATCTATGGAGCATGCGATGTATGGTGTGTGTGTGTGTGTGTGTGTGTGTGTGTGTGTGTGTGTGTGTGTGTGTGTGTGTGTGTGTGTGTGTGTGTGTGTGTGTGTGTGTGTGTGTGTGTGTGTGTGTGTGTGTTTTAAATACATTTGTTTAGCTGGCCACTGTAGGTGTCAGTTTGTTTATTGTAAAAATAATTCATGTCCTCATAAACCACGAGTCTGTCTGTTTACAAGTTACAACACACGCAAAAGCTTCGCGCGCTCCCGCCCACACGGCACGCCTCCACCCGCTCTGGTTTTTCCGGAAAGACTCGGTACAGCCTATCTTTCTTTTATATATATAATAAAACTAAAGACTTTTTGGAGGTATAAAGGATGCAATACTACTCCATAGGTACTCAAGATTAACATGAGATTGAGTGAAACTGAGTGTTTCACCCCCCCTTTAATATGAGTTTAATTCTGCTCATACTGTTGTGACTAATTGTGAAAATAATATTAATGTTATTTTCAGCTTTTCCCCTTTAACTGTCTCTATGTGTGTGATAATCTGAGATTTGGGTTGTTTGTTATTAACTGATTTTAAATCTCTAGTGAGTGTAATGATCATTTCTGCTGGTTCTGGATCAGCTGTCCGTTGTGTGAAAGTGAACTTTCATGTGCTTTTGATTTTGTACAGTGACTTTGAGCATCAGATAGAAGCTATATTATCATGTTTGAGAATGAATTAATATATATTATCTAGTTAGTTTTCTTATTAAAAGATGTGATAGATGTAATATCTCATACTGCATATGTGACTGTTTGTGTGTTTTATTTTAGGTATTAGATGACAGTCTGATCTTCTGATGATCATCTGATGGTGAATAAGGATCGACTACAGAGACTCACAGTCAACAGAATCAACAGAGACTGAAGATACAGTGACTTCACTGTTATAAATTAAGACTTCTTTAGATTTCAACGATCCTCTGACAGACCTGATGAGGCGGCAGTGAAACACCTTTTATTTCACAGCGGCAAACTAGTTTCTCTTTCATAGATTAGCATTTTATTTGTATAAACACACAGTATAAACACAAAAAGGGTAGACAAACACTAATGAAAGATTTTTTTTTTATAATTATGAGAAGAAAACAGTTCAAGCTCACTTTTCGAAAATAATGGAAGCTTGAGTTTATACTTCATGTTTTTAATAATAGTTACAATACTAATACAATACTAATAATGTAATAAAGGGGTCATATAATGCGTTTTCATGTTTTCCTTTTTTTGTGTGTGTTATGTAGGTGTTTGTGCATGTGTAAGATATGCAAACTTACAAAGTTCAAAGTCTCCTACGAAAAGATTTGTTGTATCTAATGCCGGTATAGACCTTATGTATCCCCGCACCTTTTCAGCGCTGTGTCTTTTGTCTTCCGGTTTGTATCTCCACAGTGATCTTATGTATTTGTTAATGAACGGCTCATTTTCAGATCTTCCCGGTCTACTGACATTTGTTAAGACATCTGCTTTAAACATTACAATCCTCATGATAACTTTCGTTAAATCCACTTCAAAAGCTAATTTGTCCTGGACAGCGATGCCTTAGAGATATACAGAGTGACCGCAAAAACTTAAGTTCAAAGACAATATTCTAAAGATGGCTGTGTGCTTGTTTCTCTGGCGCATAAGGTCTATACACTGAACGTTTTGGGCTGTTCCAGATGAAAGATGAGCATCGTGAAACAATCGTGGTGATCTCTGTGGTCGTGGCTCATGGCAAACAAAATGAAAAAAAGCCTTCGTAAGCCAAGGCGATGACATCCACTATCCAGTGGGTCATCCTCTGCTTGGAGACAGCCTTCCCCTTCTGCTGGCCTCCGTAACAGACCAAGAGCTAATCTGAAGTCCTGAGGCTTTGCGCTCTGTCCACGTACAAGCCCAAAGCGCGGACAGGACAGAGAAAAGCTAGGCAGCGCTTTCAGGTTCACCACCTGATCCCGGAAGGGAGTGGTGGGAACCTTGGGCACGTATCCGGGCCGGGGTCTCAGGATCATATGAGAGTTAGCCGAATTCTAGGCAAGATTCGTCGACCGAAAATGCATGCAGGTCCCTACCCTCTTGATGGAGGCCAATGCAACCAGGAGTACTGTTTTATACAGGATATAATTTTTAACTCAGCTGACTGCAAAGGCTCAAAGGGTGGTCTTTGAAGTGCCAAAAGTACCAGAGACAAATCCCAAGAGGGTATAGACCCCTTATCAGCCGACGTCACAGTTACGTCACGGCGCTAGCTGGAGGCAAAACAAACGGAAAACTGCAGGCGGCCAATACAAACCAGCACAGATTCGGCTACATAATAAGGAGCTTAAATTATTATTATTATTGTTAAATGTCATCTTGATGTGTTGTTGGGTGCAAGAATCAATGAAAAATGAGTATGCTGTATCTGGAATTTTTATTTCTAGTAAATATTCACATCATTAACATTGCACGTACTGTCACTGTTTACATTGTCGTCTTCTCGGTGCTGGCTCGGCAGAACTGCGGATCGTACACACAAGTCTTGTACATGACCATTCAGCACATAGTTATAGGCATCTAAAGATTTATATGCCCTCAGTTTCTCTTTACGCTCGGTTTCTCTATCAGGTAGGTGTAGAAGTCAGGCCACTCAACCGGAGGTAGCGTTAATCCTGTCAGATCGTCCATTGAGTGAGCGTGTACACGGGTCAGCCGTAAAACGTTTTTACGTCTGGTTCCGTCCGTTAAAATTAACTTTTGCAAATAACAATCGCGGTCCTGGACACTGAGTGACCTTGCACATTGAGATAAAACCGGATTTTCTCCAGTCTTTGTTAAAAAACAAGCTAACAAAACTTGCAAAATAACGTTAGGGAAGCGGCCAGAGGGATCGTTCTGCAGCCAACTAAACTCCGCCCACAGAAAAACGTCACCATGTTTACCAACTGATAAGGGGTCTATAGAGAGTGGGCGAGGAGGATTTAGTCTCCTTGCTCTATACAGGGAACAAGGTCTGTAAAGATAAATATATTATTTTTTCACAAAAAAATACTCTTAGAAAGACCAGTAGTTCACCTGCGGCGTGCAAGGTGAAGACTCGCTAGATAGTTCCTTGCGAACCTGGGGTCTGCCACCTTACATACCTGAAAGGGCGTTAGCATTAACCAAGCCTCGGAGGGCCATCAGAACGTAGTTCTCATCATCGGCCCCTCCCCAGGACTGATGTAATGAATGCCTGGGGGTAAGAAGAGAGAGGGCAGATTTCTTGACCCTCCAGGGGAGGTTATCCATTACCGACGCAATGAGCGTTTGGTCTGAATAACCTCACTCAAATCTCTTCTATTGCGGGAGTCACGCCTCCTCTGCGACCTGCTCCTCGAGAGGCGACACTGGCTCGCTGGCCCTGCATTCGGTCCTCAGATCGTGAAGGGCCAGGCCCTCCCGCCTGCGCGGATCTCAGCGGTATACAGATCTTAAATGCTGCTGAGTGTGCCTTCGCCTCCCTGAACTTCCCCACCACCGCCTCTACGGAGGTGCCAAAGAGTTCAGACGGCGAGACTGGCGAATCGAGAAGAAAGGCCTTCTCTTTCTCCCCGATCCCAGCTAGATTAAGCCACAGATGTGCTGCCATCGACCGACCGATCGCGGCAGCGGTTTGCTTGGTAGCCCGGAGAGCCAGATCTGTGGTCAGGCGCAGCTCAGCTACCGCCTCAGGGTACAACCCTGCCCCCTGGTCGAGATCCTTCAGCAGGTCGGGCCTGGTATGCCTGCAATACCGCCATGGTATGAAGTGCAGCACCGGCCTGACCTACTGCCGTGTATGCTCTGCCATTCAAACACGAGATGCCCGCCCAGACACGAGATAGTTCGCAAACGTCTCGTCAATAGGCGGCATGGACACGTAACCATGCTCTCCGATCCCCTCAGCATCAGCGAAACTGGCCCGCTGATGTTGATGAATACGGGCAGAGTATGGTTTCTTCCATGCCTTCTCGATCTTTATTTAATAATCACAAACTCCCTCCCCTGGTCTTTGATTATTCTTTCAACCAGTCCATATGCTTTAGATGCTTGTAAGACCCCTATAGCTACCTCAAATGCAGTCTTACACTTCAGGGATTTGGCGAAAACCCATTTGTTGAAGAGATCAGTCATTGTAAGGACATACATGTTCCCCTGAGGACTGGTTGGAAATGCTCCCATCAAATCCATTCCTACGACATTCCAGGGTGTAGTGACCTTGATAGGGTGCAACACTGGAGCCACTGTTTTAATAGTATCATTAAGCTGACACTGTGGATAATGGGCAATCTAAAATATAAAACAGTTGGTTGTAACATCGCAAACAAACGAAACACATTATTTTGTACAACTACATTAGGAGTCTCAAACTTAACATAGGATCTTAAGGACAAGAATTAACACACATGGCCACAACATAAGTATTTAGTAGATTAGAATATTTGATCTAAATATCTGGCCTAAGGGACTGCTCGATATTTATTTAAGGGGCCACCGGAGGATATTTGAGATCTGTAGTCAAAAAAGACTTGACCCTCCTTCGCCAGCAATATTTTTTTCTATGACCCTCCAAAATGATTGTGAAAAAAGGCATGACCCTCCCCGATAATTTATTGATTACTTCTGTAGGGTACTGGCTTGCGCTTGGCAAAGATGTTCAGATAGCCATTGTTTTTTTACAACCATGACAAACGACTAAACTCCTGCTTCTCATCTTACTATGGCTGTAACGATAGACCGAAATTCGGTTCGTATCACGATTTTTGATTAAAAAAAAAAATCATGTTTCCGGTGCTGATGCAGTGGTGACGCGTTCCTGTAACATGTAAGGGTGGCGATGCCAATAAAGTATCTTAAAGCTGCCACAAAGAACCGGCAAAAGTAATGATAATGAATATGTCAAATATAGCAAGGAGACATTTTAATTGTTTATTAATAAACAAGTCTTTGTCAGTGTCGGCTGCAAATATAAAGGTGACGATGCTGACTCGCGATCTTCGCAGTAGTGAACGCGCCAGAGAGAAATGCACATTTCATACGGATTACATAAGCAGAGAGCAGTCTGTAGTCTGTTTTCTTTCATTTTGAATTGTTCTGTTAAAAAGTAGACATTTCAAGCTTTCTCACCTTAGGCTATATGCTGAGTTTCAGTTCATTTATTAGATGAGAGTCCAGTTCACGCGCCGGCGCCTCCGTGTCATGATGATCTATTTTCTACTAAATTTACTTCTTATTTATTAAATCCAGGCAATTGGTTGATGAAACATTGATTAAAATTAAGATACAATTAATAAAAAACTATATTCACTTTAAAGAAAGGCTTGTGCTTTCTGTTTGAGGTCTCTGTGAAAGTTTTAAAGTCGCTTTCAGAGCGGTCATGTCCGTAACGGAGAACTGTCACGTCCATAACACCCCCCCCCCCCCTCATAAATGCGAACACGAAAAATAAAATAAAAATAATATTTTATGTTATGTGGAGGCCGACCCTTCTTCATTCGGTGGGTAGTAGCCTATTACTTTTGTTTTGCGCAGCGTAGTTCATAGAATTACTAAAAAATATTTTGCCACCTAAAAGTTCAATTTTTGTGTCACATCACATGTGTATTTCCCTCATATTAAATATAAAATGTGTATAAATATGTAGACTGATATTTTGACTGATAATTTTCTAATGTCTGGACGCCTTTATTAAGGGAGTATGAATATAAACAGATGTTTCAGTATTAAATGCATTTCATTAAATGCATAAAAATGTGGTAGCCCTATGTCTAACACATCACACTCGACCTTTATGGTGGCAATTTCAGTAGATTTACTCACTAACATTGTTGTGGAAACACAATAAGAATGGAAACTAAAATATGGTAGTATCGTGCTACAGCGAACATTATCAGCTGCCGTTCTGGCGCCTCAGTCCCAATACTGTAAAACTCGACGTACATGCACATCACATCAGGGATGTGCACAGACATTTTGAGGGGCAGGGGCTCAAGTGAAAAAAAAGGGCACTTCTCATAATTTTTTTAAAAACTTTTTTTTAAACAAAAAGTATATACATTATTAACAAAACTCTGACTTCTAAAAAAATTAATTAAAAAAGTTAATTAATTTTATCTTCCTCAAACTCACAATTGTTTCACGCATGACTGTATCATCATCATCAAATAAAACCTTCAAAATTCACATTTAGATGGAGTTTGTTTTAAACCTACTATCCTCCATCTGTTTGCATCTGTAGCAGGGGCGTCACTAGGATTTTCATTTTAGGGGGGCTAAGCCCCCCTACATGAGGGTATATATAATATATATATATATATTTTTTTTACATAAAAAAAAGGTAACACTAGTTTAGGATCTAATGCTCACTATTAACCAGTTTCATTACCATGCAAAGGCAGGGTTTTATAATCACTGTGGCCCCAAATGTAAAGCAGGGAAGGGGGTTCAGGGTTTCCCCGAGAAATGTTTGATTTATCTGATCTACATGTGCATTTTAAGATGTTTTGAAGGCCAAAAAATTTGGATAACAGCTTTAAAACCATGTCAGTGGGCAGCTGATTGTGTTTCTCTCCTCCTCATCATCACACTCTTTTTCTCTTTGTTTTTATCTTGCCCTGTCTCTTCCCCTCCTAAAGCTGAGCTTTGACTGATATAGGCTTTTCATTTTTGTCTGTCATTGAAGAAAGTAAACACAGGGTCAACTGATAGGTTGATTTTCCCTATGAGTCTCAGACACGTTTATTTACTGAAAGCTACTAAAGCTAATTAAGTTTATTAAATGCATTCACAATATGTAGGCTACACATTCATTATTGATCTTATGCCTAATACAGGGCTTTATAATCAAAGAGGTCCTACATTTGAAGTTGGTAGGGGGTTCAAATTTTTTATTTGTCTGATATGTGGATTTCAAGACGTTTAAAGACCCCAAAAAGAAATAAAATAGCTTTAAAACCATGTCAGTTGGCGGTAGATTATTTGTCAATACCTGCTCTCTCCTCATCTCCATCACTCTTTCTTTTTTTCTCAGTCTCTTCATCACTTTCTCTTCCCCTCCTAAAGCTGAGCTTTTTTTTAATTTACTAAAGGCTACAATTTGTATTATATTCTCAATATGTGCACATTCATTATTAATCTTGTGCCTAACATGATGAAAACGGCTTTGTTTAATGTTTCTTGTCCCCTCACAATGACAGTAAACTAAATAGCTATTACATTACATGAGTCACGTTACATGGGCTATTTTCAGTTCAAAATGGCGAAATTAAACAAAACTAAATTAGTTTGCCTGATTATTTTTAGTCATTCGTTTATGTCACGATTGTGGTTGAAGGAAGGAGGAAGCAGGATCCACTTGCAGCACACTTTATTTAACTAACGGAAAATTAGACAAAGACTCTGACTGGGAACAGGGCATCCAACATCAACAGTAACAAAACACAAGAACTCACAAAGACTGGACTAAAACACAGGGCTTAAATACAGGGGCAAACAATCTAAACAGGATAACAAGGGGGTGTGGTTAATCTGAGACACCTGGGGAGACTAATAGACTAAACAGGGAACTACTAACATGAAACGACAAGGCAACACAGACTGATATTATAACAGTTTAACATTTACGACCTAAAAAAATGTCAAATATGAAATGTTAAGTTTAGCTACTTACTATCTCGCGTCGAGTTGCACTGTTAAAATTCGCGCTCAGCAGCGTCTGTGAACATAAAGCCCGCCTACTTTGATTTGATTGGTCATCTCAAATATTCTGACATTGACGAGCAGTGACAGACCGATGAGGCTCAGATGAACACACACACACACACACACACACACACACACACACACACACACACACACACACACACACACACACACACACACACACACACACACACACACACACACACACACACACACACACACACACACACACACACACACACACACACACACACACACACACACGTCCTCTGTCTCTGACGTGCTCTCTGCTCGGCACTGCTGCGGATTGAAGATGAAGAACGCGCTGAATCTGATAATAACAAGACTGAAGCGAACACGAATATGTGTATCCTACATTAATCACAAATTTTTAGGGGGGCTAGACAGAAGTTGGGCCTAGCGACGAACAACAGGAATATTATTTTTCAAAAATTAAAAAAAGCACCTCAGAAAAAAGGGCACTTTCTCTCCAGGAATAAAAAGGGCAGGTGCTCAAGCCCCTTTTGATGTCTATGTGTGCACGTGCCTGCATCACATGTTAATGCAGCGGTAGAGTTACACTCACAGGACACTGCACTTATTCGCAATCACAAAAGTTCATTATTTGCTCGTGCTTTAAAGCTTTGCCGGGTAAACATTTCATTGGCATTCTGTAATGCACTTTTTCTGAGCGCGTACTCTAGTGCGCATGCACTGTCAAACAGCGCCAAACTGGATTTTTGTTGAGTCAGACCCATCTGATAGCGATGGGGGGCCGAGACCGAGAGAGCTACATGGAAAAAATATGCACCAAACAAGCCACTTTGAAATGTTGCTGTTTTCATGAATACAAAAGTTGGGTGACCCTCCCCCTAGACTAAAAAAAGTTGGATGACTCCCCTTGAATAAAGAATAAAAAGACATGACCCTCCCCTATTTTCCTCCGGTGGCCCTTTCCATAAATACAGAACGGTCCCTAAATATAATATTTCATGGCCTCTACATAACATAACCCATGAGTTAATTATTTACACTTGATGGGCTGTATGAAACCATCTTGTGGGCCAGGAGTTTTAGTCTTCAAATATCTTAGAATGTGCTTGCAATCTTGTTAAATGTCAATGTTCTCCCTTGATGCCCACCTGTAACTGGGTTTTCATGACAGTCCCGAAGGACTCGTTCCTTCTGTTTTTCATCCATGACAACCAGACAGTTTGGCCCGTTTGCAGTTTTAAAATAAAGATGTCCATCTGTATTAGAGACATAAAAAGGTAATGTGAGTGAACGCAACACTCAATATTTAAATCATGTTATTCAAATTATTGAAGAAAAAAAAAGTAAAATTAATTGTTTTATCATAAGCAAACATAGCGGATAGTGTAAATTACAGAATAAATAATACATTAAAAGGCAATGATATTTTTTCTACTTCCCCTGCACAATGAACTTCTTAGAAGAACGCCTGACAATTCTCTTGCGGCCCCTGTCAGCGTTCTCTTGGTAAATTCCACGATCCATGTACTGCCTCACCTCAGCATACAGCGAAAACTGTAACATAACTTTAATTTAAAACAAAAGTAATGATATTAGGTTAATTAAACTTAAAGTGCAGTCAATCGGTCCAAAAAAATTACTAGATTATTCACATATTTTTCTGTGATTAATTGCAATTGATCACAATTAAAAACACTCAAGTTTGTATGCATTTTTAATATATTTTATCATTTAATAATTTCACATTTAATCTCCAGATTAATGTAGAAACAACATAAAAAGACTAAATAAAGACAGTATAGTTTAAGTACTTGTTTATTGACTTCTTTTTATGAATTAAAGGCAGGTATGGTTTCAGTTAGACACATTGGTTGTCTGGCTGAGAATGTTGCCTGATTTGTCTGCAAGTGTTTAATGACATCTTTTTATGAATGAATGAAGGCCAGTATCACTGATACTAATACAGCTACAAATTATAGGCAGGGAGTGGTATGCTTATGTTCTGCATGATTTAAAGCAGTGGTGGGCTACTCTGGCATCCTCAACGTCCACTGTCCTGCAGATTTAGCTCCAACCTCAAACCTACCTGCCTATAATTTGTCTAAAAGTAAACCTGAAGACTTTGGTTAAAAAATGTGCTTGATTAACCCTCTGGGGACCAGGCTGTTTTGGGGGCCTTTGGGATGTTTTGACATGCACTGACATTTGTGCTTTTTTCAGTTATTTATAAACATGTTAATGGTAAAGGTGTAAATTCACTATATATAGCACAAACGGGGCTACCATAGTATGTGAGCAAAATGTATGTACATGTTTGTATTTTTGAGAGAAAATTATTTATGCATGGTTATTGAAAAAAATAAAAATAAAAGTTTCTGAAATAAGGCCACAAAACACATATTGATTATTTCTTCACAAGACTTTTGAAAATTGTATCACATAGTCTAGAATATTTGCTCCAAAACTATGTGAGAATCATCCTGGCTACTCATTCAGAGAAGTCATAAAAAGTCTTTTAGATTGTGTATGACGTGTTTTGTTTGAGAGAGCTTTATGCGAGGAGGCGTGATCTCTCATTAATATGTGTGGCATTTCACACTAGAGAAAGACAAAGACCCTCCCATAATGGCCCTATTAGGTGCTATCAGGCCATATCATTAGGAGCCTTGCACAAAGAATGAGGAGATTTAAAAAAGAATGGCTTTTGGATTGTTTGGATTTATTTACAACACAACATAATCCAAAGATACACAACAAAGGTAAAAAAAGCACATTAGTAAACACACTGATCTAAAGACAGAGGCTTGCACAGTCACCACACATTGTCCCATTCCTGAAACATTGTACATACCTGTCATTCAAGGTGTTTGATTTTTCATGTACAGTCTCCTGTGAATGTTGAAGTCAGCAGGACTCATCAGTGGCATCTCGTCCCTGTAAAAAAAAATAATAAACACCTGTGAACATGCTGATATCAAGAGAAACTACATGGCTGCACGACTTTGGGCATGCATTGTAGATTTTTCAGGTTAAAATTACGATTTAATTACACACACACACACACACACACACACACACACACACCACACACACACACACACACACACACACACACACACACACACACACACACACACACACACACACACACACACACACACACACACACACACACACACACACACGGCTTAGAATAAGTGAACACACCCATGCTAAAATTGACTAAAAAGAGGAATAAAAAATCTTAATGCCTTAACACTAAGTATAAACACAATTGAACTAACATCTGTAAAATTGTAGGTAAATATGTACTTACTGTTTCTGATTTCGGACTGTTTTGCTTTTGCATTTACACACATTTACAACTGATATATGCGAGCATGCATCGTCAATGATAATAATGAGGCAGCATTTAAACTAGTCAAAATATAATCTAAACATCTAGTAGGCCTATTTTCTAAAATAACTTCTAAATTCTAGCTTTTGATAATGATCTAAACATATCATTTACACATAAAAATTTCCTAACTGGGGTTTACAATGCGGAGCATATGCACTAAAAACAAAAACAAAAAAAGATTTTTGACGTTGAAATGGTAGGCCTACGAGATATTAAATTCATGGTATAGATATGCACTTTCATTAGATCGTGTTGAATATATCAAATGTCAATACTCTGGATGGCAAGTGGAAAATAGTCCAGTATAATATGTAAGCTACATGTTTATATTGAATAGTTTGTCAACTAATGGAAGTAAGACTAAATACTTACTCATCCGAAATTCTATTCACGGCTGGATCAAGTCGCTCTTCAAAATACAAACGGTCGCCAGTCTTGCTCTTCTTCTGATGAAAATGTACATTCTTCGTGCTAGTATCCAGGACGAGTTGAAGAGTTTCCACACCGGTGTATCGCCATGATCTTCCCAAGGCGCATGATGAAACTTGAAGCCTTTAATGCATTTTCTTGGGGGCATTTACCGGTTTTCCATAGATGGCTTTGAATAGCGCGCTCTGGGAGTAGGCGTGAACGAATTGAAGTGATTGAGCTCGTAATGAGCTCGACTGGAATCGCTCTATTTTCATACAGATTACAGAAGTTGAGAATATTTGTTTTTAATATAAATTACTTCATTTAAAAGATGCGATCTCTAGCTTTATGCCTGTGGGTATGTTTACCTGTTTGACTGAATTTTCGTGGAGTTACAGATGATTTCCGAACGCGTTTCAAATTGGAGTTCGCTGACAGAGAGAGGGCAGAACTCGCATCATGTTCATTTTTCTTTATTTGGCAAAAAGCAAAACACTTTATTTTTATTGTCAGTTTTTCTGGTCCCCTGAGGGTGAAGGTTGGAGGTAAACTCTCCACCTCAAAAGGCAACCTAAAAAAGGGACTGAGTTGCCAGTTCCTGATTTAAATGTACAAAGCAGCACAGTACATTATATTATATACACATTGAAGTATTAGATATTTAATATTGCAGTACATCATATTAGCTAAGTACAGAACAAAAACTTTTAATTATCAACAGCAAACTGTTTTTAAAGGGTTACTCCACCAGTTTTTCTTATTAAACTATGTTATTCCCTTAACTAAGACGAGTTGATACATACCTCTCTCGTCTCCGTGCGTGCACTATATCGCTCTGTATTGCCGCAAAACTGTGTTAGCACTTAGCTTAGCCCATGCATTAAATATGGGCCTTAAAGAGAAGCGACCAAACACTTCCACGTTTTCCCTATTTAAACACAATTACTCGAGTAGTGTAACTTGACCTGGGCTGGTGACACAAAATAAAACGTTGCGCCTTTCTAAGCGTTTAAAATTGATGACTATATTGTATGGCGGAATACCATAGCAAGTGCTTTTGAGCACTTCGACTTGGCGCAATAATATCATCACTCGTGAAAAGTCCTCTTACCGGCTCCCGCTTCCTCTCCCCCTCCCTCTCATTTCCGTCAATACAACCAACGTGACATGCGCCGGTAGTAGTAGTTTGAGCGGAGTTGACGAAGTAACAGGTTGTTGGAAGCTAGTTTGTGTACAATCATGGTTAAAACGTGCATCGTAAAGGGTTGTGAAAATAAGGAGAATGTACATAGTGCTGTCATTTTTCACCGAATTCCAACACACCACATACAGCGGAGAGCTTGGTTAGCTGCTTTGAACAAGAATCCCAAAACACCTGATGACTCTGAAGAAGTGGCGTGTTTGCTCTGAACATTTCACAAAGGAGGACTATACCTGCACAGGAACACGCCTAAAGGATGAGGCTACACCAACAATATTCAGATCACTTACACAAGAAAGAGGACCATCACCCAACGCTGTAAGTGTACTTTTGCATGGTATTTGGTTGTCCTGGAAGTGTCAGTAACTTTAGCTGAGTAACATATCTGTGAAATCAGTGCGCTTCTGAGACAGGAAATAAAAAGTGACTGTTTTATTTAGATAAGGACTGAGCTCAGAAAGAAACATGTAGTATAAGCCTAAAACCGTATAACTCCTTAGTATAACGTTATAGTGGCAACATATCTGATTCTCTGTATCTTGAGACTGCAAGGTTGCATAGCACAGGTAACGTTAGTAAAAGTCACGTTGGTTGTATTGACGGAAATGAGAGGGAGGGGGAGAGGAAGCGGGAGCCGGTAAGAGGACTTTTCACGAGTGATGATATTATTGCGCCAAGTCGAAGTGCTCAAAAGCACTTGCTATGGTATTCCGCCATACAATATAGTCATCAATTTTAAACGCTTAGAAAGGCGCAACGTTTTATTTTGTGTCACCAGCCCAGGTCAAGTTACACTACTTGAGTAATTGTGTTTAAATAGGGAAAACGTGGAAGTGTTTGGTCGCTTCTCTTTAAGGCCCATATTTAATGCATGGGCTAAGCTAAGTGCTAACACAGTTTTGCGGCAATACAGAGCGATATAGTGCACGCACGGAGACGAGAGAGGTATGTATCAACTCGTCTTAGTTAAGGGAATAACATAGTTTAATAAGAAAAACTGGTGGAGTATCCCTTTAAAAGGCTTGGTCTCTTTTGAGCCTTTGCCAGTGAGGCTTGATTTCTTTCAAGACAACATACTCTGAAATTCTTCCCATATATGAAAAAATACATGATGTGTTGGTGATCATATTTAATATTAAAATATTCTATAGGCTATATGAAATAAAATTACACAACCCTGTCTCTTTTTGTTAAATTTCAGTTTTATTGGTCAATAGTAGGCATTATTAAAGTATAAGTAGGCTAAAAGAAGCTAATACAAGTCAAGAAATAAAGCAAGTTAAAAGATTCATTCAAACATAAGCCAGCAGGCTACAACGTTAAAGTTAAATAGCCTAAATATATACATTTATGAAACTTCACTTTGCCCTGAGCCAAAACGATTTGCCAGGGAACAAACCATAGATTAATGAGACCAAATATAGCCCGTTAGATATACACAAGCCAAATTATATCTCATGTTTAACCACTAGACTAGAGACATCAGAGCCAGCGGCAAACGTCAGAGGACTAGCCGAGTTAAGGCTGTTCCAGGCGGGTTACATGAGCACTGAACGCCCGGTGATCGCCTGGATCTCACAGCTCCGAAAACGTCAGATCAAAATTTTAAATAGGCGCTCTCTTTAGAAATAAACCACAGATTCGATCTTTAAACAACTACATTCTCGACTGAAAAACTCTTAAAACTACATTTCGTGACACAATAAAAGTATTTTTAAATTTCTTGGCCTTTCTCCTCTGCTATTGACGCAACCTACTATGAAAAGTGCTATACAAATAAATGTATTACTTGATGGCAACACACTGCTTTTATCTTTTATCTTATAAGAAAATCATCTTATAAGAATGCTTATCTTAGCGTTCTACATAAAGCTAAAGCAGCTCACGTTAGCTACAACTTATCGCGAGAACAGATTTAGATCAGGCATACTACTGGCATACCAAAGGGGTCCTTAGCTGGGACTCAACACTTCGATGGGACTCAACACTTCACCACACCGACTCCCTGTGCACAGTATAGTAGTCCATACATGGAACACACGAAGAAGTGCCATAATCATGTGACATTCCAGGAAGTCCCGACACAAACAAAGCTAACAGAGATCGCTGTAACATGCAGATAAAGATGTTTTGAAGAGAATACACATGATTGCAATGATATTTGATTTACCTGTGTTCTCTCGATCCATGTCAGGTATTTTTATAATAATAGATTATATTTATAATGCAATGCTAATTGATATAGACTTTATCATTGTGCAGAATACTATAAAATAATATATTTTCTGTCTGATTTTTTTTAATCTGAAGCCAAATCAGAGCACAGAAGCTTATTTAAAACACTCGACTTGTGCTATAAAGTAAGTTTTAGAGCACAAACATGGTTTTAATCTCATAAATTGTCGTGTATTGATGGTGTGCTAAGCTAACATGCTAGCTAGCCCTTGGTGCACCTGCTATACCTAGCTGTTATATTTATGAATATTTTTAAATAGGACTGCTTGCTGAAATGTTTCTTTTTTTGAGAAGGTCATTTTATATGGTTTTAAATGTAAGGTGAGAACATTGAGAACTTTCCCTAAAAGAGATTAGGGATTGAAACAGTGTGAATAGCCAGTCGTTAGTGATTATAATGCAGACAAAAGAAAAGCCTATTTAGAGCCATAACCAGGCTGGAGAGAATGTGTGCAGGGGAGACTGACACTGAATGGAGATTGTTTAGACCACATAAACAATAGAGACAATAGACTGAATTCAAAATAAAGTCGTATGACATAATCTTAAAAAAAATTCAACTAAATAAAGAGTTTTAGACATATCATCTTCAGATTTTAAACATAACATGGTCAGACATGTGGCTTTAGCTGCAGTGCATTTCTAGATTGATACAATGCCAACTTCAATTTTATTTTCATGAAAATATTTCATAAAAATAAATTTCTAATAACTTGACAAAACTTTACAATAAACTGCCAGGTGTCAGCTTTCATATGAGATCATACTTGTGCTTTTAGTACAAATGGTTCATGAACTGTATCTGTTTCAGTTTGGGTATGCCATTTCTGGAGATTTTTCAAAAGTGGGGTTGCAGCTTAACAGGTTAAGCTAAATTAGGAGTTTTCTGAGAGGATTCTTAGAAGCTTTAAAGGGATCATATAATGATACATGCACTTTCACAAGGTTGATTGTACTGAAATGTGCGTTGGCAGTGCCTGTACACAACGATCATATAATGATAAAAATCCATCCAGTGTTTTTGTTTTAATCTCCTTATATGTTTTCCACCATCTCAAATCAAGCCGTTCGATATTGTGATGTCACAAGATCGGACGCCCCTCCCACGATTGTTAATTGACAGCAGCGTTTCAACACAGACCCGCCCTCACTTGTGAGCGAGCTGTCAATCATAGTCCGCCCGGACCGGCATGGTCATTGTTGATACTGGAGCACTGTCTATGAGTCTAAGCGAAGTGGTGTTCTATTCTTGGGTGTAATAAGGAACACAGCATCATTTTAATGTTCCTAAATCCGAACCGCTGAAGACACAGTGGCTGAGTTTGTTTTCGAAGGGAATATTCCCCACGATCAATGTCAATGCTTTTATGTTTGCGCGAATCATTTCACACACCAGACTGCTTTATAAACAAGGAGAGTCAGTATAAAGCTGGTTTTGCTAAGAAGCTGCTCCTGAAAAAAGGATCGGTACTAACTATTCGTGTTCCTGCTGCACCTCCAGAAGAACTGAAGTGAGTGTAACGTTTTATTAACCTTTATATTAATATTTATATTAATCTTTGCAAATCGCTAGCTGCACGCTTCACGATGAATGCGTCTAAAGTTTACACTCAGGGTACATTACGACATGTTTATTCTCAATATAATTCATAATACCACGTTTATAATGAAGAACGCCTTATGGTTATTGTGTAACAAACGGTGTATGCACAGAACAGAGGGGCCGAGTCAGCAAAGCTCATTATCATTTAAAGACATACACTTTAACAGCATGCTGACAACAGAGCTGTTTTTGACCAGGTTAAATAAGAGTTTTCTTACAATATTGATGAGAAAAGTATATTACAAACTTTTAATTTAGACCCTAAAGAATCATATTAGCTTGTACAAAAATGGCATTATTTGACCCCTTTAAAAATACGGGTCCAGGTGTCAAGACTCGTCTAATCAGGCATCAGCCTCAGACTCTGGCTACATTTACACTGCAGGTCTTGATGCCCAAATCCGATTTTCTGACTATATCCGATTTTTTTGACGACCCGCTTACATCATCTTTTAAAAGTGACCCGTATCCGATTTTTGCATTTACACTATACACTGCTGAAACTACCAAATGTAGACGTTCTGACCCAGAAAAGGAAGTACAAAAGCAGGAAATACAATGGATGCAGATGCAAATAAAATTATCCAGAGTTTTGCTTTCGCTTTGTATTTGTTTTTAAAGCTTTTTATCTTACGTTAGCTCTGTAGCCATGAGTGCTTAAAACCGTGCCTCCCCATATCTAGTGAAATGTCTTCAAACACGGATTTATTTCTGTAACGCCTGCATTTATTGCCTGCACTGTCTCTTCGCCCCAAATACTCAAAAGACATGAAGAAACCTCCGCATTGCTCCACTGTGTGTATCCTTCGTTCTCCATCACGCCTATAATAAGAATATGATCGCGCAGTTGGTGGTGTCCACCTGAGTAAGTTGACGTCACTTTTTTAATGACGTACGACTCGCATTTACTGGGGAATATCCGATTTGTCTGCTTACATGGCACACGCAAATGCACGTATCCGATTCATATCCGATTTATTACCACATGAGTGAGGCCTGAATCCGATCTGAGAAAATCAGAATCTATGCGTTTTTTTCCTGCTTACACGTTCATGGGTCATATCCGATCTGTGCCACATGAGAGGAAAAAATCTGATTTGGGTCACTTGAACAATGCAGTGTAAATGGGGCCTAAAAGATGCATTTATGTCTGATGCCTTTCTGTCTCAGGCTGTTTCGTCCAGTGACTAGAGAAAGAGCTGAACTTGGCATGGCAACTTTGCTAATGGAGCTTGAGGAAAGTAGTTTTAAGTTTTAGCGCCATGTCATGTTGATCGATATGTCATTTCATGCTGCATGTTTATTGGCTAGTCAGTAGATGTCGGTCGTAGCAGCAACACACTGTGAGATGATCATGACTCTCAGTAAATGATCATAGGCTATCTTTGATCAAAACACCGTTTAGGAGCCGCGACCACAGAAATCACCACCAGTGTTTCACGATGCTTTCATCTTTCATCTGGAACAGAATCATACAGTGTCTCTCATCTTTTTAGTAGATATGTGACCTTTTCTTCTTATTCTTATCTTAAGTGTTCGTCCCACCCTCCATCAGCACACACACTCAGAGTGTGGATGATATTGGCAGGGCCGGCCCGAGGCATAAGCGAACTAAGCGGCTGCTTGGGGCCCCCTGGCCACCAGGGGGCCCCCCAATCGTGTTTAAAAATATATATATTTTTAGATGACTTAAACAAGTGACATAAATAATTAAATGAATATGACTGAATGAATGAATAATTCAAGACAAGAAAATTCTGATTTCATGATCAATATACCTGCCTACAACTGCTGCTTTGTCTCAGCGTTTAAGTCATCCGCATAATCTAGACACCCCGCGCGTGCATAGACAATTTGTGTGCAACTGCGTAGTCACGGTATCGGTTTAAGTTGGAGAAAACAGCCGCAGGGGAACTTAACTTTCCAGGTGTAAGGGTAGCAGTTTGAATAAATAATAAACATAGCAGTTTGAACTCTTTTCCACTTTATTATACCACACATCAGATGTTGGGAATTAATTTCTTCTAAAGTTTCAGGAACTCAGAAGCGAAGACCAAGTGACTCGGGTGTTTCTTTTAAAGCAGGATTCTTTATTTTCTGTAGTCTGCTTCGTTCAAGATGGTACCCAAAATCTAACTTAAGCAGAATAACTGTAGTTGATATACCTTTCAAGGGGGAGGGGTTACATTCGGTTCCTGCACTATGACAGGACAAAAGGCAAGGGGGGAGACATGAGAACAAGATGGGGAAGAATTTCCCGCACTGGGACAGAAACTCAAAGACAAAGGTGTAACATCAGAGCCTTGAGATGCTAATCAACTCATCATGATTAGACAACAAAGGCCCAGCTGAAGGGACAAGAGGTTAATGTCCGACACCTTGATTGCTTCAACACTGGAAAAACAGGGTGCAACTTTCTCATTTAAAATACTATCTATATTTTTTTAAATCTATAGATTTTGAGGACAGTTACACTGTATTGAGACAGTTGAAAAATAATATTTTTACAGTTTTCAACAATAATTGTCATTGTTGAACCCTTGCTCTTATTACGGTTTTTGCCCGTTGCTTGAACACATTTTGCAAAACTTCGCTCATTGTGCCAAAACTCTACACACAAGTAAAAATGACACAACACTGGGAAATATACCATTCACATCTGTGTCAAATTGAAACTCTACCATCAAAAACCTAAACTCTGCTATCAAAACCTAACATTCCTTTGTCAAAATATAACTCTGATGACAAAATGACACATACTTGCATCATATGCATACACTTTCAGATCAGGGGGAACACACTAGTCTACTTTATATAAAACATTGCAGTCATTGATTTTCACTGTTTATTTAGAAGGCATATTTTCAGGAGGCACATTTTCAAACAACCAAAAAAGCAAATAGGCCTACTCAATATTGTACATTGCAGCACTGTACATTGCAGTAACATGAATTGAGATAAAGCAAAAAAATATATATATTACAGTATACATACCGTTTTTGCCCGTTGCTTGAACACATTTTGCAAAACTTCGCTCATTGTGCCAAAACTCTACACACAAGTAAACATGACACAACACTGGGAAATATACCATTTACATCTGTGTCAAATTGAAACTCTACCATCAAAACCTAAACTCTGCTATCAAAACCTAACATTCCTTTGTCAAAATATAACTCTGATGACAAAATGACACATACTTGCATCATATGCATACACTTTCAGATCAGGGGGAACACACTAGTCTACTTTATATAAAACACTGCAGTCATTAATTTTCACTGTTTATTCAGAAGAAATATTTTCAGGAGGCACATTTCCAAACAACCAAAAAAGCAAATAGGCCTACTCAATATTGTACAATGCAGCACTGGACATTGCAGTAACATGAATTCAGATAAAGCAAAAAATATATATATATTATAATAGAAAAAACACTATACTGTAAACACAGAAAATCATGGCAATTGTGCATACGTGGGCTCATGGATCCCGCCATCTGTTGGGGTCTGGCCACAGGACCTCATCGACATGTCTTCTCCCGCTAGGCACCGGGGAAAATATCCCCTTGCATGTCAAAACCATCAAGGTCTTCTAGTCATTCTAGAGAAATACAACCACAAATTGGCATCGGTTTGCTTCTTTTTCTTACATTACTTTACTGTATATACTGTATCATCCACTTTACTGAAACATCTCAATATACTGTAAGTAATCATGGCAGGGGCATAGCACAAGATCCCGGGCCCTATGTATAGGCAGTCCTGATGGGCCCCCATGTTCCAAATAAAATATTGACTTTTCAAGGGCCCTCTCTCCCCTTGGGGCACTGGTAATCAGTACTGGTTTTACCTGCAGTCCGACGCCCCTGAATCATGGTATGTTTCACAAAAACTACCACTTTGGCTGCAAAAGGAGCAATAGAACCCTGCAATACCCTGTACACATGATGTGGTAATGTGATATACTGTAGTACAGTGCTGTAAATACCATCTGAGTAGAGTAGAAGGTAGAGAGGTGAAGACATACCTGTTTTCCAGTCGGAATGTTCTTACAGTTTTTGCCCGTTGCTTGAACACATTTTGCAAAACTTCGCTCATTGTGCCAAAACTCTACACACAACTAAACATGACACAACACTGGGAAATATACCATTCACATCTGTGTCAAATTGAAACTCTACCATCAAACCCTAAACTCTGCTATCAAAACCTAACATTCCTTTGTCAAAATATAACTCTGATGACAAAACGACACATACTTGCATCATATGCATACACTTTCAGATCAGGGGGAACACACTAGTCTACTTTATATAAAACACTGCAGTCATTGATTTTCACTGTTTATTCAGAAGAAATATTTTCATGAGGCACATTTTCAAACAACCAAAAAAGCAAATATGCCTACTCAATATTGTACATTGCAGCACTGTACATTGCAGTAACATGAATTCAGATAAAGCAAAAAAAGATATATATTATAATAGAAAAAACACTATACTGTAAACACAGAAAATCATGGCAATTGTGCATACGTGGGCTCATGGATCCTGCCGTCTGTTGGGGTCTGGCCACAGGACCTCATCGACATCGCAATCAATGTCTTCTCCCGCTAGGCACCGGGGAAAATATCCCCTTGCATGTCAAAACCATCAAGGTCTTCTAGTCATTCTAGAGAAATACAACCACAAATTGTCATCGGTTTGCTTCTTTTTCTTACATTACTTTACTGTATATACTGTATCATCCACTGTACTGAAACATCTCAATATACTGTAAGTAATCATGGCAGGGGCGTAGCACAAGATCCCGGGCCCTATGTATAGGCAGTCCTGATGGGCCCCCATGTTCCAAATAAAATATTGACTTTTCAAGGGCCCTCTCTCCCCTTGGGGCACTGGTAATCAGTACTGGTTTTACCCCAGTCCGACGCCCCGAATCATGGTATGTTTCACAAAAACTATCACTTTGGCTGCAAAAGGAGCATTAGCACCCTGCAATACCCTGTACACGTGATGTGGTAATGTGATATACTGTAGTACAGTGCTGTAAATACCATCTGAGTAGAGTAGAAGGTAGAGAGGTGAAGACATACCTGTTTTCCAGTCGGAATGTTCTTATTACAGATGCCACTGTGAAGCTTCCCTCATAGTCAGGCCATGGTTGATGACATGGTCCACCAAAGTTGCTCTTATATCATGAGAAATAGGGGTCCGTGCATGGCCTCTTCGACCTTGTCCTCCTCCTCCTCCTCTTCCTCCTCTTCCTCTTCCTCCATCCATGCTTGCAAAGTTCTTGAAATGGCTAAACTGAGGGCTTTTTGTAGCTGGCTGATTGGTGTTCAGTTTTGCAAGTAAGTGCCTTCAGTTGTGTATTTGAGTGGTTGCAATTACCCGATGTGTTTTTGTATTTTGGATACATGTGTTTTCCAAATGGCAGTCTGAGATTTCATTTTTGAACGAAGTGTCTTATGTATGAAATAGAGTGTAGTATTCAGGACCAAGTGTGTTGCATAAAGGAGTAAGTGTGTTGCAGAATTGCAACTAGAGTGCAAAGCAGCGCTTTTGTTTAAGGTATGGGTACATGTGTTTGAGGTATGGTAACAAAAGCTTCAAGTTGTGTTACTTTAGTCTAAGCATGGGTCTATAGTGTTCAAGCAACGGGCAAAAACTGTATTACAGATGCCACTGTGAAGCTTCCCTCATAGTCAGGCCATGGTTGATGACATGGTCCACCAAAGTTGCTCTTATATCATGAGAAATAGGGGTCCATGCATGGCCTCTTTGACCTTGACCTTGCCCTCCTCCTCTTCCTCTTCCTCTCCCTCCATCCATGCTTGCAAAGTTCTTGAAATGGCTAAACTGAGGACTTTTTGTAGCTGGCTGATTGGTGTTCAGTTTTGCAAGTAAGTGCCTTCAGTTGTGTATTTGAGTGGTTGCAATTACCCGATGTGTTTTTGAATTTTGGATACATGTGTTTTCTAAATGGCACACAGATTTCATTTTTGAGCGAAGTGTCTTATGTATGAAATAGAGTGTAGTATTCAGGACCAAGTGTGTTGCATAAAGGAGTAAGTGTGTTGCAGAATTGCAACTAGAGTGCAAAGCAGTGCTTTTGTTTAAGGTATGGGTACATGTGTTTGAGGTATGGAAACAAAAGCTTCAAGTTGTGTTACTTTAGTCTAAGCATGGGTCTATAGTGTTCAAGCAACGGGCAAAAACTGTATGTTTCTGATTTCTCAGTTTTGTCATTATTTTAGCAAATATTTTATTTGATATGTTTTGAGACAGTTTATTTTAAGAAGTTTCAAAGAGTTAGTAAAAGAGTAAAGTAAAAGTAAAAAATTTTCTCGATTGTTTACACACATTTTCTGAAAGAATGCCTCATATTCTCAGAACTCTACACACAAATCAAAAAACACACACACAATGGGCAAAACCCCTCAATTCTCCTGCAAAATGAAACTTTACATTCAAAACAATGTTATTTCTTCTCAAAATTGTATTTTGTTTTCAAATGACACACACAAACCATCATATGAATAGACATGTATAAGAACCAGTTGAACACTGATGTGCTCAATGTAAAACACCGTGATGAATGGAAAACACTTCCTCTCCATTCATCATAATGACTCATAATGACTTTTTTGTTCAGTGTTACACGTACTACAGACAGTACATACATAAGTGTAAAATATTTGGAATATTGTTTTTATACCAGAACACACAATACACGGCAACAAATACATTTTATTTTTCCCACAAAAACAATGGGAGATAGATCGCACATTTCGTACATCCCAACCAACACAAAGTTCCACATACAGTGGTCTACATACAAAACAACAGAAAAATGTACTGTATGCAGTTACAGTAAATAAAAAATAAAAAAATAACTATGCTGCATCTTCTGCTTTGGTCTTTTATGCTAAAGCTCTGATTGCTAATTGTAAAACTGTGTGACATGTGTTTGACCATGTGACGAGTCAGTGTGCAGATCTGAATGGCAGTGTGTTCCTTGTGAAAACAAGAGATTTTGTGCATGGAATTTGTGCCAAATGCAGAGAATTGTGTGTAGTGTTTTGAAAAATGTGTGTTTTAGAACTGCAATTTGAGTGTAAAGCAGGAATTGTGCTTGTAGTTTAGCAGAATTGGTTCAGGGGGTTGGTGAATGAGTTACATGTTGTGGTCATTGTGTCTCAAGTACCAGAATTTGTGTGTAAACAATTGAGAAAAACTGTAAAACTTTTTTCTATTTTTAAGTATTTATTTTGTATTACAGTTTTTCTCGATTGCTTAAACACATTTGCCCACTCTGTCATCACATTTTCAAAACAGTTAACACATAGGATAAAACTAAAGCTCAATGGCCAAAATGACTTATTTTGTTAGCAAAATGCTCTAACACTCACAAAACATTAAAAACATGTAACATAAGCAAATATTTCCATCAAACACCACAACTTGTGGTCAAATTAATTTATTATTTCAATCAATCATTACACAATGGACAACAAAATACAAAATACAGCCATCAATATGAAATGATACTTTACAAACTCAAATGGATACTGGAAAAGAAAAGCTACCAAATGAAACTTATGGGTGGAAATACCTTAAAAAAAAATAATAATAATATAATATGAAGAGTTCAGATGCAAAAGCCTCTAAATGCCATCTGAAATTTTCTTTTAGAGGCATTTAGAGGCTTTTGCATCTGAACTCTTCATATATATATATATATATATATAATATATATATATATATATATATATATATATATATATATATATATATATATATATATATATATATATATATAATGTGTGGATTCTATAAAGTAAAAGCAAAAAGCATGTCAAAATTTACATTACTATATGACAATCACATAAATGGGATTGATAAAAGATCTGCATTACTGTATACACAGTTTGTTCTGCTACAGTTTTTCTCGATTGCTTAAACACATTTGCCCACTCTGACATCACATTTTCAAAACAGTTAACACATAGGATAAAACTAAAGCTCAATGGCCAAAATGACTAATTTTGTTAGCAAAATGCTCTAGCACTCACAAAACATTAAAAACATGTAACATAAGCAAATATTTCCATCAAACAACACAACTTGTGGTCAAATTAATTTATTCTTTCAATCAATCATTACACAATGGACAACAAAATACAAAATACAGCCATCAATATGAAATGATACTACAAACTCAAATGGATACTGGAAAATAAAAGCTACCAAATGAAACTTATGGGTGGAAATACGGAAATACCTTAAAAAAAATATATATATATATATATACATATATAATGTGTGGATTCTATAAAGTAAAAGCAAAAAGCATGTCAACATTTACATTACTATATGACAGTCACATAAAAGGGGTTGATAAAAGATCTGCATTACTGTATACACAGTTTGTTCTGCTAACAGGGCAATGCAGTAAAGCTGAAATAGTTGTATACATTACAGTAACACTGTGAATTACCTGTTCATTCTGAAAAAGCCTGACAATAGATGCCACAGTGCTCCGACTGAGAATGGGCTGGACCCTTTGTCCAGCCTCTCTAAAGGACAAGCTATGATTGATGACATGGTCAAGAATTGTTTTTCATTTGAAAATTTCATGTTTTTATAAATTTCAATTGAAACTTCAGCTCGATTTTGTCCTCTTGCTGCTGCAGCTCCTCCACCACGCATACAAACTCCTCTTCCTCTGGCCCCTCTGCCATGGCCTCTTACTCCTCTTGCTCCTCTTCCTCCTCTTGCTCCTCTTCCCCCTCCCTTCCTCCTCCCTTCCTCCTCCTCCTCCTCCTCCTCCTCCTCCTCCTTCTCCTCCTTCTCCTCCTCCTCCTCCTCCTCCTCCTCCTCCCTTCCTCTGGCCCCTCTGCCATGGCCTCTTCCTCTCCTTCCGTGCCTATGGCCTCTTTGATCCATGCTTGCAAATAGCAACACAGAGGTGGCATCTTTTATAGATGGATGAGGACTAATTGCTGATTGAAGAGTTGTGCAAATGAGTTTCACACAGATGGATAGAGATTTATAATTATGCAAGGACTTTCTATCAGCTGTTTATAGATGTTTTCCTTTTGTTCAACACAGTGAATCCAATAGAGTTTAGGGTCTTTCAATGAGATCTGTGGTCACTGTTTTGAAAAAGGGTGTGAAAAATGTGTGAAACAAATGAAATAGTGTTACAGCATTTGCAAGATATGACTTCTGCTGTGGTAATAATACGATGATGAAGATCAAGCGGATGCCAGTTTCATTTAGCGAGCCTTAGCAAATGAGAAAAACTGTAACAGGGCAATACAGTAAAGCTGAAATAGTGTATACATTACAGTAACACTGTGAATTACCTGTTCATTCTGAAAAAGCCTGACAATAGATGCCACAGTGCTCCGACTCAGAATGGGCTGGACCCTTTGTCCAGCCTCTCTAAAGGACAAGCTATGATTGATGACATGGTCAATAATTGTTTTTCATTTGAAAATTTCATGTTATTAAATTTCAATTGAAACTTCAGCTCGATTTCGTCCTCTTGCTGCTGCAGCTCCTCCACCACGCATACAAACTCCTCTTCCTCTGGCCCCTCTGCCATGGCCTCTTACTCCTCTTGCTCCTCTTCCTCAAACTCCTCTTCCTCCTCCTCCTCCCTTCCTCTGGACCCTCTGCCATGGCCTCTTCCTCTCCTTCCGTGCCTATGATCCATGCTTGCAAATAGCAACACAGAGGTGGCATCTTTTATAGATGGATGAGGACTGATTGCTGATTGAAGAGTTGTGCAAATGAGTTTCACACAGATGGATAGAGATTTAGAATTATGCAAGTACTTTCTATCAGCTATTTATAGATGTTTTCATTTTGTTCAACACAGTGAATCCAATAGAGTTTGGGGTCTTTCAATGAGATCTGTGGTAACTGTTTTGAAAAAGGGTGTGAAAAATGTGTGAAACAAATGAAAAAATCTTAAAGCATTTGCAAGAGAAGACTTCTGCTGTGCTAATAATACGATGATGAAGATCAAGCGGATCCCAGTTTCATTTAGCGTGCCTTAGCAAATGAGAAAAACTGTAATACATAACCTCACTGTATTAATTTATAATGTATCATAATTGCGTGACATTTGTGTCAATAATCGTCAAGCACAGGTGACTCCGCGTAGTGGAAGGGGGCCCCCAAATCAAATTCTGCTTAGGGCCCCGAAAAGGCTTGGGCCGGCACTGGATATTGGAGTGTATTCTACTGCACACACACTCAGAGCGTGGATGATATTAGAGTGTATTCTCCAGCACAGAGAGCAGTAGAAGAGAGAAAACAGTGAGTTCGGGGATGAAACAGTTCCATCCATCTCACAGTTCTCTCTGGCTCTGCTGCTCTCAATATAATGAACATTACTCACTTATTCACATTATGTGGAACTTAACAGCAAACACAAATAAAACATCTGAAACGTAATCATTTCTATAGGAAAATGCGACATACTTTTAAACAATTCAATGATGTCTTTTCCTTCTGTCTTTTTCTTATTAAACATATTGCTTTGTGATCGTACAATGACATAACAAGGTAAGTATAATACAACGATTATGAGACTGATTACACATCGTTCACTTTATGTTACTCTTAAATGTAGTATGAAATGAATGGAAATAACACTTTTAGTAAAACCATGAATTAAGTGTGTTACAAAACCTATTTCTCCTCATTAGGAAGCACATGGAAAACTGTTGCACAAGAAAAGATCATAGAGTGCATAAAACCGGAGATAAAGCTGTCAAAATACCCGTAATGAAGAACAGAAACCACACTCTAAAAATGGACAAGTGTCTATTGTGTGCAATCCTTTGTGTCTAACATTTGGTCAGAAAAGATATATTTAGAAACTTTTAGTGTGGATCTCCAACAGAAGCAACTCCCCTACAGCAGTTTCTCTGGCTCTGCAGATCGGTCGCACTCAGAGGGAAACAGCGCCACCATTAGTACACGCTATCCTATTACTGCAGGATTTACTTAAACTACTATATTTTTCTCTTTACAGAGAGAATAACTCTTTTTGTAGGAGACTTTGAGCTTTGTAGGTTTGCAGATCTTATACATGCACATACAGCTACATAACACACTAAAGACAAAGAAGACATGAAAACGCATAATATGACCCCTTTAATACATTAATACAAATGTAATACAACTATTATTAAAAACATGATGCATAAACTCAAGCTTCCATTGTTTGTTTTCTAAAAGTGAGCTTGAACCCCCCCGCATAATTATGAAAAATTAATCTTTCATTAGTCTTTGTCTCCCTCTGCTGGTTCAACACAAATACATTTAGGCTCTACATTTTCATTTTTGAGTTTATACTGTGCATTGGGTAACACTTTACTTGAAAGGGTGTGCATAAGACTGACATGACACCTTCATAACCATGACATGACATATGAATATGAAGGAGGGTTTATGCATGTTTATGACAACTTCCATTAAGTGTCTTTCACTCAATAATGACATTTTGAATGCAAATATGACATTGTTTAAAATGTCTTTGTTATGACACCTTGACATAAACCATAACATCATAACCTGTCAGTGTCTTTGTCATGACAACTTGACATCAAATTAAGAAACTGTCGTGTGGTTGGTTTTGACGTTGGCTGTCATGAGGCCATTATAACTGTGTCATGAATATTTTTCTTGACCTCAACTACAGTGGTACAAATTGAATTTGTCATTAAAAAGTTGTAATGGCTTCATGACAGTCAATGTCAAAACCAGCCACCTGACAGTTTAATGTAATGTTAACCAATAAAGCTAAGTGGTTTCTTGAGTTTGATAATTAATCTGCTATGTCATGTTTATGACAGGTTGTGTTGTCTTAGTCATGTCAAGTTGTCATGACAAAGACACTGAAAGGTTATGATGTATTGGTTTATGTCAAGGTGTCATAACAAAGACATCTCAAACAATGTCATATTTGCATTAAAAATGTCATAATTGAGCGAATGACACTTAATGACAGTTGTCACAAACATGCATAAAATCTCCTTTAAATTCATAACATGTGTTGTGTCATGATTATGAAGGTGTCATGTTAGTCTTATGCACACCCCTTCAAGTAAAGTGTTACCGTGCATTTATACTGTAAGACTTGATTTTCCTGCTAAGAGATATAACTCCTGCAATAAAGCAATAAAACGCACCCTGGACAGAAGATTGCAAAGAAAGAGCACAGGACATTGTCCTGTCCAAACGTTTCTCTCCTTCCTTATCTCTGCATCCCCCTCTCCCTCCTCCCTTCCTTTCCCCCTGACCTGAAGTCACTAAAAGTTCACTAGAAATGTCTATATATCACATATGATGTATCTTGTGAATCTAATGTTTTTACTTTTCATGTTTGGTATCATTTTAAATGTCTCAGTGCGAGTTAGCTCAATTTAGTTAGCGAGTTAGCGAGTTAGCTCAAGTTAGCTCAATTCATAACTTGAGCTAACTTGTGAAAAGATTTTGTGATTGATGAGCTAACAAGTGAAAAGATTTTGTGATTGATGAGCTAACAAGTAAAAATATCTCACTTGAATCCTTTGTGTGCAAAATGTAAAGTTGGACAAAATAGTGCAATGAAATTAGAATATTTCAAAAGAAATGATCTGGCGAAATGACCTCTCAGTCTTAGAGAACAGCTGCCATGCAGAAGTCCTAGAGACTGAAATTCGGAAGAATACAAAAAATGTTAAAGCTGATGCATACGCTTTTCGTGATCTCCATCTGTTTTTAAATGCTAGTAAGACGAAATGCATGCTTTTTAATCGAACTTTGCCCATAGCTGCCAACCAAACTACCATCACTACTCTTGAAGGGGTTGATTTAGATTATGTGGACTCTTATAGATATCTAGGAGTTTGGTTAGACTGTAAACTTAATTTTCAGACTCACATTAACTATCTCCAATCCAAAATTAAATCTAGAATCGGCTTCCTATTTCGTCACAAAGCATCTTTCACCTATGCTGCCAAATATGTCCTTGTAAAACTTACTATCCTACAAATCTTTGATTTTGGCGATGTTATTTACAAAATAGCCTCCGAAACTCTAGTAAACTGGATGTAATTTATCATAGTGCTATCCGTTTTGTTACCAAAGCTCCATACACTGCTCATCACTGTAATCTTTATTCTCTTATTGGCTGGCCCTCACTATATACTCGCCGCCGAATCCATTGGCTTCAAGTCATCTATAAGTCCTTATTAGGCATATCTCCGCCCTATCTCAACTCCCTGGTAACCATAGCAACATCCACACGTAGTATGCACTCTAGCAAGTATATTTTACTGGCTGTCCCCAAAGCTTATACTTCTTTTGGTCGCCATTCCTTCCAGTTTTCTGCTGCCTACGACTGGAATGAATTGCAAAAATCCTTAAAACTAGAGGTTCCTATTTTCATTACCAATTTTAACCATCAGCTGTCAAAGCTGTTTATTGATCACTGCACTTGTTTATAGTTTTTTTATTATTATTATTTTTTTTTAATATGGTTTGGTTTATTGAGTATGTTTATTTATACAATTAAATGTATTTTGTATTATATTTTTCTTTTGCATATGGATTGGTTTATTGATTGTATGTTTATGTATTTCTATGTGTATCTCTGTGTTGTTGTTTTCGTCGCACTGTCTCGCTTTGTCTTGGCCAGGTCGCAGTTGCAAATGAGAACTTGTTCTCAACTGATTTTACCTGGTTAAACAAAGGTTAAATAAATAAATAAAAAATAAAAGTCCGCATCGGTCGGGCACCCCTTCTCCTTCAGCTCACGCCAGCGAGAAAACGCTAGCCCAATGTTGATCCTCATTCTGCATTTAACACGATCACTTTCTCTTTTTCTCTTTTTGCTTTGCTCCGATAAAACCTTTGCTTTCTTGTTTTTCTGTGCTCCTTCGGCCATGACTATAACATTTGGCTCGCACGTCCGATGTTAAGGAAGTGGCGGTGGTGGTGGAAGTGACGTATATGCCGTAAAGCAGTCGAATTTTGTAGTTCTCTGTTCGCCGGTTACTACCCGAAACCCAAAGTTTAAAAGTACGATTAAAAACGCTACAGACCCCGTCAGGCTATGGCAGACGTGTCATTCAACCTATTGTAAGTCGATGTACCATCACAAGAGACTTGGAAATATATTATGAAGGTTGAAAAGTTACCTATTGCTGCTTCAACAGTATGTCTGAACACTGCAATAATTAGTCATCAATGAAAATTAAAAACAGGTTTATTTCAAAAACATTGTTTAACAAATTAATAAAAGACACGGTGTTACATCGCAGGTGGCTTGGAAGACGTGGGGAATAACTGGACAAACTGGAGGTAAGCAACAGTAATTTGTAGCTAGTTTGAACTACAGAACTTACAATTATTTATTTTTTTGCTGCAGATTGAAATGGTTTAAAATTACTGTTTTCGCGCCAGTGTTTTTAGTGAAGGAAAAAAACACTGAGTTTTGGGCATCGGTTCGTAATTTGCTCAACTGTGTGCTAGTCAGGAGCACAAATTTGACTGTCAGAAATTCATGATCGATGCGATTTGGAGAAGTTAATCGCCTCTCGTTTCTCCCTGTACACTGCACGAACACTGCATGACAAACGACGCACGACAATGCTGAAAATCGTCCCGACCCGAAAAAGAGTCGCACGTGTCAGAATTCGGCTCAAAATCGGATGAAAATCGCACAGTTAACAGAGGAGAAAATGGCAGAAAGACGAAGAGGGAGAAGAAATGTTTTGGAGACAATGGATGACAGTGAGTTAAGACGCTATAGATTCGATTGTGCAGGGATCATGTTTGTGACTGATCAGATTTATTAGAGACACGCTAACATCTCCAACACAGCGCAGAAATGCCATAGCGCCAGAAATTAAAGTAATCACTACATTAAGATATTTGGCAACTGGGAAGATGCAACAATGCAGCAGTGATGATGTGGGTCTGTCACAACCTTCTGTAAGCAGCGTGATCACACAAACAATTACAGCACTTTCAGAACTTCTTATTATGTCGCAGTTCATTTCATTTCCAATGGACATTCCCACCTTGCAGGCTCAAAAAAACTGCATTTATGAATATAGCAAGCTTCCCTGGTGTTGTTGGAGTAATTGATGGAACCCACATCCGAATGATTGCACCGTTGGAAGACGAGGATGTTTATAGAAATAGAAAGAGGCACCACAGCATAAACATTCAAGTTGTTTTCAGTGCAGATTATAGGATTTTAGACATTAATGCAAAATGGCCCGGCGCAACACATGATGCCAGGATACTGGCGGAGAGTGGCCTGAGACATCTGTTTGAAGGACGTAGTATTCCAGCAAATTGCCATTTGTTACGGGACAGTGGATATCCTTGTAAACCATAGCTCCTCACACCTTACCTCCGTCCTGACCAGGGGTCACAGCTAAATTACAACAGGTAACATTGACAACATACAATTAATGTGTGTGGACTTCAAATTTAGAGAACAACAAATGTGTTGCAGTTCAAGTTTGCTACTCTACTTCCCATAAATAGCCTACCATTATGTTTTGAAGATATCAACTGAATTCTGTTCATTTTCATTAACTCACAGAGCTCAAAAGAAAACACGAGCCGTAGTTGAGCGAGGTATTGGTCAACTAAAGAGGCGCTTTCACATTTTGCATGGAGAACTGCGACTGGCGCCAGGAAAGGTCTGCAAAGTGATAACAGCCTGTGCAGTGCTTAATAACATCTGTAAAGCTAGACAAAATGCAGACCCTCCCACTGGCAGCAGAAGGCAGGGAATGAGGCGCTTTGGGCTGAGGGTCGCACATTCCTCTGCTGAAGGCTCTATGGTGCTGAAAGGTGAAAAATTTTAATCTCTGTTATTTAACTTTTTAAAACCAATTTGTTTTTGCTCAGTTCAAAGAGTGCCAGATAAAAATGTGAGAAATGGCCTTGCCTATGTTAAATAAAAATGGGTCTTTATATTGTGTTACTTGGCTGTTGGTTTATTAAAATGACCATTTCTGTAGTTCCACCAGCTGAATCATTGAGCTGTCTATGTTCACTCGGTAATACTTGTTTCTGAATGACCATAGATGTTGAACACAGTTTGGGCTACTTGGGACTGCTGTTTAACTGAACTAAACCATTAATTAATGATTTCTGCAACTAATAAATATTCTATATGGTTAATATATTAAGTAAGATATGAATTGTTATTAATTTAATGTGTCATAATGTGTTAATTCCTTAATAACATATTTTATTAACTAAAAGTGTAAATTAATGCGTCAATTACCACAATTGGTCAAAGGAATGCACTTCAACTTTGAATTGTCTGCTTTAATTAATCATTAGGTAATGATTTGCAAATGTATCATTATGTTATGACTTTAGTTGTTAAGGCACATGACAATTAATTAATTGTTAAGTAATATATCATTAAGGTAATGGGTTTTGACAGTTGCACATGCAGGGAATGTAATGTCAGAGAGTGTTTGAAGGATGGGTAAGTTGGGCTGCACACAAATATCAACACACCAGAATCGTGGCGTCGCGCCTCATCCAGTGTAGTATCACTGATTATAATGGGTTCTATTGTCTTCGTCCAGTCTAGACACTGTGTTATAAAATAACAGTGCTCGGCCACACGTTCGCAGTGATCCACGACCTCAAGCTTAACCTGACATATTCCTATGCATGAACAACAATACTGGATGCGGCACTTCATCTGACTCAGTGAAATCTTGGTTGTAGATGGTTGGAAATTGAAGTCCATGGCTTAGTGTGGATGTCAAAACCAAACTTACATATTACTTAACAGTTAGTTAATAGTCATGTGCCTCAACAAGTAAAGTCATAACATAATGATACATTTGGAAATCATTAGTGAATGATTAATTAAAGCAGACAACTGGAAGTTGAAGTACATGACTTCAATCCATTGTGGTAATTAACGCATTCATTTACACTATTAGTTAATGTATTAATTCCTTCATAACATATTTTATTATGACACATTTAATTAATAACAATTCATATATATATTAATATAATAATTAATATATTAACCTAATATATTAATCATTTAGAATTAGTTTATTTCTGTTAATTATAGTTTATCATCTGTATTAGTTACTGATGCAGTAATCATTAATTAACGAGTTCGTTTGCCCATAGAATCTTTAAGATATTAGGTTAAACTTATTTGGCTTGCTGTCCACTGGAGAGGGGCTCGATGAAGCAGCTTCAACTCGAGCTCTGATATACCCCCCAGTGGCTAAATGTAGGACCTGGTAATTAAAGGGCAAGGTACCTGAGATGAAAGTGGAGTTTGGGGAGGTGGAGGGATACTGGGACAGCTGATACTGGAACAGCTGATGCCAGGGAGAGGTAAGCGGCTGCTTATATAGGCTGTAGGCTGTTGATTGAAAGATTATATTGGCTCGCTCCTCCCTAACTTACGTTTAGGAACTTCATTTAACGAGTTCGTTTGCCCATAGAATCTTTAAGATATTAGGTTAAACTTATTTGGCTTGCTGTCCACTGGAGAGGGGCTCGATGAAGCAGCTTCAACTCGAGCTCTGATATACCCCCCAAAAGTATTGAATAAATATTTGGGACAGCAAGTTAGAATAACGTGATCAAATACAGGATGCCTAGGAGCATAAGTATGTTACCCCCCAAAAGAGTGGAAATTGAAAGCTGTATGGAGCATGGATGGACACTGCTGCGGCAGTGATGTTTAGTGGGGCTCCTGGCTGGAACTGCGTCTCCCTACTATGCCCACCATGTGTGGCTATTAATGGAGCTCCGGCGGGAGCTGTGTTTGAAAGAGTGCCTGCGTTCGTTGTGGAGTGAAACGACATGGGCTTGTGGAAATTTGACTGGGGTACATCTCTCCGCTGCACTGCTGCGGCAGTGACTTTCAGAAATTACTCCTGCGGGAGTATCTTGGGACTGGAGGTTTGAGTACGTGGTTGGAGAACGCCCTGCCACATCCATGACATGGAGCTCCATGGAGTTAGAGAACATAGGGGCTCCAGATGTCACAAACGGGGAAGAAGGTCCTCGTCCCTAAAGGCAAAACGGGCCACCAGTATCTGAAGCGAAACTCCCTACGCAGCAAGAGGGAGCCTACGGTATACATAAGAAAGCAGAACTACCATCCTTCTAACGCAGGGGGCGGAGATCACGTAAAGACATAATGGCCCGTCGCGTTCAAGGGACGTACGATCCTTGGTACCTCCAGTCCTGTTTTTCGGATAGGAGGGCCCACACTGCGATCCGAACGGGAGAGCCTCCATGGTTAAAAACATGAAGGATCACACAGCGATTCGGAAAGGGAGAGCCCCCACGGCGCCCGAACGGAAAGCTCATACTGCGATTCGACCGGGAGAGCTCCCGCGTTTCGAAGGAGAGAGCCCCCACCATATGTATAAATAGGGAGTTCACTTGGCGATCAAAACGGGAGAGCCCACACAGCAAGTCGAACGGAGAGCCTAAGATGCATCTGAACGGGGGAGCCCACACGGCGATTCGGATGGGAGACCCCACTCTAGGAGTGGTAGGTCACGCACATCCGAAAAGGGAGAGCTCTCACTGCATCCAGATGAATACACGCCCTGCGGGGCTAGGTAAGCGGGGAGATGCAAATGGTAGGGAGAAGCGGTCCAGACTCAGAGGGATGCTAGTGTTTGTTGTGCTTGTCTAATGTTATGCAGATCTGAACGAACGTATGTTTAGAAGGGCTGGCATGTTGAGAATAAGCCTGGTTGCTGGACCAGGAGGGCCTGCTGGCTCCCGAACGGGGAACAGTCGTAATTTGGAACAAACAGTCGGGAGGGCTCGCCCCATTTCTTGACGGGAGCAGCTCACTGCGTCAGACAGGCGAGCTCTATCGCTCTGCGGCGAGCTCTACCGATGAATAGCGTGATTTATGCCGTCTGACCAGGAGGGCCCGTGTTGCCTCTGGCGGGAGCCGCTCACTGCGCTGGGCGGACGGGCCCTACTGGTTGACGAATGAGGGGCAACAAGATTTGGGAATGCCCAACCAGGAGGGCCAATGTAGCTTCCGACGGGAGCAGCTCACGACGTCGGGCTGATGGGCCCTACCGGCTGACGGTGGAGTGGCGCGTTTTTTTTTTTTTTTTTTTTGGAAGCCTGGACTGGAGATTTCTTGCGGTCCGCTGGGAAATCGATACCTGTTGGATGGGAAAGAGGAAACATAGATGCATGCAATATCCGCTGGGAGACCTATGCTCCCTGGATGAGGAGAGAGAAAACTGAAGCATACTACGTCCGATGGGAGACCAATGCTCGCTGGACGGAAGAGTGTAGAGATAGATGCATGCAACGTCCGCTGGGAGACCAATGCTCGCTGGACGGGAGAGAGTGGAGATAAGTACATAGTACATCCGCTGGGAGACCAATGCTCGCTGGATGGAAAAGAGTAGAGCTAGATGCATGCAACGTCCGCTGGGAGACCAATGCTCGCTGGATGGAAAAGAGTAGAGATAGATGCATGCAACGTCCGCTGGGAGACCAATGCTCGCTGGACAGAGAGGGAAGAAACAGATGCATGCTACGTCCGCTGGGAGACCAATGCTCGCTGAAGAAAAATGAGCTCCTGTGGGAGCAGAGGAGACATCACTGCAGCGGCAGTGGAGAAAATAGCCAGGGAAACAGAAGGCGTGGGACGACCATCGACCTAGCATTTGATTTGGTGATCGGAAGAAAGCCTAATTGAACATGGCGTCTAGGGTTCTTGTTTTGTTAGGAGAAAAAGACCTGAGCGGAGAATGGTTAGGCAGATGTTAAGAATGTTGACGGTTAAAGTTAGCTGAGGCGGCGCACAGGGCACATAGGACGAGTGTGAGCTCTGCCACACAGAAATTACAGACATGGAGGAAGTGTCATTGTTGCCTGTTGCAACGTGATGAATTAAAGCTGTTGCACACTTGTCTGCCTGAAACTGAGGTAAAAATCTGGTTACGGTCATTCCTTGTTCGAGGGACATATGAAGTGGATTTTTCTTGGAAAGGAGCTGGATGGGTTGGAAGATCTGGGTTGGTTTGGGGACATTGTGAAGTAGAATGAATGATAGACCTGCAGATGGCGCAAGAAGGGCTTCGAACGCCTAAGACTCTGTTATATAGTTCGAGGTCCAAGGCTCCCCAGTAAGGACACTGGTTCCAGTGTGACGCAGGCGTCGCATTTAGCTGAAGAAGCTTATGGTATGTATAAAAAATTACTACCTCCGAAAGAGAGACTGAGCTCTGCTATGATAGAGAGGTAGTCATTTAATTCCTTGCGTCTGGCTGAAAATGAAGTGCAAATTACATCTGTGTATCTAGCAAAAGCAACGCAGAATTCTGCAAGTGTGAGAACTCGTTTTGAAGGTTAGGGTTAGATTTAACGATTTAAGTCAAACGAGCGATGGGATTCATCTTGAGGGACGGAAGTCAGTAGAGAAGATCGATAGTTGCACCAGATAGAATTAGGGAACAGAGATGGGCTGGGACTGGAGGTGGTTCCATGGCGACTGCATTGTTAGGAGCTGGAAGATGGGCTGCTGTTGAGAGTGAATGGGCTGGCAAGCGGATTGTACCTGAGGAGCAAGTGTTAGTGTTGAGAAAAGTAAATGAATTTTGATCGGAGGGTCCCTTTACTGACTGGTGTCCAGTGTTGGGAAGGATACTTTCAAACGTATTTCCTTACAGAATACATGCCCCAAATTTAATTTGTTACGTTAAGTTACTCAATCTGAGTAACATATTCTGAATACTTGGATTACTTTCACATTGAACTGCATTTTATAAGTGTAGGAATGCGGAATGGTGATGCGGTGGTGACGCGTTGTAGGGATAGCGCTGCCAATAAGTCACCTAAAAGCTATCACAAAGAGTCGGCAAAAGTATTGATTATGAATATGTCAAATATAGCAAGGATATATTTTAATTGTTTATTAATAAACAAGGGTTTCTGTCTGTGTCACTGTCGCCTGCAAAGATGAAGTTGACGATGCTGACTCGCGATCTTTGCATTATGCTATAGAACGCGCCAGAGAGAAATGTGCGATTTATACGCATTACATAAGCAGAAGGCAGTTTGTTTCGTTTTGAATTGTTTAGAGAGTGACTAAACTCGTGAAACGGAAGTATCGTAATGTAATCCATTGATTTCAACAATGTAACTGTATTCTAAATACCAACTATTTAAATTGTAACTGTAATGGAATACAAATGTATTCTGAATACGTAACGCCGGTACATGCATTCTGTTACTCCCCAACACTGCTGGTGTCCAAGATGGCTGGCATGGCCTGGGGAGTGGGGCTGACTGCATGGAGTTTGTGAGAGCCGGAGAAGAAGCGGAACTGTTTTTGCGGCCGCTGTTGCTGGCCGGGTGGAAATACCGGCGGACCAGGAAGTGCGAGCCGCGGCGGCCTTTGGATTGGCGCCGTTTGGATTGTGTGGGTTCGAAAACGCCGAACCGGGAGAGAAACGGAGGTAGAAGAGGTGCTAGTCTTACTTTTATAAAATGTTGAAGTGTTTGATAGAATGCTGGAACTGTAGAACTGATGAAAAGATCGTAGAGTTGAGCTTTGATGGTCTGCAGGAGATATGGATTCCGGAGCTGGAAGACTTGACATAGGCTGTTGACCAAACATTTTGAAATGGGTGGAATCGGTGTATTAGCAGCGGAAGAGTGGAGAGAAGAAGATGGACGAGGCTCGGTTGAAACTGGCGATCTTGAAGATGGAGGAGAGCGTTGCCTTTGGAACGTGGTTTATATGCGTGCTGGATTTCTCGATCGGAACGCTCATGAAGATAATCCGTAAGATCCGATCTCACGCGGGGTGTGACTGGCTGTGTCCCAGGAAGGCTTGTCAATCGTCGTCTGAAGGAAAGAGCTGGATTTCCGGGATGTCGGACGTTATTCCGTGCGGCAATACTGGGACAGCTGATACTGGAACAGCTGATGCCAGGGAGAGGTAAGCGGCTGCTTATATAGGCTGTAGGCTGTTGATTGAAAGATTATATTGGCTCGCTCCTCCCTAACTTACGTTTAGGAACTTCATTTAATGGTTTAGTTCTTCATGAGTCACACATTAATACATGATTATCTGTGCATTAGTTAAGCATGAATTAAGAGAGAGAGAGAGAGGTAAAATAGGAAAAATTACGCATGTAATTTCAAAGTGAAGGCTTAGAATAAACCCTATACTTAAAATTGCTCTACTTTTTCCACCTTGGACAACCAACTAAACCAGTCTTCAAGAGATTGGGTCATACATAGCAACGGGGTCAGCCCCGCCTCCTCACTAAGATTTTTGAAAAGTTACTAGAGTAAGAGCTGAACTTGGCATGGCAACTTTGCAAATGGAGCTTGAGGAAAGTAGTTTTAAGTTTTAGCGTCATGTCGCATTGATCAATACGCCATTTCATGATGAATTTTTATTGGCTAGTCAGTAGATGTCGGTCATAGCAGCAACACACTGCGAGATGATCATGACTCTCAGTAAATGATCATAGGCTATCTTTGATCAAAACAACGTTTAGGAGCCGTGACCACAGAAATCACCACGATTGTTTCACGATGCTCATCTTTCGTCTGACCTTTGCTTCTTATCTGACCCGGTTCGACCTCGTCTTCATCGGCCAACACTCAGAACGTGGATGATATTAGAATGTATTCTTCTGCACACACACTCAGAGCGTGGATGATAGTGTCTAACATTTGGTCAGAAAAGATATATTGGTAACTTTTAGTGTGGATCTCCAACAGAAGCAACTCCCCCACAGCAGTTCTCTCTGGCTCTGGAGATCGGCCGCACTCAGAGGGAAACAGCGCCACCATTAGTACACGGGTTCTTTATTTACTTAAAGAATCCTCAAACTACAATATATATCTCCTTACAGAGAGAATACATCTTTTTGTAGGAGACTTTGAGCTTTGTAAGTTTGTAGATCTTATACATGAACAAACATCTACATAACACACTAAAGACAAAGGAAACATGAAAACCCGTTAAATGACCCCTTTAACACATTAATACAAATGTAATACAACTATTATTAAAAACATGTATACACTCAAGCTTCCATTGTTTGTTTTCCAAACGTGAGCTTGAACTGTTTTTCCCCTTTGTCTCCCTAATAATTATTTAAAAAAATGAATCTTTCATTAGTCTTTGTCTCCCTCTGCTGGTGCAACACAAACACATTCAGGCTCTATATTTACTCTAAAACTCCAACATTTTTGAGTTATACTGTGCGTTTATACAAATGAAATTGTCACAGGTGAGGGGCGGGCGCCAACGGGCGCCCACCCCCTTCTTAGCGGACCACCGCCCGAGGAGCGTGCCGTGAAACACACGAGGCAGACACAGATTTAAAATAAATATAAGTTCTTTATTAATATAATAAAAACAACATTAAAAGTCTCTTTCGTTCCTAGAACAGCCCAGCCGTCACAGACTCACTTCAAAAGTGATGATCCACAGGATCTCTCAGTTCTCAGAATGACAGCAGTCAGTAGACCCACTTCAGAAGGATGACGATTTACAGGATCTCTCAGTTCACAGGGTGACAGCAGTCAGTAGACTCCCTTCAGAAAGGTGATGATCCACAGGATCTCTCAGTTTCACAGAGTGGACAGCAGTCCAGTAGACTCACTTCAGAAGGATGACGATTCACAGGATCTCTCAGTTCTCAGAATGACAGCAGTCAGTAGACTCACTTCAGAAGGATGACGATTCACAGGATCTCTCGGTTCACAGAATGACAGCAGTCAGTAGACTCACTTCAGAAGGGTGATGATTCACAGGATCTCTCAGTTCTCAGAATGACAGCAGTCAGTAGACTCCTTCAGAAGGATGACGATTCACAGGATCTCTCAGTTCACAGGGTGACAGCAGTCAGTAGACTCCCTTCAGAAGGGTGATGATCCACAGGATCTCTCAGTTCACAGAGTGACAGCAGTCAGTAGACTCACTTCAGAAGGATGACGATTCACAGGATCTCTCAGTTCTCAGAATGACAGCAGTCAGTAGACTCCTTCAGAAGGATGACGATTCACAGGATCTCTCGGTTCACAGAATGACAGCAGTCAGTAGACTCACTTCAGAAGGGTGATGATTCACAGGATCTCTCAGTTCTCAGAATGACAGCAGTCAGTAGACTCCCTTCAGAAGAAGATGACGATTCACAGGATCTCTCAGTTCACAGGTGACAGCAGTCAGTAGACTCCCTTCAGAAGGGTGATGATCCACAGGATCTCTCAGTTCACAGAGTGACAGCAGTCAGTAGACTCACTTCAGAAGGATGACGATTCACAGGATCTCTCAGTTCTCAGAATGACAGCAGTCAGTAGACTCCCTTCAGAAGGATGACGATTCACAGGATCTCTCGGTTCACAGAATGACAGCAGTCAGTAGACTCACTTCAGAAGGGTGATGATTCACAGGATCTCTCAGTTCTCAGAATGACAGCAGTCAGTAGACTCCCTTCAGAAGGATGACGATTCACAGGATCTCTCAGTTCACAGGGTGACAGCAGTCAGTAGACTCACTTCAGAAGGGTGATGATCCACAGGATCTCTCAGTTCACAGTATGACAGCAGTCAGTAGACTCACTTCAGAAGGGTGATGATTCACAGGATCTCTCAGTTCACAGCATGACAGCAGTCAGTAGACTCACTTCAGAAGGGTGATGATCCACAGGATCTCTCAGTTCACAGTATGACAGCAGTCAGTAGACTCACTTCAGAAGGGTGATGATCCACAGGATCTCTCAGTTCACAGTATGACAGCAGTCAGTAGACTCACATCAGAAGGGTGATGATCCACAGGATCTCTCAGTTCACAGTATGACAGCAGTCAGTAGACTCACTTCAGAAGGGTGATGATCCACAGGATCTCTCAGTTCACAGGGTGACAGCAGTCAGTAGACTCACATCAGAAGGGTGATGATCCACAGGATCTCTCAGTTCACAGCATGACAGCAGTCAGTAGACTCACTTCAGAAGGGTGATGATCCACAGGATCTCTCAGTTCACAGTATGACAGCAGTCAGTAGACTCACTTCAGAAGGGTGATGATCCACAGGATCTCTCAGTTCACAGTATGACAGCAGTCAGTAGACTCACATCAGAAGGGTGATGATCCACAGGATCTCTCAGTTCACAGTATGACAGCAGTCAGTAGACTCACTTCAGAAGGGTGATGATTCACAGGATCTCCCAGTTCACAGAGTGACAGCAGTCAGTAAACTCACTTCAGAACGATGATTCACAGGATCTCTCAGTTCACAGCATGACAGCAGTCAGTAGACTCACTTCAGAAGGGTGATGATCCACAGGATCTCTCAGTTCACAGTATGACAGCAGTCAGTAGACTCACTTCAGAAGGGTGATGATCCACAGGATCTCTCAGTTCACAGTATGACAGCAGTCAGTAGACTCACTTCAGAAGGGTGATGATCCACAGGATCTCTCAGTTCACAGGGTGACAGCAGTCAGTAGACTCATTTCAGAAGGGTGATGATTCACAGGATCTCTCAGTTCACAGTGGGGAGACAATGGGTTAAAAGTTCGTTCCTCCAGTGATGCTGTAGGCTTTTAAGCTCAAACAGTAAATAACAATTAAGGGCCTTCACAGTGCAAAGTAACCTCTTCAGTGCAGCTGTATCACACTGGACTTTCAATGGGGAGCAGATATAGTACTTTCCACAACGTGTGAATGGGGCTAGGGCCACTTCTCAGCAAAGGCACAGCACACTTGTGTTCAGCTCAATTCCACAGCCACAAATCAATGTGTATCAATAAGGCAAAAGCACTGCAATTCACTCACACGTTAAGGCTGGTCAGAGGCCCCACTCCGTTTGTTGCGCTCGCTCCACGAGGGCTTTCTCTTTCAATTCCTCCTCAACACACTCTGAAACACATAGCTCTTCCAACAATCAGATCCACATTTACTGCATCCTCTTCCCGCAATTTAAATACTCATAAGATGAAATCAGTTCACTTATCTCTTCTCTCTCCTTCCACCGCACCAATCCAGACGATAGCTCAGTCCAGCAGACTTCCCACAAACGATCCTCTGATCCAGCAAACTCAAATGGGCGATCTCCACACCCCAACGGTTTTCCTGAGGAAGCTTGTATCCAACACTGCTCCAAGTCAACCCTTTAGGCTCTTCAACCACTTCCAACTCACTGAGCACTTCAATCCCACTGAACACCGCTGCTTCGGCCTCAGCCTCGGCCCCTCGGCCTCTCCCCTGCTGCGTGCACGCTCCGTCTCCGTTCCTGTGTGTCCTTTCCCCTTCAAAATGGCTTCCTTTTATACTCCACCTGGGAGCATGTGCCCCTGAAGATTAAAATGTCATCTTTTAATATTATTTCATTATTAAAATATTATGTATCTGTATTATTATTCTTTATTAATATTCATAATCAGTTGTATTATCTTATGGAGTTTAAAAGCATGAGTTTGAATGCATGAGAGAACTATAGATAGCATGGATCCATGAGTTGGATCATATGTCAGACAGAGGGAAGCTATATTTTGCTATGGGGTATGTACAATGTAGCATGTTCCACTGATGCAAGTGAATCACAGATGTAAACAACAAGGATAGTTCTTAATATGGAGAGTGTATGTACCACGTGTATGTATGACATATAAGTTCCATTTTTAACATACAGAAAGCAACATGTTTTGTTACCTTACAAGGAAGCTGTAAGAATATCTTTGGTGTATAAAAGCTCAATCTTCCTGTACTACCTCAGAGAAACACGCACATGCATAGACCTGGCATGAATACAACATCTTGAAGTTTCTCTCCTGACATATAAGAATAAAAATCTTTCTTGGCAAGATAACTGGTGTCCGGTCCCGTAAATCAAATAATAACGGGGAAACAAAAGAGGCTTTAATTCCGAGTCTACATTTGGCGTCACGAACAACAGGATCGCATCTTCAGGCATTTGTCTCAGTCATTCAGGTAAGACTTTAAATTTATTCTAAAAATAATTCTGAGTCTGCCTGATGATTAGACATTGACTGAAACTGCTTAAAAGAACGGTGTTATTTAAAGTACCAGTTGTTTTGCCAATGAATATATGTGTCAGAAAAAGGAAAATAATTTAAATAATTAGAATTTGATGTGGCTTATTTGAGTTGCTCTGGTCAGTAAACCTCTGAATATTGAATGATGCTGGGGAAGTATTTTTCATTTTTGAAGAAACTTTAGAAAGTGGATCTTTTTTAGAAAAAAGACCATCTTTAGTCAAATTTTGGAAATAGCTGTAAGGCGATTTAGCAATAAGCTTGTATGGTGGTTGGAATGTGGCGAGACTGCGATAAGGGCAGATTTATCTCTAAAATATATCCAATACACGAAAAATCGTTTCAGAAGAAGACGAAGATAGTGTGACAAGCAGTGATTTATAGCGGTTTACAGTGGCGGGTCTGTGCTCCGAGTTTGGGCAGTACAGTATACAAAGAGAACCCTAAAACGTAAATACGCAGAGGATTGAACCCTTAGAAGAAGGGTATCAATGGAATAAGAAGCTAGAATTGCATGCATTCTGATTTTGACAATAAAGCTATTCAATGTTTAGGGGAAAAGACTGATCTGAGAGCAACTTTAAAATATACATATATTTATATGTATATATAAAATTGATTTGAGTTAAGACAAACAAACAAAAAAGAAAACAGAAATTATTAGAGTTGATTTTTGTTCCCCCAAACCCCTTCTTTGTTCTTGAGGAATTAGAACAGGTGGAGAGGGAGAAAAGCAGAGGGAAAGAAGCGGAGGGCCTCCCCTGGAATTCACAACACACACACACACACACACACACACACACACACACACACACACACACACACACACACACACACACACACACACACACACACACACACACACACACACACACACACACACACACACACACACACACACACACACACACACACACACACACACACACACACACACACACAGGAGGGCCTCCCTGGAATTCACACACACACTCCCTCACAAAAATAGCCCTGCTGTTTGAGCACACAGACAGAGTGACAAATAATTTGCAATGGCTGGAAATGCATTTAATAGCAGAACAATATCTGCTTGGTACCTAGAAAGAAAACAGAAAAAGCAAGCTAAGTTTTTGAAAAAAGGACTGGACATTAACGCATCTATGGATGTGCAGTTAAGCTGGCTTGAGTCCCAAAAAGACTCTATCAAGTCAAAAGTATTTCCAATCCTCGCCGCACATTGGATTTTGAAACAAGGTGGAATTTGTTGCGGTATCAATGGGTGCCCAGTCCCACTTGTTGAAGCAATGAAGCCTCAAATTGAAGCATATAACAAATTGAACACAATTATGTCTATTAAATGTTCAGATGGAGAAAATGCAACCAATGATGATTCATTTGATCCAGATTGGACAAATATAATAACTGAAGCTGAAAAGAAATATTCACAAGCACCAGTAAAATCTGCAACAATTGTAACGCCTCCTCCTTACAACCCAATGTATCCAATTTTGCCTGAACAATATACAAATTCATCTAAACCTCTGACACAGCCTCAAGCTTCGAGATCAAATGGAGGTCCAGTTGACAAAATGTATATTGCATCTGTACAAGTAGCTCCGGTAATAACAAGATCTAAAACAGTTCAGCCAAACAGAGACATGCTGCGATGTACACCAGCTCGGAATTATGATTCTGACTGGGATGATGAGACAAGAGATGACGACATGATCACAATTGACAAGATCGGTCCTGAATTTTCTTCACCTGTAATTAAAAGGGAAGGATCTGAAATGATGACAGAAGAGAGACCATTCACACCAGGAGAACGTCAAGCCATTCTCTCAGCCTTGCCTCCTCTGAAGAGACAAGATCCAAACACAGAGTTTTGGCGAGAATTAGACTCATTGATTGAAGCACATCAAATGACATTAAGAGACATACACACCATTGTGAAAGCTAAAATCCCAAGAGACAGATGGGAACGCTTGCCAGCTTTGATAACAACCGCCCAATGGATAGATTTGTGGGTCGATGGCCAGGGACGACCCCTGGGTCTTTGGCAAGCAGTAGATGTGTTCCGAAAAGAAATCCAGGAAATCTTGGGCAGTGGTAAAATTCCTTTCACATTAGTGACATTGATTAAACAAAAGGATGATGAATCTCCAGATGAATATGCTCTACGTAAGTGGAATGCTTATGAGAGATGGGCTCTCTGTGCCAAGAAACAACCTGACAGAGATGATGTACAGTTCACTGACACACTTGTGGATGGACTTAGCACAAAATACCAACAAGCCTTATCACTTGGAGTCAACCCAGGCGAGACATTTGACCAAATTATGCAATGGGCTGGCCGCTTAGAGATGGCTATGAGATCAAATAAAGAAGAAGGAAACAAGCCATATCGAAGAGGAGTAGCAACAGCTCAATACAACAAGGACACCAAGAATAGGGTGATTTTCTGCAGCAACTGTGGAAAGCGTGGACACTCCAAACCAGATTGTTGGACTAAAGGAGGTGGAGCAGAAGGTCAAGGTCCATCATTTAGACAGGTCAGTGCAAAAAACCATGATGAAACCTCTCAAGGGAAGACGTGGACTGAAGCACAAGTCCGTCAGCTCATTGAGGGAATTATGCGTCCGCAATAGGAATCAGCGGCCCCCTGTATTAGTAAGAAAAGAGACAATCGCCTTTTCGTCAATGCATTAATAGGGGGCCACCCATGTGACATCCTGGTTGACACAGGAGCAGCCATTTCAATAACAGATCTGAACCTACCTACAACAGATGAAACCATGGAAGTTGAAGGAGTTGGAGGAGGTATCACAAAATTTCGCAAAAGTATTCAAGTTCCACTGCAAATACATGAAGATGAAGTCTTATGGACATCTTTCTGGGTCGGGCCGAATTCACAAGGAAGCCTTATTGGCATGGACATTATTCCATTGTTAAATATGATCATATTCACTGACAGTCGTCAAATCGCTACAACTGCTGGGATAATACCACACGAAGATCGCACATGTAATCTAAGGTCTGTTGGTACAGCAAAACCAATTATCAGAAACTGGAAAAAAGACGGTGTGTGGGGTCTTCTGTGCAGTTTATATTCAGATGTTTGGGCTAAACACAAATTGGATTGTGGTAAAGCCAACATTGATCCCATTGTTATTGAGGGACCGATACATGCCCCTCATAAACAATACCCCATCCGACCTGAAGCAAGACGAGCCGTGGAGGAGATAGTGGCAGACTTGGAAGCGGAAGGAATTATCAGACAAACTTCATCTACCACTAATAGTCCTGTCTGGCCTGTCAAGAAATCTGATAACTCATGGCGATTAACCATTGATTACACGAGACTTAACAGTGTAACACCAAAACCGCATCCTATTGTGGCCAATCCTGCCACCATTCTAAATGATATTCCAGGAAATGCTAAAATTTTTACTGTACTGGATGTACTGTCGGCTTTCTGGTCTATACCTATAGACAAAAGATCTCAAGAGAAATTAGCCTTCACAGTGGGCGCAAAACAGTATGTTTGGAACAGACTCCCACAAGGTCTTAATCTTTCTCCTGTTGTATTTCATAGAGCTTTGGACCAGTTCTTAACGGAGCAAAAAGCTGAAATTGAGAAATCAGGAAGTGTCTGCCTCCAATATGTTGATGACTTGCTAATTGCAAGCCCAGATGAAAACAGCCATGTATTTGCTCTGAATGTTGTCCTACAAGCCCTCAGAAAAGGGGGATTCAAAGTTAACCCCGACAAAGCACAGCTGGCCAAATCCAAGGTTATCTATTTGGGCCAAGAAATATCTGTGGAGGGAAGGAGAATGACAACAGAGCGTGTAGAGGCATTACGACAACTTCCAAAACCTCTAACAGTTACAGGAATGCGGAAAGTGATGGGACTGTTCAACTATTGTCGTCAGTATATACCTGATTTTGCTAGCATCACCAGCCCCCTCATCGACCTGTACAAGGGAGGAAAGCCTGGAGTGGAACAGATAAACTGGACACCGGAAGCTGAGGAAGCGTTTACTTCTATGAAAGAGAAACTGACTTCAGCCCCTGCTCTGGGACTCCCTGATGGACGGCTGGATTTCCATTTGTGGACCAGGGTAGGAGATGAGACATATTCAGCAGTACTGTGTCAAAAACCAGGTGATCGATACAGACCAGTTGGATACTTTTCCACAAAGATTCCTGTCACTATGATTGGGCAACCACGATGTATACAAGCCCTCGATGGTGCCACATGGGCAGTGGATGCTGTTGAGAATCTGATAGGAGCACAGACTATCATATTACACACTCCACACAGTATAGTGACACTGATGAACAACACGAACATCAAAACCATAACTGATGCAAGAAGAGCAAAATGGGAAGCAACTTTGTTAAACAAGGATTGAAGAGTGGAAATCATCAGGGACACGTCTCTTAACCCTGCAACAATGATGCTGGAACCACATGAGGGAATACCACATGAGTGTGAAAAACAAGTAGAAGAAGTAGAAGTCTTGGTCCAGTTAATCCAATCCCTCTTGAAAACCCAGACAAAGAGTTATGGGTTGATGGATCCAGTTATTATGTTAATGGAAAACGACATACTGGATGGGCTGTAGTGAAAGGAGATGGAACTGTTGTAAAGAAAGGAGCCCTTTCTGGGAAATTTTCAGCACAAGTAGCTGAACTTATAGCACTTACAGAAGCCTTTGAACTATCAGAAGGAGATCGAGTCAACATCTATACAGATAGTCGTTATGCTTTTGGCGTGGTCCATGACTACCTTGCTCTGTGGAAAAGACGTGGACTTATCACTAGTAGTGGGAGCGAAATACAACATGCTTCCATAATTCGTCGTTTGATTACAGCATGTTACTTACCCCGAGAAGCAGCCGTGATCAAAGTAAAATCACATCAATCTGACAAGTCCAAAGAAAGTCTAGGAAACACGGCAGCAGATGCAGCAGCTAGAGAAGCAGCTCTACTTCCTCTTACTCCTGTTACCTTGGTAAAGGAAAACAGCAAGGATAATCCTGAGCTCCATCTTCTGTCATATCAATTGGAGACAGATGAAGAGAAAGAACAATGGATAAAAGCAGGAGCAAAAGAGGATGATCAAGGTATCTGGAGAATTCCAACAGGACAAGTGGTGATGCCTATCGGAACAAGAAGAGAACTAATGCAGCTGTATCATGGAAAGGTACATGCTGGAGCAAAAGCAATGAAATCTCAAATCAGTGAGACTTGGTGGTGGCCGAGAATGATGAGAGACATTGATGATTACTGTAGAAGATGCTTGATATGCCTCAAAGCAAATGTGGGAAAATCTGTAAAAGTGCGAATGTCACATGCACCCAGACCAACAGGTCCATGGACACACCTCCAAATTGATTTCACAGGACCTTTATCACCCAGTGGAGGGTATCAATACATACTTGTAATTATGGACAGATTTACTAGGTGGGTGGAAGCATTCCCTACAAAAACTTGCACTGCTGAAGCGGCAGCACGAGTAATGGTGGAAGAAGTTTTTCCTCGCTGGGGTCTTCCATATGAACTTGATTCTGACAATGGAACTCACTTCACTGGAAAACTAATGAAAGAAGCAATGAAATTGATGGGGATTAAACAAAAATTCCATATTCCCTATAGGCCGGAAAGTTCGGGGATGGTAGAGAGGATGAACCGATCGTTAAAAACCGCTCTTACCAAAGCCATTCTGCAAACTGGCCAAGGTTGGCATAAATTATTACCTGCTATTTTGTGGAACTTGAGAGCAACTCCAAACAGAGTTACAGGACTAACCCCTTTTGAACTAATGACTGGAAGAGCAATGGTTCTACCTCCTGATGCTCCGCCACCTGCGGGAACAGGAGGAGACTCTACTTTGTTCCAAGAAAAGTTACGACGCTATCTCGCAATGCTGGACAAAGCTACTAAAGACAATAATAAGAAAGTGCGAGAAGCTCAACAGCAATGGGATGAAAAACACACCACTACTGACATTCCACACATTCCCGAGTTAGGCAGTTTTGTTATGATCAAACGTATTGCTAGGAAAGGTTTAGAGCCTAGATGGGAGGGCCCATATGAGATACTCTTAACAACTGATACAAGCGTTTGTCTCAAAGGGAAGGGTGTAGGAACAGATAGATGGTATCATTGGTCACAAGTTAAACCTTGCTTGGTGAATGAACAAAATGATAATGATGGCTTATGGCCTAAGATTGAGCAATGTTCATCCATTAGTTTTAAAAATTGGGTACAAAGAAGTGATGTTAATTATTTCTCTGCTTCCATTTCAGGAATCAATTCCATTGACATTGATTAGAGATGGTTGTAAGTTATTCTCGATACCCAACGATGATGGTACTCTTATTTTCCAAGTCCTTATATGTGTTACTAGAAGGAAAAGTACCAAACCTGTCAAATTGATTATTTCTAACCAAATGGATAGAACTAAGAATGGGACATACAGCGTGAAATGAGAGATTTTACACAAAACACTACCTCACAAACAATGAACATCCGCTTACTGATTTTCAACCCCAAGGGATAGGATCCTTTAACATCAACGTTTATTTTAATTTATTGTTTTAGCACGGAACTGAAGGATTTAATTAATTAATGAGTTAATTAATTAATGAGTTCAGGCACGGGCAGAAGACTTATTAGTTTTTCTTTTCTTAGATGATTGGGGTTCATTTTAAATACATACACATAGATATTAAAATACACATAGTATACGGGGACATAACATGGGTTGGGTTTTGTTCTTTGTTTTTGTTTTTTCCTTTTCTGTTTCCATTCTTCTGTTCTTTCTGTCTATTTTCTTGGTCTGCTATTTCTTCTCCTCACTATCACTTCTATAGGTTGGCCACCTGGGAATGATGGTGTGGAACTGATGGCCGTAGTTCCAGTGGAGGGAAATGAAGATTAAAATGTCATCTTTTAATATTATTTCATTATTAAAATATTATGTATCTGTATTATTATTCTTTATTAATATTCATAATCAGTTGTATTATCTTATGGAGTTTAAAAGCATGAGTTTGAATGCATGAGAGAACTATAGATAGCATGGATCCATGAGTTGGATCATATCGTCGCTGTCCGATGAAAACCGCGTATGTCCATTTTGCCGATTTTGAGATTTTTCGACAGATAGAATGTCCGGGTTCATTTCCGTATACAGTGTGCGTCACATGTCTAAATGACCAATGAAAAGTTGTGAAATCATGTCATCTGATTTTCACGTATATCCATTTGGTGTCAAAGCTGTCAATCACGCCGCGTATCTCCCGCCCTGTGGAGGCGTCTCGCAGGTCTAAGCGTCTCTGGAAGCTCAGGATTGTATAGCCGAATAACTCTGTGAGGTAAAGTATAAGCAAATGTTTGTTTTTGACAACACTGTTCAAGTTTATTATATATTCGCAATATATTCACAACTGTTATTTACCGGTAAATGGTCTAGAGGAAGTAATTGTCACTGTTTATTGTGGAGATGTTAACGCACGGGTCTGTTAACAATAGCCTACTTTTAAGGTAGTCTAATATTTTTCTGACTAATAAATTACTGACACAGTAAAGGGTAGATTTAAATAAAGAATAACGAATAAAGAATAATGAATTTTAAATAAAGAAAAGCTAAATTCAAATAAAGAAAAAACTAAATTTAAATAAATAAAAATTACATTTAAATAAAAAAAAACGAAAATTGAATGAAGAAAAAAACGAAAATTAAATAAAGAAAAAAACGAAATTTAAATAAAGAAAAACAAAATTAAGTTAAATTAAAAACGAGATTAATTTAGATTGATAACATAAAAAGGCTAATAAAGTTTGGGTCGGTGTACTTTTTCGTTCATTTCGGAATGAAAGATGAAATGTAAAAAAAAGGGGGCAGCTTGTTTTTTTGTTTAAAAGAACAAAACAGAAATGGCTGTATTTTTTGTAGGCTACATAGCATAGCCTACTTTGTTATTGTTTTAGTATCATAATGATTAATGAATGCACGCACAATTATCCGTGAACATGATTTGAAGCCTTTCAACTTGTGTGTGCAAAATTCAGAATTAAATAAATGTGCAGCAATTTGTACAAATAGAGTCTGTAGGTCTATACTGTTGTAGCCATTAAATGAGCGCATTTAGTTTCATATTTGTTAAAATATTATGTTTTTTTTTTCATCCATTTTTGTTGATTTATGAAAAGTGAACAGCACGAGTGATAGGATGCACAATTTGAGACATGGAGTGTCAGACATGATTTTGACCACTTCATTAAGTTTTATTTTGTGGAAAACCTTTCTTTAAAGTGAATTTCGTTTTCTATAAATTGTATCTTAATTTTAATTCATTTTTCAACAACCAATTGCCTGGAGTGGATTTAATAAATAAGAAGAAAATATATAGCAATATAATCATGAGGCGCCCGCGTGGTCACATTGCACGTTAACTGGAGCGCATCTCATCCTAACTTAACAGTGTATGCCTCACACAGACATGAGAAAGACATCGAATGCACAAAGCTTGAAAAGTCTTTAAACGAAATAATTCAAAACGAAAAGAAAAAGGCTACTCTCTGATTATGTATGATTATATGAGTGTATTGATTCATTGTGCCTTCATATTTTGCAAGAGACATTTAATAAACTCAGCGTATTTAATAAAATGAGACGTAGGCTATTTAATAAACTGAATGTATTTAATAAACTGAGCGTAGCCTATTCATCTGTCAATATGAAACGCGACTTGGCCATTCTAATTAATGATCGGAAGAACGCGTATCGACCACCGTTACTGTAAAATATGCACGTATGTCCATTTAAACTCGATTTTGGTCAAATGTGGATTATATCATTACACTGGCAATTATTAGCCTCGTGAGACCATCCTGATCTCGCGAGCTTTCAAGGTTTCACTCGCAGATCAGTCTGGATACTTTCCGTTAAAGAAAATTTGGGAGCAGTTCACCAAACGAACGTCCAATCAGCATTGCTTTGAGGCGGGTTGAGGTGTGACGCAACGAGAAGCGCGACAGTTCAGTCTTAAGAACATGGCGGCTTCAGCGGATGAAACTAGCATCAGTGTGGCTATCGAGCAAGTTTTATCGGAATTACAGAGTTATTACGGAATTACAGAGCTAACGAGCCTTTACCTGCAGCAGCAAGAGTAGCCTGGCTTGTGGTTGTGTTTTCGTCGTCGCTCTCATAATGCTTCGTTGATCTGATTGGTTGATTTGGCCCGTCTATCACCAACATAGGCCAATCAGCTAACCAGTATTTTCGCCCCTTACCAAAACTACTTCAACGGAAGGTTTCCAGATGGATATGCGGAGCAAATCCATCTGGCGGAGTCAGGTTAGGCAATTATATGGTTACATTTAAAGATACCGTACCAAGTATGACAACGCTATGTTCAACTGCTTTTGAATTACCTTGTTTTTTTCACTTCCTGAAAAGTAACCGTTTTGGACATACGTGAGTTTCATCGGGCAGCGACGATATGTCAGACAGAGGGAAGCTATATTTTGCTATGGGGTATGTACAATGTAGCATGTTCCACTGATGCAAGTGAATCACAGATGTAAACAACAAGGATAGTTCTTAATATGGAGAGTGTATGTACCACGTGTATGTATGACATATAAGTTCCATTTTTAACATACAGAAAGCAACATGTTTTGTTACCTTACAAGGAAGCTGTAAGAATATCTTTGGTGTATAAAAGCTCAATCTTCCTGTACTACCTCAGAGAAACACGCACATGCATAGACCTGGCATGAATACAACATCTTGAAGTTTCTCTCCTGACATATAAGAATAAAAATCTTTCTTGGCAAGATAACTGGTGTCCGGTCCCGTAAATCAAATAATAACGGGGAAACAAAAGAGGCTTTAATTCCGAGTCTACAGCCCCAATCACCAGGCAACTCCTGAAATCTAAATGAAGTCTTAATTTATAACAGTGAAGTCACTGTATCTTCAGTCTCTGTTGATTCTGTTGACTGGGAGTCTCTGTAGTGGATCCTTATTCACCATCAGATGATCATCAGAAGATCAGACTGTCATATATAACCTAAAATAAAACACACAGTCACATATGCAGTATGAGATATTACATCTGCCACATCTTTTCATAAGAAAACTAACTAGATAATCTATATTCATTATCAATCATGATAATATAGCTGCCCAAAGTCACTTTACAGAATCAAAAGCACGTAAAAGGTCACGTTCACACAACGGACAGCTGATCCAGAACCAGCAGAAATCATCATTACACTCACTACACATTTAATATCAGTTAATAACAAACAACCCAAATCTCAGATTATCACACACATAAGGCGTCTTTAAACAGAATGTTTATTGCTTCTCTCATAAATGCATTTACACAGGAATTAAAATAGCAGCAAATAATACTTTGAACATTACTATTTTAAAACTACAGTTTTAACAAAGTGTTATAAAAATGAATTTAAAAATAATTAACAAAGAAATACAACTTTAAATAAATTATAGATAAATAAAATGACAGAATTGTAAATGTCCTCTGTGTGCTATAGCTATCTCACGCTTTAATGTTTGTCATAATTCTATGGTACTGATAACTATTTTCTATTTCTTAAAGGTGCATAGCGCAGGTCTCTGAGTTTTTGCAGAACTACGGCCCCTCTGGCAACAAGCGAAACAGCAACCAGAGGTGTGCACGCTCATGGACCACACACACACACGCACGCTTGCACGAGCACGAGCTGTTCATAACCAAAGGAGCATCAGCCGCACAAATCTTTTGTTTCAGTCATAATGTCTTCAGAGGAAATAAGGTTATAAATCTGCAAGTCATTTTAAATATATGAAAGGAAAGGCATTTGAGTAAATTACACACTTATGTGTGAGGGGAAAACGGGCGTAGAAGAAAACTTCGGTCTTGTTCAATCTCTCTCCATGTTGAACTGCTTTATGTTTACTGTATCCAGTTATGATTGTATTATTATGGAAACACTTTCATGAACAATAAAAGTTATTTCTTTGTAAAAGCTCAAAATAATAATCATACCATACACAGTTGGTCAACAGAGTACACTCAAATGTCTCAAGGTAATAAACAATCAAATGGCACTATAGCCGCTTTCCGAACAAGTAGTTACAGGAACTTAGTTATAGGAACTGTCCACTTCTAAACAGTTCTAAGAACTATTCTCCCCCAAACTCGGTTTTGCTGTTTGCGTTCGCATTGGCCAAGTGGCCATAGGAACTGCAGGAGGGGTAAGGGAGTGACGCAAGCACGGCTGCGGCGGCACCACACACAACAACAACAAACCAGCATGGAGGAGGCTATCGCAATGTTCCTGTTCTGCCTTACCGGGACCTTAATAACGGAGTACGAACGGCGGCGTTTAAAGACTATGCTTGAGTTCTGTACAGAGAAACACAGAAGACGAAGGCTCCAGCGTAGGCACTATTGGTGGCACTAGACAAAAGTTTTCTTTTCTTTGTCTTACGTGGAGTTTGCGTTGGGGTTTGGAATGAACTACAAGCCGGTCTCTTTGAATCCATCTTCTACTTTTGTCGAAAGTTGACTAAAGTTTGTCGCTCGAGTTGTCTTCGCTGATACGAGAATGGCGGCTAACAATAACAAACCTGCGAGACACAGCCTGGTGAGCGTGAAAGCGCATGACGTCACGCCCAGTCTCAGATTCCGTCCCGAATCCCTCTTATATATTTTACTGTACAGGATTATAGAGGCAATCTCAGTGATCAGAGAAGGGCTCATTCAGCCCATCAGGCAATTGTTTAAGCATTTATGGGTTAGAAAAATGGGTATTTTTTTTAAATGAAATGTTGCGCAATGCACCTTTAATCAAATTGTTCCAGATGGAACAAATGGTACGAAGAAATTGTGAATTATTACACCGGGTAGATCACCGCAGGATTAAAAGATTAATTTTTCAAAGAGTCAGAAATAACAATTATGCGATCGTTAGCGTTTCAGGCAGGTCGTGTGTGGGTGAAATATCGTCCTTTAGAAGATGATTTATGGAATATAATATAACACAGTGACGGCGAATAAGCAGTTACCATATCTGAGAGAAATGTAGCGGTGCGTTGATCTGCCAGTCTCTTCAAAGGAAGATTACAAACGACGAAAGCCAATTGCCAATCGCTTGTTGGCTGACATTTTTTAATTTGGCTAAAACAATATGGAGCTAGGCCTAAATGTGTTGTCTTCTGCTTCTTTATTTCTTTATTTAATTCGTTATTTGTCAGGGACAATGTACAAAATACATTAATCTTACGAAAAGATGTTTTGTACCAGAGTTAGCAAATGCTAGTTTCCATGTAGTCCCTGGGCAGGTGCACACAATATTAAAACATTACATTACAAATAACTGTCAGTAGCACTAACAAGTACATGCAATATTAGTCAAACAATGATCATTTAAAACTAATCAGATGTTTAAATGAAAAAAAAAAAACTAATAAAAAAAAACATCACAGCCTAAAATATATATAACCTAGTCAAATACATTTACTTTAATGTCTTGATTCCTGTGCCACGAGTTTGGTTATCATGACAATGACGTAGTTTAGAGCTGCACAAGTTCGCGTTCATTTACACTGAACCAAAACAATATCAGAGTCATCTTTGATACTAGCGGCTGAGGCGGGTCAGACCGGCATATTTTCAGTTTGCTTTTATGCGGCATTGTGTCTTTACACAGAACTTTTAGCAGACACAGAGCTGCTTTAGAGCAGCCTTAACTCAGCTGTGTAAAGATGCCTATAGAGACAGTTAAAGGCAGCGCCGCCGCTCCCACCACGCGCATCACGCGCTGTGCGTAGGGCACCAAGTGCTGAGGGGGCACCAAAAATAGCCTAATGAAAAATCAATCATCAAACTTCTTGTTATAATCAGATTCAGCGCATTCTTCATCTTCAATCCGCACCGGCGCCGAGCAGAGAGCACGTCAGAAACAGAGGACAGGGTGTGCGTGTGTGTGTGTGTGTGTGTGTGTGTGAGACTGTGTGTGTTCACCTGAGCCTCATTGGTCTGTCACTGCTCGTCAATGTCAGAATATTTGAGATGACCAATCAAATCAAAGTAGGCGGCTTTATTGTCACAGACGCTGCTGAGCGCGAATTTAACAGTGCAACTCGACGCTTCAGTGTACGGTCAAATGCGAGATAAGATGTAAGTAGCTAAACTTAACTTTATATATTTGACAGGTTTTTTTTAGGTCAAAAATGTTAAACGAATGACAAAAAATAATTAGGCAAACTAATATAGTTTTGTCTAATTTCGCCATTTTGAACTGAAAATAGGCCTATGTAACAAATGTTAGTGTCATTGTGAGGGACAAGAAACATGAACAAAGCCGATTTCATCATGTTAGGCACAGGATTAATAAGAATGTGTACATATTGAGAATAAAGTACAAATTGTAGCCTTTTGTAAATTAAAAAAGCCAACTTTAGGAGGGGAAGAGACAGGGCAAGATAAAAACAAAGAGAAAAAGAGTGTGATGCTGATGAGGAGAGAAAAATAATCAGCTGCCCACTGACATGGTTTTAAAGCTGTTGTTATTGAATTTTTTTTTTTTTTTTTTTTTTTTTTTGCCTTCACAACATCTTAAAATGCACATCTGTAGTTCAGAGAAATCCAAAATTTTCTCGGGGAAACCCCGAACCCCCCTGACTGGCCTGCCTCAAATTCGGGACCACAGTAATTATAAAACCATGCCATTGCATGGTAATGAAACTAGTTAATAGTAAACATTAGACCCTAAACTAAAGTGTTACTTTTTAATCATTGAATATTTTAAAAATTAAATGAAAAATCCTAAATGATAAATGAAAATCCTAAATGAACCCCCCCCCCCCCCCCTAAATGAAAATCCTAAATGATAAATGAAAATCCTAAATGAAAATCCTAAATGATAAAAAAAAAAAAAATAGGAGGGGGGGGGGGGGGGGGGCATCATAAAGTAATTATACTTAGGGCATCAAAATGGCTAGCAATAATGTGGATCATCCTCCACATCCTTTAGCAGCTTCACTCCTGAGTCTCCTAGTTTATTCTTAGACAGATCCAGTTCTCTCAGGTGTGAGGGGTTTGATCTCAAAGCTGAAGCCAGAGCAACACAACCTTCATTTGTGACACCACACTTTATCAACCTGTAGAGAACAATGACATACATGAAGTATCCAAAGATACTTTTTACTTGTTCCAACAGAGGATTAAACGTGTCGTTATCTATAAGTGTTGGGAGCGACCTAGGCTGTACCGTCCTGATGGTCTGCACCCCAGCAGAGTCGGAGCGGCTGTTCTGTCGGACAACATCTCCAAGACGCTACACACCATCTGACTAGTAAGTCAAAGTCCAAATCATAGTCTTTGCTGTCCCAACTTAATTGATATAAGTACCAATGTAGAACATTATATAGAAACTGTGTCTATTCCTCGCTTAGTGAAGCCAAACAACAAATCTACTGTAAGATCTAGCAAGAATATTATTGTAATTAAACCAGAAAATCTAAATATCAGTGAACAAAAACAATTTCTAAAGCTAGGTCTTCTAAACATTAGATCGCTCACACCTAAGGCGGTTATTGTAAATGAAATGGTCACAGATAATAATTTCGATGTTCTGTGCCTTACTGAAACCTGGCTTAAACCAAATGATTATTTCGGTCTAAATGAGTCTACTCCACCAGGATACTGTTATAAGCATGAGCCCCGTCTGATTGGTCGTGGCGGCGGTGTTGCAACAATCTATAGAGATATTCTTAATGTTACTCAGAAAACTTGTCATAGGTTTAATTCGTTTGAAGTACTTGTGCTAAATGTTACGCTCTTAGATGTAAGAAAGAAATCCTTATTATCTCTAGCATTGGCTACCGTATATAGACCTCCAGGGCCATATGCTGATTTCCTAAAAGATTTTGCAGACTTTCTCTCAGACCTATTGGTCAATGTCGATAAAGCAATAATTATTGGCGACTTTAACATACACGTAGATAATACAAATGATGCGTTAGGGGCTGCGTTTACAGATTTATTAAACTCTTTTGGGGTGAAGCAAAACGTCAGTGGTCCCACTCATCGTCTAAATCATACACTAGATTTAATTATATCATATGGAACCGATCCAACCGATATAGATATTATACCGCAAAGTGACGATCTCACTGATCATTACATGGTAACATGCATAATACCCACTGCTGAAATTTGTCATGTTGCACCACGTTATAGACCAGGCAGAACAACCCTTCCAACCACTATAGATAGATTCTCAAATAGCTTACCTGATCTATCTCAGCTGCTCAGTAAACCCAAACAAACAGATGAACTAGAGGAAATGACTAGCAGTATGAGCAACATTTTCTCTAGTACACTAGATATTGTTGCACCAATTAGATTAAAAAAGGTTAGAGAGAAAACTAAAACACCATGGTACAACAGTGCTACGCATGCTATCAAGAGAGAAACTCGTAACTTAGAGCGTAAATGGAAACGAACTAATTTAGAGGTCTTCAGAATCGCGTGGAAAGACAGTATGTCACGTTATAAAAGGGCTCTAAAATCAGCCAGGGCTGAGCATATCCGCAAACTAATTGAAAATAACCAAAATAATCCAAGGTTTTTATTTAACACCGTGGCCAGACTAACAAATAATCAGACATCTCCATATTCCGTTACAATATAGTAGTAATGATTTTATGAATCACTTCAATGAGAAAATAGAAAGCATCCAAAACACTATTGTAAATGTACAATCCTCTATGGTGTCTTATGACTCAGCCTCAATTATGGCCCCTCTAGAACAACTAAACCGCTTTACAACTATAGGACAGGAAGAACTAAATAAACTTATTATTGCATCCTAACCAACAACATGTTTATTAGATCCAATACCCACTAAACTACTTAAAGAAGTGTTACCTGTAGTGGAAGAGCCTCTTCTCAATATTATTAACTCGTCTTTATTTTTAGGTCACGTTCCAAAAATATTCAAGCTGGCAGTAATAAAACCTCTCATTAAGAAACCGCAATTAGATCCAAATAACCTAGCAAATTACAGACCCATCTCAAATCTTCCATTTTTGTCTAAAATACTAGAAAAAATTGTGTCCGCTCAATTGTGCTCTTTCTTGCAAGAAAATGATATCTATGAAAAATTTCAGTCGGGATTCAGACCGCATCATAGCACAGAAACTGTGCTAGTTAAAATTACAAATGATTTACTCTTAGCCTCTGACCAAGGCTGTATCTCAATACTAGTTCTGCTTGATCTTAGTGCTGCGTTCGACACTATAGATCATAAAATACTCTTAGATCGACTACAAAACTACACTGGTGTTCAGGGACAGGCATTAAGCTGGATTAGATCGTACTTATCAGACCGTTACCATTTCGTCTGTTTAAATGGGGAAAAATCAAAGATAACATCAGTAGACTATGGAGTGCCGCAAGGATCTGTCCTAGGCCCTCTGCTATTCTCAATATATATGCTGCCACTTGGTAATATTATAAGAAAACATGGAATTAATTTTCACTGTTATGCTGATGACACTCAATTATATATCTCATCACGACCAGATGAAAACACTAACTTATCTAACTTGACAGAGTGTCTAAAAGATATAAAATGCTGGATGACGTGTAATTTCCTGCTATTAAATTCAGATAAAACGGAGGTATTACTTATTGGTCTAAAAAACTACCCACAAAATCCCTTACAATACAACTTTAATTTAGAAGGATGTCCTGTTACTCTATCCACTACAGTAAAAGACCTTGGTGTTATGCTAGACCGCAACTTGACTTTGGAAAATCATATTTCATATGTTACAAGAACAGCCTTTTTCCACCTTAGAAACATTGCTAAGCTACGTAACATGCTATCTGTTTCAGATGCAGAAAAGTTAGTTCATGCATTCATGACCTCGAGACTAGATTACTATAATGCTTTATTAGCTGGTTGTCCTGCATCCTCAATAAACAAGCTACAGTTAGTGCAAAATGCAGCCGCTAGAGTTCTTACTAGATCAAGAAAATATGATCATATAACACCAATTTTATCATCTCTACACTGGTTACCTATAAAGTTCCGTATCAATTACAAAGTATTACTATTGACTTATAAATCTCTAAATGGTTTAGCTCCTGTGTATTTAACAGACCTTCTATCGCCCTACAATCCATCGCGCTCTTTAAGATCACAAAATTCGAGGCTTCTGGTCGTTCCTAGGATATCTAAGTCTACTAAAGGAGGGAGGGCGTTCTCACATTTAGCTCCTAAACTCTGGAATAGCCTTCCTGATATTGTTCGAGACTCAGACTCGCTGTCCCAGTTTAAAACTAGATTAAAGACGCATCTCTTTAACCAAGCATTCACTTAATGCTTACCTTTTATACTACTTCTGAATCAGTTCGAATGCATTAATATTATGAACATCAGCTATGCTAATTATTTCCCATCTGTCTTTCTGCTGTTATCTCGGGACGCTAGTCCCGAGGTAAATAGCGTTCGTCAGCTCCAGTTTGTATCCAGCCTCTCACGGAGACTTCAGATGCCCCAACACCTGTGATGAGACGACTAAACGCCTGTGGAGAGACGACTCGACGCCTGTGAAGAGACGACTAAACACCGGCGATATGTTATGCCTAAATTTATACATGATTAACTAACTGTATTTTTCTTTGTACATTTCTGAAATGCACTTTCTGTAAAGCTGCTTTGAGACAATGTGTATTGTGAAAAGCGCTATACAAATAAACTTGAATTGAATTGAATTGAATTGTTGCAATATCCCTTTCAAGTTGACGCATGGAAACAATGTGAGACTGAATCAGTGTTGCCAACTTAGCGCCTTTGTAGCTATTTTTAGCGACTTTTCAGACCCCTTTAGTGAATTTTTTTTAAAAGCGACTAGCGACAAATCTAGCAATAATTTATTTAAGAGAATGTAGTACTGTATGATGCTTCTGAAATAAAACTCACAAGATATGATTAATTGTTTTTGTAAATATGACTCATCTTATACATAATGTACAGTATGTATAAGTGTATGATTTAACTTTTCCCCATAGTCTAGGTCAGTGAGTGAGTCAGTGTTACTCATTGCGCGGCTCGCCAAACATTCATTTGTGGCTCGCATGGTGGTAAATATTATGGTGATATGATCATGCAGTCAATACAGATATTTCATAAAAACAAAACAAAAAACAAGTAGGGCTATAACTTAACCCATTAAAAACTCAGTGTCAGCTCTATTATTCAGTCCGATAGAAACAAAAGTTGTGCATGTAAACATAGCCAGTCTCTGCGGAGTTGCCAGTTCTGGCGGTCTTTCCAGCTCTTAACACGAATGTGCTCTTGGATGTTTAGATACATAATGGGCTAATGTAGAAAAAAATTACTTAAGGTCATTAAATATATTCTGGGATGAATATATTCTGGAAATCCTGCATCTTGTCTCAGTTAAAAATTTGACTGGTAAATCATAAAGAATGTTTTTTCCGTTCTTTTGTATTAATTGCATTGCATATTGTATGTTATAAACTAATAGTTTGCAAATGTTTTATAAGCGCTTTGTTACTATATACTTGTGATAAAGTGTTGCCATTATTTCAAACTGGACGCAGTGTGTAATTGTTCCTTTTTTATGCAATGGTGTGATTCTTCTTTGTCAAAAATAACACAAACTAAACAATTCAAAGATTAATTTTCAATATTTCGATAGATTTTGTGTGTTTGATGTTATTGTGTGTTATTTTGGCCATCTTAATCATGTAGTGATAAATCTGATATGGTGTCAGTCCTGGTTCAGGTGAAACACACACCACTTCCCTCTTTTCAGCTGCACACACACATTTTGAGGCAATGCTCACACTTTTGCAAGGGTCTGTTTGCACAAGCATTACAAGGCAAGTTGATTTACACCAAACATTTGTGCTTTAAAAACCCTCTTCACTGTATCCTGCATCTGTTGTCTGGTTTGTAGTTCGTCCAGTTAATTTAACTGTTAGTTTTACTGTCTTTTGGGAGATAATAATATAGTGAGATGTAAATGTTCCACTTCAGGGAGACTCCGCCGCTGCCTTCTACAGCCGGCAGGATCTGACGATTCAAGCAGGAATCTGTCGCTGAACCACCGAATGGGGCTTTCGCCAAACATATATTTTATACACTACTTATTCACTCCGAGTCTTTATGGTAGAGATGATCTTACCACAGTATCTCCAGTTTACAGTGAGGATTCTCCAGTACAGCAGAAAACAGCTTCACTCCTGAGTCCTAGACAGACTCAGTTCTCTCAGGTGTGGGGGGTTTGATGTCAGAGCTGAAGCCAGAGCAGCACAACCTTCATCTGTGACAGCACATTCCCACAACCTGTAGAAAACAATGACACACATTAAGCCTATATCCAAAGATAAACATAACACTTAAAAAAAAATAACATGCTGTCAATATTAAATATATAAATTACTCCTTAGTTCACAGTGTTAAAATACATCAATTAGGATTAGGAGATTGAATTTACAGTTTGTACAGTATAAAAACATCTCAGGTTACGTATGTAACCCTGTTTCCCTCAAAGGGAACGAGACGCTGCGTCAAGACGCGGTGGGAATGCCCTGCGTGATTGCGTCGTGAAGCAAGTGTATAATCAGTCCAATGGAAAAGCGAGACGTCATAGGCGGGTGGCGTCACCGACCAGGAAGCTATAAAGCACCCCTGAAAACAGACCGCGTCAGCTTCTGAAAAGCCGAAGCAAGTCGATCACAGGCATGCAGAGAGTATGGCAGGAGCGAGACGCAGCGTCTCGTTCCCTCTCAGGGAACCAGAGTTACATACCTGAGATGTTGCCTTTCAAGGGAACTCGAGCTGCGTCGAGACACGGTGGAAAAGCCATACCCACAATGCCATAGTAGCAAATGCCTGTACTGTGTCTCACAAATGTATGTGGTGAGGACCAACCCGCCGCATCACAGATGTCATTGACAACAAAGCCTTAGAGGCAGCCATACTCCAGGTAGAATGGGCCTGGACAGCCGCTTCATAGGCAAGTGAAATAGCTTCGACTATCCACTTACTCATAACCTGCTTGGAAGCCGGGTTACCTTTTCTAGGTGACCCGAAACAGACAAATAGTTGACCTGAATTACACCACAGGGCAGCTCTGTGCATGTACGCATCCAATGCCCGAACAGGGACCAGCAGATTAAGTCTTTCCTGCTCTGGTGTCCTAAAAGGTGGAGGACAGAAGGCCTGCAGCACAATTGGGCCCATAACGTTATTAGGGACTTTAGGGATATTGCCCTGTCTAGGTTGAAGAAAGGCTTTCACCATGCCAGGTGCAAATTCTAGGCATGACGGAGCAACCGACAAGGCTTGCAAATCACCAATCCTCTTGATAGACGAAATAGCAATGAGAAATATAGTTTTTAGAGTAAGGAACTTTTCTGAAACCTCTTCAATGGGCTCGAAGGGAGCCAAAGGCAAGCCCTCCAGTACAACGGCCAGATCCCAGGCCGGTGCTCTATTGCGCAATGCAGGCCTCAGCCTCAGGGTACCACGGAGTAAACGAGTAATTAGATGATCTCTCCCTAATGAAGCACCACTCAAAGGAGTGTGGTAAGCAGATATAGCCGCCACATACACCTTCAAGCTGGAAGGAGATAATTGAGCAGAAAAACGTTCTTGTAGAAAATCAAGTACTGTACCAACAGGGCAGATAACAGGATTCGTAAGACGTTCTCCGCACCAGGCAGAGAACAGTTTTCTCGTGGAGGGAGCTCTAGACTGGAGTATGATCTCCACAACCTCAGTCGAGAGATCTGATTCTATGAGCTGAGCCCCCTCAGGGGCCAGGCCCACAGTTTCCACAGCTCCGGGCGAGGGTGAAAAACCGTGCCCCCTGCTTGGGACAGAAGGTCCCTCCTGATCGGAATCTCCATCGGAGAGCCGTCTAATAGGGACACTAGGTCCAAGAACCAAACTCGGGCCGGCCAGTACGGGGCTACTAACAATAGACGGGCCCCTTCCTGGCGAACCCTCTCCAGAACTCCCGGGAGCAAAGATATCGACGGAAAAGCATACAGGTGTAGCCTCGGCCACACCTGCACCATCGCATCCAGCCCGAGGGGAGCTGGGTGCATGAGGGAGAACCACATTGGACAGTGTGTTTAATCTGACGATGCGAAAAGGTCGACCTGAGCTTGTGCGAAATTCTCCCAGAGGAGCTTCACCACCTCGGGGTGAAGTCTCCATTCCCCGGGCCTCAGCCCCTGCCTCGACTGGATATCCGCTCCCTGATTTAAATGCCCTGGAATATAAACTGCCCTGAGAGACAGTAATTTCCCTTGGGCCCATAGGAGGATCTGATGAGCCAGTTTGCAGAGATGTTGTGACCTCAGACCCCCTTGATGGTTGATATATGAGACCACCGATGTGTTGTCCGTACGGACAAGCACATGGTGACCTCTCAGATCTGGAAGGAAGTGTTTGAGTGCTCGAAACACCGCCATTATTTCTAGACGATTTATGTGCCAAGAAAGAAGATGGTCCTATCAAAGACCCTTCGCCGAGCGACCACTCATGACCGCTCCCCCAACCTGTGAGGGAAGCATCCGTCGATAGCATTACCCGTCGACAAGAAGCCCCCAACACTGGGCCTTGGGCGAGGAACCAAGGTTTATTCCACATGACCAAGGCACGTAGGCATCGCCGTGTGACCTTGATCATGCGAAATGGATTTTCCCTCGGAGAAAACCCCTTGGTCCTGAGCCACCACTGCAAGGGTCTCATGTACAGGAGGCCAAAAGTTACTACGTTGGATGCAGCTGCCATGAGACCCAACAGTCTCTGAAACGGTTTCACAGTGAGTGACTGGGCTAGTTTTACATTCTTTACGGCTGTGAGAATGCCGGCTCTCACTACATATCAGGGGAAACTGGAGGATTTTCCCTTTAACAGTATAAATATTTATATACATTCACTATAAATGCATATATTTGATAATAATTTTCTCATACAAATGTCATAAAAACCAGTTGCATAGATCAGAAATCGACTTATCTTCAGGACACTGACAATAAAGATGGATAGTGAAAGAGAAGACAGAAACTCTCGTAGCTCTCCTCAGGAAAACGCTTGATACACACACACAGTTTGATTGTGTCGGTAGTTTCTGGCCAACCAAACACCCGCAGCGAGTCTCGGCCTGACAGCATCACTGGGGAAGCCTGCAACACCCTCAGCTCTTGCACCATGGACACACACACTTGCGACCCATGAATGCCTCTCTAAACTACTGCGGGATTTTACAGTTTGAATCGTCAGTCATAGAAAAAAAAACATGTGCTGTCATGAATAAGAGAAATGTCTTCTTATAGTTATAAGAACACGCAGTCTCATTAATAATAATACACACACTGACATGTCATCGATGGACTATAGTGTTTCTCCATGTCATAATCTGTGACTTTGACATGATGTAGATTTTAAACCTGGAGAAAAATCTCTGCAGTATCCAGTTTCCTCCTGAAATTAAAATGAATGGACTGTTAATCCTGACTGTGCTGAGATTGAGTGTGTTTAAAGTAAAGGGTGTTAAATGTATATCATGATGTCAGAGTGTGTTTTTCAGTGTGACTATCAGTACTGCAGTATCAACTTAATGAGGAGCAGCTCATGTGTTCAAGTACTTACAGATCAAACACATGAACTCACAGTGCAGGAGAAATACAGCAAACACTTCAAACTGACACATATTAATCCTCTTACATAATATGAACAGACATGAAATTAATTTGATAATGTTGCTTCAATAGCTTTGCTTGTAATGAATGTAATAATAGTTATTTCCCTGCATTTTATTCCATTTTGATAATACTTTATGAATTCACAATGACAGTTTCATGTGAGAGTCACCTATGATCTTACCACAGTTTCTCTAGTTTACAGTGAATATTCTCCAGTCCCGCAGAGAGCAGCTTCACTCCTGAGTCTCCTAGTTTATTCTTATACAGATCCAGTAATCTCAGGTGTGAGGGGTTTGATCTCAGAGCTGAAGCCAGAGCAGCACAGCCTTCATCTGTGACACCACAATCCCTCAACCTGTAGAGAACAATGATACACAATAAGCCTATATCAAATGTTTTTCTTAATTGTGCTTATAATTTGTGCCATCTCTTTTTTTAAACAACGTATTAAATATATCAGGAAGTTTAACTGTTATTCTAAGAGATTATGTCTCTATGTGAGGGAGAAGATATTATATAAAAGTTATAAAATAGAATACATTGAATACATCTGTTTTTGTTCACTAAATATAAATGTATTAACTGAATTAAATTAAATTATATTCTAAAAATAAATGTTATATACATACTGTTATAATATCAGTCTGTGTTGCCTTGTCGTTTCATGTTAGTAGTTCTCTGTTTAGTCTATTAGTCTCCCCAGGTGTCTCAGATTAACCACACCCCCTTGTTATCCTGTTTAGATTGTTTGCCCCTGTATTTAAGCCCTGTGTTTTAGTCCAGTCTTTGTGAGTTCTTGTGTTTTGTTACTGTTGATGTTGGACGCCCTGTTCCCAGTCAGAGTTTGTCTAATTTTCCGTTTGTTAAATAAAGTGTGCTGCAAGTGGATCCTGCTTCCTCCTTCCTTCAACCACAATCGTGACAGAAGAACTCACCACAATGGATCCAGCAGCAGTCAGCAACCAGGCGCTAAGAAGATTTCTTGCCTCAATGTTTCAAGATAGCCAGCCAATAGAGAGGTATGTGAGGGACTTTTTGAACTGCTGCCATCTGGGATCTCTATCGCCAGGCTGATGCCGGATGACTATACTGGCTGGACCCTAGAGGGATATATTGACCTGGCCCTTTACTTAGGTGGTTCAGCATTTACTGTGGGCTTGGCTGATGAAGCACTCTGCCAGCTCACAGTACCCCCTGAGTCGGTTTACATCTCGCCCGTCCAGCCAGAGCCCGTCCAGCCAGAGCCTGTCCAGCCAGAGCTTCACGTCAGCCACGTCCAGCCAGAGCCTGTTCAAGTCAGCCACGTCCAGCCAGAGCCTGTTCAAATCAGCCACGTCCAGCCAGAGCTTCACGTCACTTCTGCCCAGCCAGAGACTGAGCTTCACGTCACTTCTGCCCAGCCAGAGACTGAGCTTCACGTCACTTCTGCCCAGCCAGAGACTGAGCTTCACGTCACTTCTGCCCAGCCAGAGACTGAGCTTCACGTCACTTCTGCCCAGCCAGAGACTGAGCTTCACGTCACTTCTGCCCAGCCAGAGACTGAGCTTCACGTCACTTCTGCCCAGCCAGAGACTGAGCTTCACGTCACTTCTGCCCAGCCAGAGACTGAGCTTCACGTCACGGCTGTTCCTAAGCCGGGGTCTGCTGTTCCCGAGCCGCCCTGGTCTGTTCCCGAGCCGCCCTGGTCTGTTCCCGAGCCGCCTGCACTGCCTGATCCGCCTGATCCGCCCTGGTCGCCTGCACTGCCTGAGCCGCCCTGGCCGCCCGAGGGGTCTTCGCCGCCCTGGCCGCCCGAGGGGTCTTCGCCGCCCTGGCCGCCCGAGGGGTCTTCGCCGCCCTGGCCGCCCGAGGGGTCTTCGCCGCCCTGGCCGCCCGAGGGGTCTTCGCCGCCCTGGCCGCCCGAGGGTCCGACAGCTCCGCCCTGGACGCCCGAGGGTCCCACAGCTCCGCCCTGGACGCCCGAGGGTCCCACAGCTCCGCCCTGGACGCCCGAGGGTCCCACAGCTCCGCCCTGGACGCCCGAGGGTCCCACAGCTCCGCCCTGGACGCCCGAGGGTCCCACAGCTCCGCCCTGGACGCCCGAGGGTCCCACAGCTCCGCCCTGGACGCCCGAGGGTCCGACAGCTCCGCCCTGGACGCCCGAGGGTCCCACAGCTCCGCCCTGGTCACGCCCACAACCTGCTCCACCCTGGCCACGCCCACTGCCTGCTCCGCCCACACTTCACGGCCCAGTCCCACCCTTGCCTGCTCGGACCTGGCCCTCCATCCCTCCCCCAGGACCGCCTCCGCTCCACCACCCTCCTGAACTGTCTAGTTTTTTGTTTTGATGGGCATCGGGAGCCGCCCATAGAGGGGGGGCTATGTTATAATATCAGTCTGTGTTGCCTTGTCGTTTCATGTTAGTAGTTCTCTGTTTAGTCTATTAGTCTCCCCAGGTGTCTCAGATTAACCACACACCCCTTGTTATCCTGTTTAGATTGTTTGCCCCTGTATTTAAGCCCTGTGTTTTAGTCCAGTCTTTGTGAGTTCTTGTGTTTTGTTACTGTTGATGTTGGATGCCCTGTTCCCAGTCAGAGTTTGTCTAATTTTCCGTTTGTTAAATAAAGTGTGCTGCAAGTGGATCCTGCTTCCTCCTTCCTTCAACCACAATCGTGACACATACATTATACATGCATATATTTTAAAATAAATTTCTCATACACATATCATAAAAAATGGTTAAGTAGATCACAAATCAGGTCAGATAGGTGGAGGGTTTAAAAGCTTAAGTCTGACACTCATATTTGTCAGGGTTGCTGCAGGGAGCTGAAGACGAGGACACCGTGGCTGAGGTTTAGAAGATTTATTTACAAAATTAAACTTCCAAAAATAAACAGAAACAAAAGAACAAAACTCCAGGGCTTCAGAAAAGACACAACCATACATTGACGACGATCGACAAACACTGGGAGAAAACACAGGGCTTAAATACACATGGAATGATGGGATAATGAACAGAACACAGGTGACGGGAATGACTAATTAGGCAGAGCGGGAAAACTTAACAGGACTAAACCAAAAACCACAAAGACAGGGGAAACCAAGATCACAAAACATAACTTAAACACATTGAATTGTTACAGTACCTCCCCCCTCCCCGAAGGCGCGTCCTCGCGCCGTATAACATCCAAAGGGGTGGGAGGGTGAGCGCCCTGGAGGCTGACGAGGGCATGGTGCAGGTCCAGGAAGCCTCCAGGGCGGAGCAGGCTGTGGGCGTGGCCACGGCGGTGCAGGCTGTGGGCGTGACCATGACGGTGCAGGCTGTGGGCGTGGCCAAGGTGGAGCAGGCTGTGGGCGTGGCCACAACGGTGCAGGCTGTGGGCGTGGCCAAGGCGGAGCAGGCTGTGGGCGTGACCAAGGCGGAGCAGGCTGTGGGCGTGGCCAAGGCGGAGCTGGCTGTGGGCGTGGCCATGGCGGAGCTGGCTGTGGGCGTGGCCATGGCGGAGTAGGCTACGGGCGTGGCCATGGCGGAACTGGCAGTGGGCATGACCAAGGCGGAGCTGTCGGACCCTCGGGCGTCCAGGGCGGAGCTGTGGGACCCTCGGGCGTCCAGGGCGAAGCTGTGGAACCCTCGAGCGTCCAGGGCGGAGCTGTGGGACCCTCGGGCGTCCAGGGCGGAGCTGTGGGACCCTCGGGCGTCCAGGGCGGAGCTGTGGGACCCTCGGGCGTCCAGGGCGGAGCTGTGGGACCCTCGGGCGTCCAGGGCGGAGCTGTGGGACCCTCGGGCGTCCAGGGCGGAGCTGTGGGACCCTCGGGCGTCCAGGGTGGTGCTGTGGGACCCTCGGGTGTCCATGGCGGTGCAGGCTCTTCAGGTGGCCACGGCGGTGAAGACCCTTCAGGTGGCCGTGGTGGTGAAGACCCTTCAGGTGGCCATGGCGGTGCAGACCCTTCAGGTGGCCATGGCGGTGCAGACCCTTCAGGTGGCCATGGCGGTGAGGACCCTTCGGGTGGCCATGGCGGTGTTATTTTTTCGGGCCTCCATGGATCTTTGGCCGGCCTCCGTGGATCTTTGGCCGGCCACGGCGAAGGCGTATAGCCCCCCCCCCCAAAATTTTCTTGGGGAGAAAGACAGGTTCAGGAACGGGAACAGACTTGACATCAACGGACGCTGGGTCAACGGGGTCTGGGTCAACGGGCTCTGGGTCTGGGTCAACGGGCTCTGGCGCTGGGTCAACGGGCTCTGGCGCTGGGTCAACGGACTCTGGCGCTGGGTCAACGGACTCTGGCGCTGGGTCAACGGGCTCTGGGTCAACGGGCTCTGGCTCTGGCGCTGGGTCAACGGGCTCTGGCTCAGGACTGGACGGGGCCAGCACATCATGGGACTCGGAACTGGACGGGGCCAGCACATCAAGGGACTCGGAACTGGACGGGGCCAGCACATCAGGGGACTCGGAACTGGACGGGGCCAGCACATCAGGGGACTCAGAACTGGACGGGGCCAGCACATCAGGGAGCTTGGGGCTGGATTCATGCTCTGGCGGGCAGGTGACGGTCTCTGGCTGGACGGTCTCTGGCTGGACGGTCTCTGGCTGGACGGTCTCTGGCTGGACGGTCTCTGGCTGGACGGTCTCTGGCTGGACGGTCTCTGGCTGGACGGTCTCTGGCTGGCCGTGGAGATCGGGCAGGATGTCTCCCACGGTGAGTGAGGAACCACACACCCACAGCGTACGGTCAATGAATTTCACTAAAGGGAGGTGGAGATCTCCCAACAACAGTATCTGGGCGAGGGTATCGTCCATCCCACTCCAGAACTCATGTGTAAGAGACTCCTCATTCCAATTAGAGTCCCGGAAAAGATGGAGATAAATCTCAGCATAGTCTTCCAGAGACCGGCCATCTTGTGGTACACAGAGTTCGTAATTCATCCTTTGTTTGTTGTGGGTCGATCGTTCTGTCAGGGTTGCTGCAGGTAGCTGAAGACGAGGACACCGTGGCTGAGGTTTAGAAGATTTATTTACAAAATTAAACTTCCAAAAATAAACAGAAACAAAAGAACAAAACTCCAGGGCTTCAGAAAAGACACAACCATACATTGACGACGATCGACAAACACTGGGAGAAAACACAGGGCTTAAATACACATGGAATGATGGGATAATGAACAGAACACAGGTGACGGGAATGACTAATTAGGCAGAGCGGGAAAACTTAACAGGACTAAACCAAAAACCACAAAGACAGGGGAAACCAAGATCACAAAACATAACTTAAACACATTGAATTGTTACAATATTATTTGTTAAACCATTAATTTAGAATGTTTTAAGTAAGAAATGTTATAATGTTTTAACATTGATGCTTGTTCTCAGTGTTACTTACAGAGCTGATCTAGTTGCTGTAAACACAGGCAGCAGCTTCTGAAGAACTTCATCTGCTGTGTTTTGTGTGACACTAATTGAAAATAAAAAATAAACAAGTTAATTTTTAGCGCCAGCCAAAACGAACGATCGAGCGGCAGCCGTGGATGACGTCACGGCCGAGTCGCGCAGGCGCATCGCAACTGGAAGCTGACGAAACCATTGTCTAGTGTGAATAGGTGTTCGTGTGGGTATTTAAATGCAAAGATTATGTGTTAAGTGTTATATTTGTGAATGGATTAAGTGTGTATTATTAATATATATTTGGGGTTTGCTAGAGGCACTACCGTATATATACTGTATATATATATATATATATATATATATATATATATATATATATATATATATATATATATATATATATATATAAATTGAGTTTTTTTTTTTTTTTTTTGGTTTATTTTTTCCTTATGTTGTTTCTTTGGTACTTTGGATTTTTTTTTTTTTTTTTTTTTGTCATTTATGTGGACACTTGTATATATTCTACACTGTGGATGAACCTGCTTTTGCGAGTGCGACATCATTTTTACATCCCTTTACAGACTCACATTTCTCCTCGAGGGCGAGCTGTTGGGCTCGTCTTCATCATATAATCTAATATTTTATCCTCAGAGCACGTCAGTTATGTGGTTGTGCGTTTTGAAAATACTGTGGGACAAATGAATTGAAATATATATTTAATGACAAAAGTAGCCTAATAACCACGGGTGCACATAACTGGTACGCAGGTACGCATGCGCGACAAAAATTAGGAATGCGTAATGCGACTTGTGTTACTCCGCGCTTTTGCGTACTTAACCGATCTTCTCATGTAACTTTACACACGACGTGTTGCTCGTCAACTAAGTTATAATACTGTCAGAGATGTCCAAAAAGCAACAGACGTTAAGCAGCTTTTTTGGGGTTTCGCCACCTACAAAGAAACGCCAACTGGAGCCAGAGCCGAAAAAAAGACTTTTTTCAGAAAAGTGGCTCAAAGACGTGCAGTGGCTTGAAGCTAACGATGAGCGCACTGAAATGTGGTGCAAGATTTGCCGGTCAAATCCACATCTGGCAGACAAAACAGGTGCGTTTTATAAAGGCTCAACGAATTTCAACCATCCTTTATTTGACAAACATGAAAAGAGCAAGGAGCACACGAATGTGGCGCAAGATATTGTTAATAAACAAGCTAGCCGTGAAGAAATGTCCAGTCGCCCACTTGCCAGATGGCGAGACAAGCTGAATGAGGAACAGCGGCAAGCTCTGTTTAACATTTTTCTCCTCGCCTTCCATAAAGCTAAACACGCACGTCCCATGTCTTCCTATTCTGAAGATATTCCTTTACTGAAGCGGCTAGGAGTAAATGTCGGAGGTGCATATCATTCACGTGAAGGGGGCACGCGCATCATGCAAAGCATCGCCCGTGCCATCAGCGGGGAGTCACGAGCCAAGTTGCAGTCTGCTGAATTTTGGGGGCTGCTTTTTGATGGATCTGAGGACATCACAAAAACTGAGCAGGAAATCGTTTACATTGTTTCTGTGTCCAGCACCGGAGAGTTTACCTCAGATTTTATTGGACTGATTGAATTGGGTGCTGACCGAACTTCGCAGGCCATAACAGACGGACTTGTGAGACTTTTCCAGGACACAGGCTTGGATGACTGGACAACAAAGTTGGTCGCGGTGTGCACAGACGGGGCTGCTGTCAACGTAGGTATTTACAACGGCATTGTGCCAAAACTCCGACGACTTGCTGCGGTTGGAGACTCCCTTGTGCACATTCTGTGCACCGCACACACACTGGAGAATTGCGCAAAATCAGCTGATCGCAACGTTCCTTACTGTGAGACATTTAATCGCTCTGTGGTCAAGCTGCTGCAGTTTTATTTACAAAAAGGTGGAGCAAAAAAAACTGCTGAACTGAAGAAGCTGTGTGAAGAAAATGGGATATCCTTTGTGAAGCTGGGTAAGTTTCATAATATCAGATGGTCTGCATGGAGGCATGAAACGCTGTTAAAAATATCAAGACTATTGCCAGCCATTAAAATGCAACTGGCTAAGAGTGATAACAGTGACTTCCAGCATATCTGCTCAGAGCGTTTTCAGTGCTTTCTGTCAAACATGCTTGACATTGGTAACATTTTGAAGACCACATCCATTAGGTTTCAGAAGGAAAAGCTGACCATTGGAGAATGTAAGGATGAACTCATGGTGGCCATTGGACAGTTCACACTTCTGCTTGATGGTGAATGCCACAGGGCACACACTGTTTCTAATGCTGATGCTGACAGAGATAAGACAAACTTACTCAGGGGGTTAATTGAAGAGTTTGAAATCAGATATGACTCCCTCAAGTCATGTGATCATTTTTTAGTATTTGATCCTTCAACATGGCCTCAGGAAATACAAGACCTCCACAGTTTTGGAAATGCAACAGTTTGCAGCATTCTCAAGAAATATGAGGCCACATTGCAACTTGACAAAGACACCACTGTGACAGAATGGATGCGCTTAAAGCAGGCAGGAAAACGCCTGGGAGCCTCTTCTGTGTATGACTTGGTCCAAATAGTAAATACAAGTAACCCAGATGCTTACTCCAACATCAACAAGGTGGTTAAGCTGTCTCTTATGCTGCCTTTAAGCAGTGCAGCTTGTGAGAGGGGATTCTCACATCTCAACATAATTAAAACCAAGTACAGATCTCGTCTGTCACATGCTCGTCTCACAGCCCTTATGCAGATACACCTGTCAAAGCAGACAACAGAGACATTTGACCCAAAGCAAGCTGTTGACCTGTGGATGGAGACAGCTAATCGGAGGCTCAATCAAGGACAGGGACGTGCATCCGCAGCATCTTCATCTACCACGCAGGAAGCTGAAGCAGAGGACACTGAAGAGGACAGTGGTGGTGACACTGAGGAGGACAGTGAGGAAGACTGCACTAAATAAGACCACGCTACATATGTTGTGAGTACCAAACACCATCTTCTGGTACTCACCTGAGTAACTCACTGATAAAGTTATGTGCACCCCTGCTAATAACAACAACAACAATAATTTAATACCGGGCTGCCAACTTTGAGTTTAGCTTGGAGTGAGAATTATGGAGGGAGAAGGAAGGGGGTTACAGTCACAGTAAGTGTATTGTGATTGTCAAAACATTTTAGTAACTAAACAGATTTTGATTAGGTTAAGTGACAACATGTTACAATGTTTACATGGTAGAATTTCTGGTGAGCTACTTTTTTATTATTATTGCTTGACACACATTTCACGATTTCAATTAAATTCCTGTGATTTGATTCAATATTGACTCATTTGGACAAATATAGGAGGATCTTGTGTGACGTCATTGTTTATGTTTGTCGCGTTGCATCATGGGAATCGTGTGGCAAGAAACACCGCTAGATACCTGTAATTTGATTGTTTTGCACGTTTGGAGGAGGATTTAGAGAAGAGGATGGTTCACTCTTGCTGTGTGGTCGATTGCACGGCTCGTTGGGGGCCTGATAAAAAGTTTTTTCGAATTCCCTCCAAAAAGGATCGCGAAAAACGAAAGAAATGGTTGCGTGCAATGGGCGATTCAACCTGAACGCTGGATTCCTGCAGCTTCTGATCGAGTTTGTGAGGCTAATTTTGTACATGGTAAGTCTTAGAGACTATGTATTTATAGAATATTGAGGAAAAAAAAACTGAGTCAAATCAACCGAGTCATATGTTTTCGCGTTCTGATTCAGGAGTCCCAGTCTCACACTGAACATAATTGAATTGGTACAACAGTCACTACATTTTCAATAAATAAATAAATAAGAACACTGATCATCAATAAAGACTTGCCCGGCTTTGCAGTCGCAGTGAGCAGTGATTATTTCGCCGTTCTCTTGGCGATCACCCACGGGAGATGCGAATCACGCTGTGACTCTGCTTGGTCAGTACCTCTGCTTTTAGCACGATCACTGCTTTCTGTTTGGCAGAAAAGATCGGCCCAACTTCTCGAGAAACAAAATAATCATAGGCCTCCAGACTTTTGAAAACATTTTAATCTTTCATGAGTGAAGGGTCCAGGGGTTTCTATTAAATTAAGAATAAATGTCTCCCCAACAGATTGGTGGCCAAGACACGGGCGAGTCGGACCAACGTTTTTTGTCATCCCAGATCTCATATGGCTTTGAATAACTTTGATTTTGTCACCAATACAAATTTTGAGCTTCTCTCCAAACCTTCTCCGGTCTTCAGATGTTAAAGTGCTTATATATTGTGGATTTCGCCCGCTAACTCTCTTGAAAGTGCTCGTCGCGTCTTTACAGCCCGCTATACTGTTTGTTTTCTTGCCACACAACCACTCGTGCATGCGTACAAAGATGTCAACAAAGATCCTCCTATTAGGTACACAAGATAGGCGTTCATTTTTCTCAAGAAAAAAAAAAAGTCAACTAATGCTGTAAACATACAGAAAGCCCTATCAGCTGATAGTATTATTAAAAATTAATAACTGGATTATATTAAATATTTTTTATTATAATAACAACTTTATTTAATGATATAAGTAAAAATGTAATAAATATGTAATATAGTACACATTTAGCTAAATACTCTCTATAGCCCTTTTTCTAGCCAACTAACGTGCTATATATTATGGTCATTAAAAGGTTTTCCTGAGGTAAATGTTATGTGATATAATTGTTCTCCAGCTGTTTTATTGACCTCTTTCCGCGGTAGAAAAAAACTGATTGATCGATATTATGTATGAGGCATTTACATTTAGGGAAGTTGTACTGTCTCTTTCAACATTGTTCATTCATAATTATTTACTATTAGCTAGTAGAGATGATCGTTCACGTGCCACTTGAACTGAGGCACTAGGGATCTGTCACGTCACATTTACAAGTGCCAAAACGGTATTTATTGTTTGAATTTCGTAATAGAATTGACAGAATTTGAGAGCTGTACAACAAAAAAAAATTAATAATTTTTTTCTCATCTTAAAGGTGCCCTAGAATGTTTTTTTTAATTATTTTATAATGTTTCCTGGGTTGCCCTTATAATGTTAGTGTCACGGTGTGGGTCTTGTCTGTCACGTGTTTCCCTGTTTGTCATGTGATCCTGCCATGTGTCTTGTCATTTTGTTATGTGTATGCTTATTGTCCACAGGTGTTCCTTGTCTTGTTAATTAGTCTTCCCAGGTGTTTCTCATTGACCACACCCTCTTGTCATCCTGTTCAGCTCGTTTGCCCTTGTATTTAAGCCCTGTGTTTCAGTCCAGTCTTTGTGAGTTCTTGTAGCTGTTATGTTGCCTGTAGCCTTGTCTTCCTGTTTTGAGTTTCTGTGGTTTTCCTATTTGTTTAATTAAATTTATGCTGCAATTGGATTCGCTCTCCGCCTCATTCCTGCCTGCATCATAACAGAAGAACTCACCGACCATGAATCCAGCAGCCATGCCAACCCTGTGCCCAGATGTCCAGATCATGCGTCTTCGTCAGGCAAATCGACCGGTTGAGGACTATGTAAGGGACTTTCTGGAGCTGGCTCATCTGTCACGTTTGAATGAATTGTGCTTAATGATATTCTTTCGTGGAGGGCTTTCAGAGCCGCTCAGCTACCTGATGCCACTGCATGACCCAAACGGGACCCTTGAGCAGTATATCGAACTGGCCCTTTTGCTGAGCGGTTCGGAATTTACTGTGGGCTTGGCGGATGAAACACCCTGCCAGCTCACAATACCCCCGGAGTCAGTTTACATCTTGCCCGAGCCTGTCCACGTCCCGCCTGTCCACGTCCAGCCAGAGCTTCACGTCAGCCACGTCCAGCCAGAGCTTCACGTCCAGCCAGAGATTCACGTCCAGCCAGAGCTTCACGTCCAGCCAGAGACCGTCCAGCCAGAGACCGTCCAGCCAGAGACCGTCCAGCCAGAGACGCTGCAAGTCATGACCGCCCTGCCAGAGACGCTGCACGTCATGACCGCCCTGCCAGAGACGCTGCACGTCACGTCCGCCCTGCCAGAGACGCTGCACGTCACGTCCGCCGAGCTGGTGTCCTCGGACAAGATGGCCGCTGCCGAGCCGGTGTCCGTTCCTGAGCCTGCTCCAGCCGATGACCCCATAGCTACCCCCAAGAAAATTTTGGGGGAGGGGGGCAGTAGGTCACCGCCGTGGCCGCCAGAAGGGTCTTCACCGCCGTGGCCGCCCGAGGGGTCTTCACCGCCTTGGCCGCCGAGGGTCCACAGCTCCGCCCTGGACGCCCGAGGGTCCCACAGCTCCGCCCTGGACGCCCGAGGGTCCCACAGCTCCGCCCTGGACGCCCGAGGGTCCCACAGCTCCGCCTTGGACACCCGAGGGTCTCACAGCTCCGCTGTGGCCACGCCCACAGCCTGCTCTGCCCTGGCCACGCCCACAGCCTGCACCGTCGTGGCCACGCCCACAGCCTGCACCGTCGTGGCCACGCCCACAGCCTGCACCGCCGTGGCCCCCGAGGGGTCCTTCGCCCGCCTTGGCGCCGCCCAGGGGTCTTCGCCGCCGTGGCCAGCCCGAGGGGTCTTCACCGCTCTGGCCCCCGCCGCCGGTGCATCCTGCTCCGCCCTGGTCTCCTGCAGTCCCATTCCCCTGCACAGATTGGCCCTCCTTCCCTCCCCCAAGACAACCTCCACTTCACCACCCTCCTGAACTTTTGTATTTTTTGTTTTAGGGGCGTCGGGAGCCGCCCATTGGGGGGGGGGGCTATGTCACGGTGTGGGTCTTGTCTGTCACGTGTTTCCCTGTTTGTCATGTGATCCTGCCATGTGTCTTGTCATTTTGTTATGTGTATGCTTATTGTCCACAGGTGTTCCTTGTCTTGTTAATTAGTCTTCCCAGGTGTTTCTCATTGACCACACCCTCTTGTCATCCTGTTCAGCTCGTTTGCCCTTGTATTTAAGCCCTGTGTTTCAGTCCAGTCTTTGTGAGTTCTTGTAGCTGTTATGTTGCCTGTAGCCTTGTCTTCCTGTTCTGAGTTTCTGTGGTTTTCCTATTTGTTTAATTAAATTTATGCTGCAATTGGATTCGCTCTCCGCCTCATTCCTGCCTGCATCATAACAGTTAGTATGTTTTTTAGATAAAAAAAGTCATAATTTAGAAATAAAAGGGATTTTTCCTAGCCTGATTTTAGTCTCTGATTTGAACACTCTGTTCGAAGGGGCGTGTCTGCTGTGAGAACCGGCCTGTGCTGTGATTGGCTGACCTGCTTGCATATGAAATATGACATGTGAAACTCTCTCGAATACTTTCACTACAGCTGTTATATACGTTTTAACTATTACAGCTATCGAGATTAACGAATCATGAGATGTTTTTATAGTATTTAAATCTATTTCCATCACATAAAATGTTGCTGTGATGAGCACTGAGCAGATGACAGTCTGTCTGTTGATCGCGAGACAACGCAGTTTCTCTCTCTCATGCTTTCACAAATGCAAACGATGACATACAGTAAGAGCTTCGTTGTGCAGTGTAACAGCGTCATTGATTTCATAACGAGTTTGGCAAGAGAGATAAACTCGCGCTGTGCGGATTGTTCTTTGACTGCTTTCTGTATAGTTTATTCACTGAGAATTAGCCTATTTGACGTTAGTTATGTATGCTCGTTACTTGGAGTTTGCTATTACTGTACTAGGATATTGCGCTGGATCTAACACAGTGTAAATTATCGTTAATAAAATCACTACTTACCGGTTGCGGGAATATAGTTGGAATTATTACCCCCTTCTTCAGTTTGAGACGCTGAGAGAAGCTTGATATTGTCCCAGGTTAGAAAATAAGTCCGTGGTGAAATGGGCAGAGCAAACTAACAACTTCAAATTAAACTGTTGCGGTATCCGATTATAGATAAACATCCACCACGCCTGTTGACATTTCTTATCTGTGGGAAGGGTATGAAAAGTCCTCACATTCCCTGCACAGCCTGGAACATAGCATTTATTTCCATGATCTGCCATTTTCTCTCTGATCCTCGCTTGCTCTGATGGTTCGGCTGAGCAGTGCCTGTCATTGAGGGGTGGGATATGCAAATCTTTGGAGGCGTGGTCCCCGACTGTTGCGTCACAGTCGGTATTGTGTGGAGATCCGACCGTTTTTCAGGGGTGTTTTTTAAAAACAAGATTTAAATAAGAAGGAGAAATCAATGGTGTTTGAAACTCACTGTATGTCATGTCCATGTACTGAACTCTTGTTATTTAACTATGCCAACATAAATTCAATTTCACATTCTAGGGCACCTTTAATGTAGGTAATCGTCTCGGGTTATGACTATAACCCTTGTTCCCTGAGAAGGGAACGAGACAATGCATCGAGAATCGACACTTTGGGGACGCTCCCTTAGCGTGCGCCTCTGAAGTAAAAATGAAACTAATCCAATCCTGATTGGTGTTGCGTCGTGACGTAACATGTGACGGCATAACCGGAAGCATAAAGGTGACGCTGACGCATAGAATGCCAGCCTCGCGATGAAGCAAGACGCTCTAAGGCCTCGAGGAGCGTGGCAGAGCGATGCATTGTCTCGTTCCCTTCTCAGGGAACAAGGGTTATAGTCATAACCCGAGACGTTCCCTATCGAGGAAACTCGACAATGCATCGAGAATCGACACTTTGGGGAACGAATGCCCACTAGGCCACGCACCGAAAACAGGCCTGCCCCGGAGTGAAACTGATTCAGGCACTCAGCTAGGACGAGAGCACATGTGCGCCAGGCGTACAAGGGAGGTGCAGAATATAGAACCTAACAAAAGTGTGTGGGGTAGCCCAACCGGCTGCCTCACAGATCTCCTGGATGGGAACTCCCGAAAGGAGGGCCATAGAGGACGCCATGCCTCTAGTAGAAAGAGCCCTAACGGCCAAAGGTGAAGGCAAATTGCGCACCTTGTAGGCCTACTTATGGTTTGTAAAGCCGGGAGCCCCTAATAGGTGATCCAAAACACACTACAGTAGGTCCGACCTCCTCCAAGAAGAGGACCTCTCAAGGTAAATACTCGGAACTCTGACTGGCAGAGCAAGGAACCTCTCCTTTTCTGCCGACACATGAGGTGGAGGATGAAATACTTGCAGGACCATGGACCTAGCCATGATAAATTGCACTTAAGGCACATAGCTGGGTCTCGGATGCAGGATGGCCTTAACTCCGCCGGGGGCACATCCCAAGCAAGCTGGCGATAATGCCAGGGCTTGGAGATCTCCCAGTCTCTGTAAAGAAATAGCTAAGAGAAAGGCTATCTTGAACGTGAGGTCCTAGGCGAAGCCGACTGGAGGTATTTGAAAGGAGCCAGGAATAGCCCTTCGAGAACCACCGCCAGATCCCAGGAAGGAACCCTGGACCTGACTGTCGGTCTCATCCTCCAATACCATGGAGAAATAGTATGACCAGTTGGTGCCTCCCCAAAGGCCCAACATTTAGTGGTGCATGGAATGCCGCAATGGCAGCCACGTACACCCTACATGTGGATGGGGAGAGATTCGCAGAGAAATGATCTTGAAGAAACTCCAGAACTGAAGCCATTGGGCAGTTAACTGGGCCTAACTCAAGTTCTCTACACCAAGTGGAAAAACATTCCACTTGAGGCCATATAATCTCATAGTAGACGGAGCCCTAGAGATAAGTATGGTTTCGACCACCCCAGATGATAGACCAGCATCTAGGTACTGAGCCCCCTCAGAGGCTAGACCCACAATTTCCACAGCTCTGGATGAGGATGGAATATAGTGCCTTCCGCCTGAGACAACAGATCCCTCCTCAGAGGAATCTGCCATGGCGGAGCTATCAGGAGTGAAATTAAGTCTGAAAACCATACTCGGGCTTGCCAACACAGGGCTACCAGAAGAAGACTGATGCCCTCCTGACTGACCCTCTCCAGGACTCAGGAGCAGAGCGATCGGGGAAAAAGCGTACAGGCGAAGCCTCGGCCAGGCCTGTACCATGGTATCCAAGCCCCAGCGGGGCTGGATGAGTGAGGGAGAACCAAAGTGGACAGTTGGACGGACGTCCCTCGAGACGCAAACAGATCCACTTCCACTGGTCCAAACCTCTGCCATATCAACACCACCAACTCTGGATGGAGTCTCAATTCCCGGGCCTCAGCCCCTGCCTCGACAGGATGTCTGCTCCCTAATTCAGAACCCCCGGGACATATATTGTTCTTATAGATAATATTTCCCTTGGGACCATAAAATGATCAGATGCGCCAATCTGGATAGAGGGCACAATCTGAGTGTCCTTTGTCGGTTCAGATAAGCTACCACTGAGACGTGGTAACCTTTGATGTCTGTGAGGAAGCTCCTCAGAGCCCTGAACACAGCCAACATCTCTAGGCAATTTATATGCCAAGAATGATGATGGTCCTGCCACAGACCCCTGGCAAAGCGGCCTTAGACCGCGCCCTAGCCAGCGAGGGAAGCGTCTGTCGAAACAGTTTCCCGGCGACATGACACCCCTAACACTGGACCTTGGGACAAGAACCAAGGTTTCTTCCATATTAATAGGGAACGAAGGCATCTGCGCGTAACCTTTATTATACGGAACAGATTCCCCTTGGGGAAAAAAACCCTTGGCTTTTGAGCCATCATTGAAGGGGCCTCATGTGAAGCAGGCCCAAAGGAATTACGTTCGATGCCGCTGTTATGAGGACCAGCAGTCTTTGAAATTGCTTTACAATGATGGCCTGGCCTAGCTTTATCCTGGACCCCATGGCCAGGATGGTTTCGATACGAACGGGAGACATACGTGCCCGCATCGTAACCGAATTCCGTACCACGCCCAGAAGAGTAGTCTTCTGAGCTGGGTCCAACACCTTTTCTTAGTGTTGAGCCTCAACCCCCGGTTCTGAATGTGGCCAAGGACGACATCTCGATGCCGAACTGCCATTTCCTGAGACTGGGTCAATATGAGCCAGTCGTCGATGTAATTCAGTATACGGATGCCCTGAAGCCTCAGTGGAGCCAGAGCCGCATCCATACACTTTGTGAACGTGCGGGGAGAGAGTGCTAGGCCGAACGGAAGAACCCGATATTGGTATGCTTCGAACCCGAAAGCAACCTCAGGAACCTCCTGTGATATGGAAGGATGGAGACATGAAATAAGCGTCTTTTAGATCCATCGTGACAAACCAGTCCTCGGATCAGATTTGGTTCACGATAATGGTAACAGTAAGCATTTTGAACCTGAATCTCCTCAAAGAATGATTCAAAAAGCCCTAGATCAAAAATAGGCCTCAGTCCGCCATCCTTCTTTGGAACTATAAAGTAACGGCTGTAAAACCTTGACTCCCTGTCTGGTAGGGGAACACATTCTATGGCCCCTTAATTCCAGTAGAGTCTGTACCTCTTGTTCCATAACCCGAGCCTGTTCTGGAACCACTGCAGTCGGTACCACCCCAGCAAACTAGGGAGGTCGGTGACCGAACTGCAATCTGTACCCATATTTTATAATATTTTATAATATACAGGACCCATATAGATATATGTTCGTTAACGGCGTTGCCATTCTTCTACAAAATCTACTAAGGGAACCAGCCCCTCGAGGCTGGCCTCGGGTGTTTTTCGAGCACTATTCTCGACTTCCTGAAGCGGTGGACCGGCAGGAAAAAAGTCGATACAGATTTTGTGACCATAGTCGGTGCCCTGTTGCAAGCTTTTGGGGCGAACGCCATGGTGTGCGTTCGCTGGAAATCGATGTGGCCCGAAGCGTCAAAGACGGCGGGACAACAACATCTTCCCCGAGGGCACCTGCTGCTAGAACAACCTCGATTGTTCCACAGCGGGGGGGCAGCCCTCTTTTTTTTTTTTTTTTTTTTTCGCTTCCTGAAACCTGTCAACGACTGTAGTGACAGCGTTGGAAAACAGGCCAGAAGGAGATAGCGGAGCGGCCAACAGGAAATATTCCCTTATTTAGATCTTTAAGAAGATCGGCCTGGTACGCGTGCAAAATCGTCATAGAGTGCAGGCACGCACCAGCCTGACCCTTTTTTTTTTTTTTTTTTTTTAATTATTTTGAAATATTTTACCAAAGGAACCAGGCTCTCAAGCATGGCTTCGGGTATTAATCGGGATTCGTTTCTGACCCCCTGAAGCGGGTTTCCGGCAGGGCTGGACCGAAAAACGATTCTCGATGGGCGAACGCGAAAGCTGCCTGGCCGCAAGCCTGTGGGGTGAACAGTGCAGCCTGCGTTCGCTGGAAACCGATGTGTCCCGAAACGTTTTTAACGGGGGAAGAGCAACATCGATTTCCTGCACCATATAAGCCCAGCCAACCAGTGCAGAGGTGTCCCTGCACGGTTTGTTGGGCAGCACCGGGGCTTAAAGCAAAGATGCCAGATCAGGAGAAAGATAACTCACTAAAGCTTCCTCCATCTGTGGCATCTTGCCATAACCCGACTCTCTAGCACCCACCACATTCGAATAAACATATAATGAATGTGGTGAGATACGTAAAGTGTGGGGTTTCTCCCAGGATCTACACATATATATATATATTTTTTTTTATAAAGATCTGGGAAAAACAGTAAGCCCCGGCTCTGAGTTTGTGAACGGTGCTGCAGGAATCTCTCGTCTAGTTCATTTTGACGGGGATCATCCTGCTTATTTTGTGGCCAGCTTATATATTTAAATATATTTATTTATTTATTTAATACTGGCCACAGCACTCATCACAACAATACAAGCTCTACATAAGCAGAAACATAAGCTGGCGAGTGTGACTCATGTTGCTCGTTCCCGATGCTGACCACATCTACTTCCTTATAAACAGAAAGCTCGAGCACTGGGCACTCGTCACGGGCAGAAGAAGCCGCATCGCGGGCGTCTGCGTTGTGAACTAGTGTCATAGAATCTGCGGATGATGAGAGAAAAGGTGCCTCAGCAGTCTCGTTCTCATCCGCGAGATCCTTCTGCGATCTCCGCGATCTAAGCCGTCGCGCCGCCTCACAGACGCGGGACCCGAATCGCGGGGATCGCGAGCCTGGCCATCATCAGTGAAATAATATAGCCAAGCGAGAGCGCAGCACTCTAATAGGAAGTGCTTCACAGTATCACAGGCAGCCCTCTCGAGGCGCTGACTGTGCGTGCTGCGCCCCTAAACAATACACACACACACAGCAGATGCGTGTCCCCACCCGTGGCATATAATCTTGGGCAGGGGTGCACACACTTAGTGTATTGTTCACTCGCCTTAATATAGAGCTTAGCACAGACAAACAACATCAAATAAGACAGACAGTTTCACAGAGAGCGCTTGCTGAAGAGCGATAGCTGGCATTCTATGCGTCAGCGTCACCTTTATGCTTCCGGTTATGCCGTCACATGTTACGTCACGACGCAACACCAATCAGGATTGGATTAGTTTCATTTTTACTTCAGAGGCGCACGCTAAGGGAGCATCCCCAAAGTGTCGATTCTCGATGCATTGTCGAGTTTCCTCGATAGGGAACAACTGGGAAAGTTTCATGGTGATATCTGCTAGTTAAAAAAATAACCCTCTATTCACCTGTAGTGTCTCGCCTTAACTGTTTTATCAAGTTTACTTTGGCCGTCTGCGTGACGTCATTTTCATCATCAGGAGGATCCGCCGACGTCCACTTGCTATGAAAACTTAGTTTTTGAAAAATACTTTCTATTAAATGTCTTTATATTAACAGGCTTTTTTTATTAATGCAATACAGTGAACAACAGCCGTCTGTGTCTCCCAGTATCTTACATAATTGTCAGTTCAGTGTTCAGTGATTCATTTACACAGAAACATAAGATAACATGTATGCCTTCATCTCCAAATACATTATCTGTGTCTTACATTTCATAATGAACTCAGACAAACTCAGTCCCGACTTGTTTTCCATCAAGATATTGTTTTCCGTCGAGATAAGCAGCCTTACTAGGACACAGCCACGGTTTGAGAAACGTCCGCAAATTATGTACAATATCCCAGAAATCAGTCTGTGCCCCGTGATTTAAACACCTCTGATCTCTGAGTTTCTCTTTGTTCATAATGTTTTAGACTGTAATGATTGCACTCAGTGTTACTTACCGGCTCCAATTAATCTCCTCAGGTCAAACTCCCGCAGTGTCTTCTCTGAGGACAACAACACAAACACTAAAGCTGACCACTGAGACGAGGAGAGTTTCACAGCACGTAATCCTCCAAAGCTCGTATGAGGTTCAGCTTCGTTAACTAGAGAAAGATCACCCAGTTCATTCAGACAGTGAAACAGATTGATGTATTTATCTGGAGAGGGATTCTCACTGATCTTCTCTTTAATATAGTCAACTGTTTTCTAATGGTTGTGAGAGCTGTTTGCTGTCTGTGTCTTTAGTTCTTGTAAGAGACTCTGGTTAGACTTCACTGACAGACCCAGAAGGAAACGAAGGAAAAGGTCCAGATGCCCATTTTTACTGTGTAAAGCCTCATCCACAGCTCTCTGATGGAGATCAGATAGTGACACTGTGTCTCCATTAGTTGGTTTGATAATCTGGTCAAACACATTGATGTTATTGTTGATAAAGGAGATATGCACATATAGAGCTGCTAGATGTTCCTGAATGCTCAGATGAACAAAGCAGAAGACTTTCCCCAGACACAAGCCCAACTCCTCTCTGAAGATCTGAGTGCACAATCCTGAGTAAACTGATGCTTCTGCCACATCAATGCCACACTCGCTCAGGTCTTCCTCATAGAAGATCAGGTTGCCTTTCACAAGCTGCCGATATGCCAGTTTCCCCAGTTTGACAATCATGTCTTCATCTTTCACTTTCTTCTCATACTCCTTCTCATGTTTGATGTTGGTCTGAATGAGCAGGAAGTGTGTGTACATTTGAGTGAGAGTCTTGGGAATCTCTCCACTCTCTGCTTCACTGCACATCTTCTCTAGAACAGTGGCTGAGATCCAGCAGAACACTGGGATGTGGCACATAATAAAGAGGCTCCTTGAGGACTTCAGGTGTGAGATGATCCAGTCGGCCAGACTCTGATCACTGATCCTCTTCCTGAAGTATTCCTGCTTCTGTGTGTCACTGAAGCCTCGTACCTCTGTCACTCGATGGACACACTACGAGGGGACGAGATCCGCTGCTGCTGGTCTGGAGGTGATCCAGATGAGAGACGAGGGAAGCAGATTCCCCACAATGAGGTTCGTCAGCAGCTCGTCCACTGAGGCTGATTCAGTCACATCACACAACCTCACATTGCTCTGAAAATCCAGAGACAGACGACACTCATCCAGACCATCAAAGATGAACAGCACTTTATACTCATCACTGGATATTTCCATTTCTTTGGTTTCAGCGAAAAAGAGATGAAGAAGATCTGAAAGACTGAGTGTTTTGTCCTTCATCAAGTTGAGCTCTCTGAAAGCGAGTGGAAATATGAGCTGGACGTCCTGATTCTCTTTCCCTTCAGCCCAGTCCAGGATGAACTTCTGCACAGAGACTGTTTTTCCAATGCCAGCGACTCCCTTTGTCAGCACAGTTCTGATGGGTTTGTCTTGTCCAGGTAAAGGTCTAAAGATGTCACTGCATTTGATCGGTGTGTCCTCTGTTTCTGCTCTCCTGGACTGTGTCTCAATCTGTCTCACCTCATGCTCATTATTGATCTCTCCACTTCCACTCTCTGTGATGTAGAGCTCTGTGTAGATCTCATTCAGGAGTGTTGGGTTAGGCGAATAACACTGATGTTTAAGTACCTCACCCACCCTGGTTCTAAGCCTAAACTTGACAAACTGTAAACTTGTCCCTCAAATCTGATTGGTTGATTGAAAAGTTGTTCCAGGGTGTGTGATGTAAATTGCAGCACCTAAAATTAAACAACAGCAAAAAGTACATGCTTTCATTAAAGTCTTGTGGTTGAATCACAGGCTTGTACACAGTTTTGTTTTTAACTGGTCTGGATGGAAGGTTTAACCTTAAATCAGACTGAAGAGTGTAAAGAATCAGACACACTGATATTGATGTAATTGTGTCATTAACTGAGTAACAGACCAACAGTGTCATGATCCTGGTTGTTTCTCTCACATTACGCTGTTTCCTCATTATCAACAACACACCCTCATTATCCTCATCTTTTCCTCTTCAGCTGTTACTCGTTCCCTAGTTGGGGCTCTCGCCTCCTCTCGCCTTCTTTCACCTGAACCCTTTTTACTTGATTAGCGTCTCTATTTCTCCCCTCTCTTCCTTCCTGTCTTTGCCTGAGTATTGCATTTCTGTGTGTGCTATGTGCCATCTAACACTATTGTCTCCTGTCCTGTCTTAGTCCTGTCGTATCGGAGAGCTGTTTGTTACAAGGAACCTTTTGATCTGAGCCGGAGAATCGCCGCTTGCCTTTGATCTTCCTCGAGCGCCATCAGCCTGCGCCTCTACTCACAAGACGGAGATCTCTTCTAACTATCGCCTACTAGGCTGTTGCTGTTTAAGTTGTTGCTTTTAACAGAGACTCTTATTTAATGTTATCCTTCAAGAAGCTCTAAGTTCCCTTTGTGAAGATTTATGTTCAACGATCTCCTGGCATGCTCGCATTAAACTGTACTATTTCTCCGCACCTGTTGTCTGACTCTCTTACCTCATGACAGAATACTCAGGCCAACACGATCCAGCTGCGGAGAATCCTGTCCGGTCAGAGATAGAGATCCAAGGAGTTGTCCTGGGAAGACACGAGGAGGAACTCACTGCTGCGCGGCGCGCCGTTGATTCCCTAGTCGCTCAAGTTAATGACCTCACGCTTCAGCTTCACCGGGTCCGTCAAGATCCATCTGCTTCGCATGCTTCACAGGCCCTCTCTGAACCTCGCGTCAATAATCCTCCCTGTTATTCCGGTGAGCCGACCCAATGCCGTTCATTTTTGACCCAATGCGAGGTTGTGTTCTCTCTCCAGCCCTCCACATATTCCAAGGACTCCACTCGCGTGGCATTCGTCATCTCACTTCTCTCCGGAAGGGCTTGCGAATGGGGAACGGCAGTTTGGGAATCGGATGCCGAGTGTGTAAGGTGTTTCCCTCGGTTTAAGGAGGAGATGATCAAGGTGTTCGACCGTTCTGTTTATGGGGAGGAAGCCTCTCGCCTTCTCTCTTCTCTGCGCCAGGGTAAGCGCTCTGTTGCTGACTTTTCCATAGAGTTTCGCACCCTGGCCACCACGAGCGGATGGAACGAGCCTTCACTGTTGGCTCGCTTTCTCGAGGGTCTTAACGCTCAAGTCAAAGATGAGATACTGGCGCGTGAGGTTCCAACTCGTCTCGATCCTCTCATTGAGCTGGCCATACGAATTGAGAAGCGCTTCGACCTCCGCCGTAGGGTTCGTGGAATGGAATCGGCCCTGCTCTCTTCTGCACCAGCTGCTTTGCCCGTTTCTCCCTCTGGCACCCCGGGTTCCGAACCCATGCAGCTGGGTGGTATCCGTATCACACCGTCAGAACGGGAACGAAGAATTGTAAATCGCCTCTGTCTCTACTGTGCCTCCGCCGCCCATTTCGTCTCGTCATGTCCATTAAAAGCCAGAGCTCGCCAGTGAGAGGAGGGCTACTGGCGAGCGCGATTTTTCTGGACTCTCCACCTATCTCCTGTACTACCTTTGAAGTTCACCTTCGCTGGCCCGGTTCCTCCGTTATCTGCAGGGCACTCATTGACTCGGGTGCGGAGGGAAACTTCATTGATGAGAGGTGGGCGCGAGAACAGGGTATTCCCCTGAAGGAGTTAGATGAAGCCACTCCCCTTTTTGCTCTCGATGGGAGTTCCCTACCTAGGGTCAGACGAGAGACTTCCCCTTTGACACTCACGGTTTCTGGTAACCACCACGAGACCATTTCCCTTTTGATTTTTTGTTCTCCCTATTACCCTTTAGTTCTAGGTCATCCTTGGCTTATTAAACACAATCCTCAGATCAATTGGGTGGAGGGTTCTGTTGTTTCGTGGAATGTTTCGTGTCATGTTGAGTGTCTAACTTCTGCCCTTCCTCCTGTCTCTTCTGTCTCTGTGTTACAGGAAGAACCAGGGGATTTGTCTGGCGTACCGAAGGAATATCATGATCTATGGATGGTTTTTAGTAAGTCGCGGGCGGCCTCACTCCCTCCTCACCGACCCTATGACTGTAGCATAGATCTCCTCCCTGGTACCACGCCTCCTCACGGACGCTTGTATTCACTGTCAGCGCCAGAACGTGAGGCTCTCGAGAAGTATTTGTCTGAATGCTTAAATGCGGGTACCATAGTCGCCTCCACGTCACCTGCCGGAGCGGGGTTTTTCTTTGTTAAGAAGAAGGGTGGTTCGTTGCGTCCGTGCATAGATTATCGTGGTTTGAATGACATAACCATAAAGAATCGTTATCCTTTACCGCTTATGTCATCGGCCTTTGAGGTTTTACAGGGAGCCAAATTCTTTACTAAGCTCGATCTCCGTAACGCTTATCATCTAATCCGTATTAAGCACGGGGATGAATGGAAGACTGCGTTCAATACTGCCCTGGGGCACTTTGAATATCGCGTTCTTCCGTTCGGGCTGGTCAACGCTCCCGCAGTTTTTCAAGCCTTGGTCAATGATGTCCTTCGAGACATGCTGAACGTTTTCGTTTTCGTTTATCTCGATGATATTCTTATTTTTTCTCCATCTCTCCAGGTGCACGTTCAGCACGTTCGACAGGTCCTTCAGCGCCTTCTCGAGAATAAACTGTTTGTTAAGGCTGAGAAGTGTAAGTTTCACGCCCAGTCCGTTTCTTTTCTGGGGTCGGTAATCTCGCCAGAGGGGGTTAGTATGGATCCTGACAAAGTGAAAGCAGTCACTGATTGGCCTGTTCCAGATTCTCGAAACGCACTTCAGCGTTTTCTCGGTTTCGCCAATTTTTATCAACGTTTTATTTGTAACTTCAGTCAGATTGTCGCTCCCTTAACTTCATTAACGTCTTCCAAGTCTCGTTTTTTTTGGTCCGAGTCCGCCCAGAACGCGTTCGATCGTCTGAAGGTCTTGTTCACCTCAGCTCCAATCCTATTATTCCCCGACGTGACCAGGCAATTTATCGTTGAGGTAGACGCATCCGAATTGGGTGTCGGAGCCGTTCTCTCCCAGCGCTCATCCGTCGATAATAAGGTTCATCCCTGCGCGTTTTTCTCACACAAGTTGTCTCCCTCCGAGCGTAACTATGATGTGGGAAACCGCGAGCTACTTGCCATTCGTCTTGCTCTTGAGGAGTGGCGACAATGGTTGGAGGGTGCGTCTGTTCCGTTCGTCATGTGGACCGACCACAAGAACCTCGAATTCATTCGATCGGCTAAGAGACTTAATGCTCGTCAGGCGCGTTGGGCTTTATTTTTTACCCGTTTCGACTTTACGATTTCTTATCGCCCTGGAGCTAAGAATGTAAAGCCAGATGCGTTGTCACGTCTTTTTGGTCCCTCGGAGGCTGAGGACTCCCTCACCCCTATTGTCCCTGAGAGACGCATTATCGGGGCGGTTGTCTGGGGAATTGAAAGACTTGTTAGACGCGCTCTCTCACGAACGGTTTCCCCGCAGTCCTGTCCTAGTGACTTACTTTTTGTGCCAGTCCCTGTGCGTCGTGCCGTTCTTCAGTGGGCTCACTCGTCTAAACTCACGGCTCATCCCGGTTTTAAGAGAAACTTTAGCGTCCGCCAGTGCTTTTGGTGGCGCTCTTGCGAACGTGATACTCGTCGCTTTGTTGCCTCTTGTTCTGAGTGCACTCAGACTAAGACTAGCAACAATCCGCCTGCCGGACTCTTGAGACCTTTACCCATTCCTTCACGCCCCTGGTCTCATATAGCACTTGATTTTATTACTGGGCTTCCCACGTCGTTAGGCAACACCGTTATTTTAACCATAATAGACCGCTTTTCCAAGGCTGCTCATTTTGTTCCTCTTCCTAAACTCCCCTCTGCCAAGGAGACCGCCCAAATCGTTATCGAACATGTTTTCAAGCTCCATGGACTCCCCTCTGACGTAGTGTCAGATAGGGGTCCTCAGTTTTCGTCTCAATTTTGGAAGGAGTTTTGCCGGTCGATCGGTGCGTCCGCCAGTCTCTCGTCCGGCTTCCACCCTCAGACGAACGGTCAAGCCGAACGGGCCAATCAAACTGTTGGTCTAATTTTACGCTCTCTTGCCTTTCGTAGTCCTGCTTCTTGGGCTGAACAGCTGCCCTGGGCGGAGTACGCTCATAATTCGCTCCCCTTCTCCGCTACCGGTCTCTCGCCATTTCAGGTCAGCCTCGGTTATCAGCCCCCCCTCTTTCCGTCTCAGGGTCCTGTTTCGAACGTCCCCTCTGTTCAGAAATTCGTTCAACGCTGTAAGCGCACCTGGTTGAGAGTTCGAACAGCTCTTTGTCGTTCCCGCAGACGAACTCGTAGGCAGTGCCGGCCCAAGCCTTTTCGGGGCCCTAAGCAGAATTTGATTTGGGGGCCCCCTTCCACTACGCGGAGTCACCTGTGCTTGACGATTATTGACACAAATGTCACGCAATTATGATACATTATAAATTAATACAGTGAGGTTATGTATTACAGTTTTTCTCATTTGCTAAGGCACGCTAAATGAAACTGGGATCCGCTTGATCTTCATCATCGTATTATTAGCACAGCAGAAGTCTTCTCTTGCAAATGCTTTAAGATTTTTTCATTTGTTTCACACATTTTTCACACCCTTTTTCAAAACAGTTACCACAGATCTCATTGAAAGACCCCAAACTCTATTGGATTCACTGTGTTGAACAAAATGAAAACATCTATAAATAGCTGATAGAAAGTACTTGCATAATTCTAAATCTCTATCCATCTGTGTGAAACTCATTTGCACAACTCTTCAATCAGCAATCAGTCCTCATCCATCTATAAAAGATGCCACCTCTGTGTTGCTATTTGCAAGCATGGATCATAGGCACGGAAGGAGAGGAAGAGGCCATGGCAGAGGGTCCAGAGGAAGGGAGGAGGAGGAGGAAGAGGAGTTTGAGGAAGAGGAGCAAGAGGAGTAAGAGGCCATGGCAGAGGGGCCAGAGGAAGAGGAGTTTGTATGCGTGGTGGAGGAGCTGCAGCAGCAAGAGGACGAAATCGAGCTGAAGTTTCAATTGAAATTTAATAACATGAAATTTTCAAATGAAAAACAATTATTGACCATGTCATCAATCATAGCTTGTCCTTTAGAGAGGCTGGACAAAGGGTCCAGCCCATTCTGAGTCGGAGCACTGTGGCATCTATTGTCAGGCTTTTTCAGAATGAACAGGTAATTCACAGTGTTACTGTAATGTATACCACTATTTCAGCTTTACTGTATTGCCCTGTTACAGTTTTTCTCATTTGCTAAGGCTCGCTAAATGAAACTGGCATCCGCTTGATCTTCATCATCGTATTATTACCACAGCAGAAGTCATATCTTGCAAATGCTGTAACACTATTTCATTTGTTTCACACATTTTTCACACCCTTTTTCAAAACAGTTACCACAGATCTCATTGAAAGACCCTAAACTCTATTGGATTCACTGTGTTGAACAAAAGGAAAACATCTATAAACAGCTGATAGAAAGTCCTTGCATAATTATAAATCTCTATCCATCTGTGTGAAACTCATTTGCACAACTCTTCAATCAGCAATTAGTCCTCATCCATCTATAAAAGATGCCACCTCTGTGTTGCTATTTGCAAGCATGGATCAAAGAGGCCATAGGCACGGAAGGAGAGGAAGAGGCCATGGCAGAGGGGCCAGAGGAAGGGAGGAGGAGGAGGAGGAGGAGGAGGAGGAGGAGAAGGAGGAGAAGGAGGAGGAGGAGGAGGAGGAGGAGGAGGAGGAAGGGAGGAGGAAGGGAGGGGGAAGAGGAGCAAGAGGAGGAAGAGGAGCAAGAGGAGTAAGAGGCCATGGCAGAGGGGCCAGAGGAAGAGGAGTTTGTATGCGTGGTGGAGGAGCTGCAGCAGCAAGAGGACAAAATCGAGCTGAAGTTTCAATTGAAATTTATAAAAACATGAAATTTTCAAATGAAAAACAATTCTTGACCATGTCATCAATCATAGCTTGTCCTTTAGAGAGGCTGGACAAAGGGTCCAGCCCATTCTCAGTCGGAGCACTGTGGCATCTATTGTCAGGCTTTTTCAGAATGAACAGGTAATTCACAGTGTTACTGTAATGTATACAACTATTTCAGCTTTACTGCATTGCCCTGTTAGCAGAACAAACTGTGTATACAGTAATGCAGATCTTTTATCAACCCCTTTTATGTGACTGTCATATAGTAATGTAAATGTTGACATGCTTTTTGCTTTTACTTTATAGAATCCACACATTATATATGTATATATATATATATTTTTTTTTTAAGGTATTTCCGTATTTCCACCCATAAGTTTCATTTGGTAGCTTTTATTTTCCAGTATCCATTTGAGTTTGTAGTATCATTTCATATTGATGGCTGTATTTTGTATTTTGTTGTCCATTGTGTAATGATTGATTGAAAGAATAAATTAATTTGACCACAAGTTGTGTTGTTTGATGGAAATATTTGCTTATGTTACATGTTTTTAATGTTTTGTGAGTGCTAGAGCATTTTGCTAACAAAATTAGTCATTTTGGCCATTGAGCTTTAGTTTTATCCTATGTGTTAACTGTTTTGAAAATGTGATGTCAGAGTGGGCAAATGTGTTTAAGCAATCGAGAAAAACTGTAGCAGAACAAACTGTGTATACAGTAATGCAGATCTTTTATCAATCCCATTTATGTGATTGTCATATAGTAATGTAAATTTTGACATGCTTTTTGCTTTTACTTTATAGAATCCACACATTATATATATATATATATATATATATATATATATATATATATATATATATATATATATATATATATATAATATATATATATATATGAAGAGTTCAGATGCAAAAGCCTCTAAATGCCTCTAAAAGAAAATTTCAGATGGCATTTAGAGGCTTTTGCATCTGAACTCTTCATATTATATTATTATTATTTTTTTTTAAGGTATTTCCACCCATAAGTTTCATTTGGTAGCTTTTCTTTTCCAGTATCCATTTGAGTTTGTAAAGTATCATTTCATATTGATGGCTGTATTTTGTATTTTGTTGTCCATTGTGTAATGATTGATTGAAATAATAAATTAATTTGACCACAAGTTGTGGTGTTTGATGGAAATATTTGCTTATGTTACATGTTTTTAATGTTTTGTGAGTGTTAGAGCATTTTGCTAACAAAATAAGTCATTTTGGCCATTGAGCTTTAGTTTTATCCTATGTGTTAACTGTTTTGAAAATGTGATGACAGAGTGGGCAAATGTGTTTAAGCAATCGAGAAAAACTGTAATACAAAATAAATACTTAAAAATAGAAAAAAGTTTTACAGTTTTTCTCAATTGTTTACACACAAATTCTGGTACTTGAGACACAATGACCACAACATGTAACTCATTCACCAACCCCCTGAACCAATTCTGCTAAACTACAAGCACAATTCCTGCTTTACACTCAAATTGCAGTTCTAAAACACACATTTTTCAAAACACTACACACAATTCTCTGCATTTGGCACAAATTCCATGCACAAAATCTCTTGTTTTCACAAGGAACACACTGCCATTCAGATCTGCACACTGACTCGTCACATGGTCAAACACATGTCACACAGTTTTACAATTAGCAATCAGAGCTTTAGCATAAAAGACCAAAGCAGAAGATGCAGCATAGTTATTTTTTTTTTTTTATTTACTGTAACTGCATACAGTACATTTTTCTGTTGTTTTGTATGTAGACCACTGTATGTGGAACTTTGTGTTGGTTGGGATGTACGAAATGTGCGATCTATCTCCCATTGTTTTTGTGGGAAAAATAAAATGTATTTGTTGCCGTGTATTGTGTGTTCTGGTATAAAAACAATATTCCAAATATTTTACACTTATGTATGTACTGTCTGTAGTACGTGTAACACTGAACAAAAAAGTCATTATGAGTCATTATGATGAATGGAGAGGAAGTGTTTTCCATTCATCACGGTGTTTTACATTGAGCACATCAGTGTTCAACTGGTTCTTATACATGTCTATTCATATGATGGTTTGTGTGTGTCATTTGAAAACAAAATACAATTTTGAGAAGAAATAACATTGTTTTGAATGTAAAGTTTCATTTTGCAGGAGAATTGAGGGGTTTTGCCCATTGTGTGTGTGTTTTTTGATTTGTGTGTAGAGTTCTGAGAATATGAGGCATTCTTTCAGAAAATGTGTGTAAACAATCGAGAAAATTTTTTACTTTTACTTTACTCTTTTACTAACTCTTTGAAACTTCTTAAAATAAACTGTCTCAAAACATATCAAATAAAATATTTGCTAAAATAATGACAAAACTGAGAAATCAGAAACATACAGTTTTTGCCCGTTGCTTGAACACTATAGACCCATGCTTAGACTAAAGTAACACAACTTGAAGCTTTTGTTTCCATACCTCAAACACATGTACCCATACCTTAAACAAAAGCACTGCTTTGCACTCTAGTTGCAATTCTGCAACACACTTACTCCTTTATGCAACACACTTGGTCCTGAATACTACACTCTATTTCATACATAAGACACTTCGCTCAAAAATGAAATCTGTGTGCCATTTAGAAAACACATGTATCCAAAATTCAAAAACACATCGGGTAATTGCAACCACTCAAATACACAACTGAAGGCACTTACTTGCAAAACTGAACACCAATCAGCCAGCTACAAAAAGTCCTCAGTTTAGCCATTTCAAGAACTTTGCAAGCATGGATGGAGGGAGAGGAAGAGGAAGAGGAGGAGGGCAAGGTCAAGGTCAAAGAGGCCATGCATGGACCCCTATTTCTCATGATATAAGAGCAACTTTGGTGGACCATGTCATCAACCATGGCCTGACTATGAGGGAAGCTTCACAGTGGCATCTGTAATACAGTTTTTGCCCGTTGCTTGAACACTATAGACCCATGCTTAGACTAAAGTAACACAACTTGAAGCTTTTGTTACCATACCTCAAACACATGTACCCATACCTTAAACAAAAGCGCTGCTTTGCACTCTAGTTGCAATTCTGCAACACACTTACTCCTTTATGCAACACACTTGGTCCTGAATACTACACTCTATTTCATACATAAGACACTTCGTTCAAAAATGAAATCTCAGACTGCCATTTGGAAAACACATGTATCCAAAATACAAAAACACATCGGGTAATTGCAACCACTCAAATACACAACTGAAGGCACTTACTTGCAAAACTGAACACCAATCAGCCAGCTACAAAAAGCCCTCAGTTTAGCCATTTCAAGAACTTTGCAAGCATGGATGGAGGAAGAGGAAGAGGAGGAAGAGGAGGAGGAGGAGGACAAGGTCGAAGAGGCCATGCACGGACCCCTATTTCTCATGATATAAGAGCAACTTTGGTGGACCATGTCATCAACCATGGCCTGACTATGAGGGAAGCTTCACAGTGGCATCTGTAATAAGAACATTCCGACTGGAAAACAGGTATGTCTTCACCTCTCTACCTTCTACTCTACTCAGATGGTATTTACAGCACTGTACTACAGTATATCACATTACCACATCACGTGTACAGGGTATTGCAGGGTGCTAATGCTCCTTTTGCAGCCAAAGTGATAGTTTTTGTGAAACATACCATGATTCGGGGCGTCGGACTGGGGGTAAAACCAGTACTGATTACCAGTGCCCCAAGGGGAGAGAGGGCCCTTGAAAAGTCAATATTTTATTTGGAACATGGGGGCCCATCAGGACTGCCTATACATAGGGCCCGGGATCTTGTGCTACGCCCCTGCCATGATTACTTACAGTATATTGAGATGTTTCAGTACAGTGGATGATACAGTATATACAGTAAAGTAATGTAAGAAAAAGAAGCAAACCGATGACAATTTGTGGTTGTATTTCTCTAGAATGACTAGAAGACCTTGATGGTTTTGACATGCAAGGGGAATATTTTCCCCGGTGCCTAGCGGGAGAAGACATTGATTGCGATGTCGATGAGGTCCTGTGGCCAGACCCCAACAGACGGCAGGATCCATGAGCCCACGTATGCACAATTGCCATGATTTTCTGTGTTTACAGTATAGTGTTTTTTCTATTATAATATATATCTTTTTTTGCTTTATCTGAATTCATGTTACTGCAATGTACAGTGCTGCAATGTACAATATTGAGTAGGCATATTTGCTTTTTTGGTTGTTTGAAAATGTGCCTCATGAAAATATTTCTTCTGAATAAACAGTGAAAATCAATGACTGCAGTGTTTTATATAAAGTAGACTAGTGTGTTCCCCCTGATCTGAAAGTGTATGCATATGATGCAAGTATGTGTCGTTTTGTCATCAGAGTTATATTTTGACAAAGGAATGTTAGGTTTTGATAGCAGAGTTTAGGGTTTGATGGTAGAGTTTCAATTTGACACAGATGTGAATGGTATATTTCCCAGTGTTGTGTCATGTTTAGTTGTGTGTAGAGTTTTGGCACAATGAGCGAAGTTTTGCAAAATGTGTTCAAGCAACGGGCAAAAACTGTAAGAACATTCCGACTGGAAAACAGGTATGTCTTCACCTCTCTACCTTCTACTCTACTCAGATGGTATTTACAGCACTGTACTACAGTATATCACATTACCACATCATGTGTACAGGGTATTGCAGGGTTCTATTGCTCCTTTTGCAGCCAAAGTGGTAGTTTTTGTGAAACATACCATGATTCAGGGGCGTCGGACTGCAGGTAAAACCAGTACTGATTACCAGTGCCCCAAGGGGAGAGAGGGCCCTTGAAAAGTCAATATTTTATTTGGAACATGGGGGCCCATCAGGACTGCCTATACATAGGGCCCGGGATCTTGTGCTATGCCCCTGCCATGATTACTTACAGTATATTGAGATGTTTCAGTAAAGTGGATGATACAGTATATACAGTAAAGTAATGTAAGAAAAAGAAGCAAACCGATGCCAATTTGTGGTTGTATTTCTCTAGAATGACTAGAAGACCTTGATGGTTTTGACATGCAAGGGGATATTTTCCCCGGTGCCTAGCGGGAGAAGACATGTCGATGAGGTCCTGTGGCCAGACCCCAACAGATGGCGGGATCCATGAGCCCACGTATGCACAATTGCCATGATTTTCTGTGTTTACAGTATAGTGTTTTTTCTATTATAATATATATATATTTTTTGCTTTATCTGAATTCATGTTACTGCAATGTCCAGTGCTGCATTGTACAATATTGAGTAGGCCTATTTGCTTTTTTGGTTGTTTGGAAATGTGCCTCCTGAAAATATTTCTTCTGAATAAACAGTGAAAATTAATGACTGCAGTGTTTTATATAAAGTAGACTAGTGTGTTCCCCCTGATCTGAAAGTGTATGCATATGATGCAAGTATGTGTCATTTTGTCATCAGAGTTATATTTTGACAAAGGAATGTTAGGTTTTGATAGCAGAGTTTAGGTTTTGATGGTAGAGTTTCAATTTGACACAGATGTAAATGGTATATTTCCCAGTGTTGTGTCATGTTTACTTGTGTGTAGAGTTTTGGCACAATGAGCGAAGTTTTGCAAAATGTGTTCAAGCAACGGGCAAAAACGGTATGTATACTGTAATATATATATTTTTTTGCTTTATCTCAATTCATGTTACTGCAATGTACAGTGCTGCAATGTACAATATTGAGTAGGCCTATTTGCTTTTTTGGTTGTTTGAAAATGTGCCTCCTGAAAATATGCCTTCTAAATAAACAGTGAAAATCAATGACTGCAATGTTTTATATAAAGTAGACTAGTGTGTTCCCCCTGATCTGAAAGTGTATGCATATGATGCAAGTATGTGTCATTTTGTCATCAGAGTTATATTTTGACAAAGGAATGTTAGGTTTTGATAGCAGAGTTTAGGTTTTGATGGTAGAGTTTCAATTTGACACAGATGTGAATGGTATATTTCCCAGTGTTGTGTCATTTTTACTTGTGTGTAGAGTTTTGGCACAATGAGCGAAGTTTTGCAAAATGTGTTCAAGCAACGGGCAAAAACCGTAATAAGAGCAAGGGTTCAACAATGACAATTATTGTTGAAAACTGTAAAAATATTATTTTTCAACTGTCTCAATACAGTGTAACTGTCCTCAAAATCTATAGATTTAAAAAAATATAGATAGTATTTTAAATGAGAAAGTTGCACCCTGTTTTTCCAGTGTTGAAGCAATCAAGGTGTCGGACATTAACCTCTTGTCCCTTCAGCTGGGCCTTTGTTGTCTAATCATGATGAGTTGATTAGCATCTCAAGGCTCTGATGTTACACCTTTGTCTTTGAGTTTCTGTCCCAGTGCGGGAAATTCTTCCCCATCTTGTTCTCATGTCTCCCCCCTTGCCTTTTGTCCTGTCATAGTGCAGGAACCGAATGTAACCCCTCCCCCTTGAAAGGTATATCAACTACAGTTATTCTGCTTAAGTTAGATTTTGGGTACCATCTTGAACGAAGCAGACTACAGAAAATAAAGAATCCTGCTTTAAAAGAAACACCCGAGTCACTTGGTCTTCGCTTCTGAGTTCCTGAAACTTTAGAAGAAATTAATTCCCAACATCTGATGTGTGGTATAATAAAGTGGAAAAGAGTTCAAACTGCTATGTTTATTATTTATTCAAACTGCTACCCTTACACCTGGAAAGTTAAGTTCCCCTGCGGCTGTTTTCTCCAACTTAAACCGATACCGTGACTACGCAGTTGCACACAAATTGTCTATGCACGCGCGGGGTGTCTAGATTATGCGGATGACTTAAACGCCTAGACAAAGCAGCAGTTGTAGGCAGGTATATTGATCATGAAATCAGAATTTTCTTGTCTTGAATTATTCATTCATTCAGTCATATTCATTTAATTATTTATGTCACTTGTTTAAGTCATCTAAAAATATATATATTTTTAAACACGATTGGGGGGCCCCCTGGTGGCCAGGGGGCCCCAAGCAGCCGCTTAGTTCGCTTATGCCTCGGGCCGGCCCTGACCATGTGAAAAGCTCTGGGGGCGTGGCGGCCTCAGCTCATTAAAGATAATGAAGGGAGAGCGAAAAAACTGTAACTCTCCTTGGTTTCAAACGGATTACATAAACTGGAAACTATTTTTTTAAAATAAATTACTTAATTTAAAAGAAGAGAATTTCAGCTTCATAAAGAGTAATCTCTCGTATCTCTGTGACAAGTATTGACAGAGTTACAGTTATTTTTTCGGACGCGTTTCAGAATGGACTTCACTGACAGAGAGAAGGCAAAACGCGCATCATGTTTATTTTTCTTTATTTGACGAAAAGCACAACACTTTGTTTTTATTGTGAGTATCCACAAAAAACAATACACACTTAACAGGATCTAATGATGTACAACACTTATATTTAAGATAAAAATCAACAGAGTAATTTGAGTCTCTTTTGCACTGATAAGAAAAAAATCCAGCAAAACGCGGGGGCGCGTTTTCCGACCCCAAAGGGTTAAACATTTGACCGTTGAACTGGGTCATTTTTTTGGACCTCATTTGGACGTCTATTACAGGTGCAGGAAATTTACATAATTACTATGCAATATTTTTTCATTTACAAATATCAACATTGTTGTTATCAACATGATTAATACATATGAATACAGATTATTTATAATTAAGATAGTTTTCCTAAAACTGTATTTGATTGTCTCAAGCAGAAGGTGGTAATTGACAAATACAAAGGTGTAATGCTGTAGCTCAAACAGTAGAGCGTTGGTGCCTGTGTAACGGCCACCTAGTGCAACACCTAGATGGGTTCGATTCCCAGGAAAAGCTGGGAATTGAATCTTTTTTATCCCAAAGTCACTGTGGATAAAAGCGTCTGCCAAATGCATAAATGTAAATACATGGTACAGATAACATCCTTTAAAAATGTCCTCTACCTTTTTGAAACATGGGACTACAGTTATAGAAGTTATAGAAGATAAATTAAACAAAATTTGATGTTGAAAAGACGTCCACAAGCGACCACATTTGGTCCCACCGACGTCAATATTAGATGTGCAGTAGATGACGAATAAAGACGTCGTCTGGTGTTACAAAACAACCCCTTCAGTGGACCGAAATTGGACGTCCAAAATTACCTAGAAAAGACGTCACTCTAACGTCACATTGCGCAGTGGGATTGTTAAAAAAAATACAGTGGCTGTAACATTTCTATCGTAATGAAGTGGCCAAATATTTAAGAGATTATCAGGGTCGGCGCCAGGACATACAGAATGAGGGGGCGTCGATGTGTCACTGGGGGGGCCTACGTACACCCACTTTTAATAAAATATATATAAAAAAACCCATCATGCCACCAAATACCCGACGCGACGATATACAGAGCAACGCTGCTACAGCATTCTCATAAATAATAAGGACCAGCACTGGCTATATAAGCAATCATATTAGTAACAAAGACAAAAAAGCAGAAACACATCCTACCTTTAGAAAAGCTGCAGTCGACAAGTGGAAGTGTTAAACTTTCTCAGAACGAGGTCTTTCCATTCGTTGCGTATTTTCTTTGTAAGATCCCGCTCAAATGCAAGTTGCAAGAGCTGAGCCTTACGGGTGTGGTTCATTTTTTGTGGCGCTGTTTCTCAGCCAGCCCAGAAGGTGCGTTAAGATGGACATGAGCGCATTATAGTAGAGCTGCTACTCTAGCGAAATCCAAATTTTGAGCAATTATTACTGTGGAATTATTTTTTTATGAAGTTTTGAACTTGGCAATTTAAACACTGCACAATGAGCCGCCTATTGCATTTTCTGCACATTTCGCGGCACTGTTTCTCAGCCAGCCCAGAGGGTGCGTTAAGATGGACATGAGCGCATTATAGTAGAGCTACTCCTCTAGCGAAATCCAAATTTTGAGCAATTATTACTGTGGAATTATTTTTTTTATGAAGTTTTGAACTTAGCACTTTAAACACTGCACAATGAGCCGCCTAATGCATTTTCTGCACATTTCGCGGCGCTGTTTCTCAGCCAGCCCAGAGGGTGCGTTAAGATGGACATGAGCCCATTATAGTAGAGCTACTCTGTTACGTCTCCGGATGGTTAGAGATATGAGGAAGACGTACGTAATAAAATTTAAACACTTTCCTACAGTTTTGATCTCTGGGGAGTATTGTGGGCGAACAAATCAATGACAGCAAGTTACTGCAAACAGGTGGTTCGCTTTATTTTCAATACGCACAATGAATAAATGGAAATAAACAAATCAACTTATTTACAGCTACATACAACTTAAGAAAAATAATTTATGAAAATAAATGATAAGAATAAGCCACAGAGAGAAAGAAAATGAGCGGCGCAAAACAAACAACAAAACCAAAACACTCAATTACTAATCCCCCCCCCCCCCCCCCACTCTCTAAAGTCACTGAAAACAAAACAGAAAATAAATAATTTTTCAGCGCCAAAACGCCATAACTAAAACTTCACTAACTAACACCAAACAAAAGTTACATATAGTAGCACACGCTCCTTCCCTAGTGTGTTAAACAATGGTACTTCTACATGTATGTACAATGTAGGTCACGTGAGGTACTTCTCTCCGGGCTGGCACCAGTTTGAGATCAGAACAATCCTCAGTGAGCAAACACACTCATACAAGAAAAACAGGCACACGAACCACCACAAAGTCAGTACTTCTCAGCAACAACAATACCACAAGCCAACAAACAGTCCAAGCTCCTCCTCTTCCGTTCTCCCGAGTGCCTTATATCAGAACCACAGCCGATGGTACCAGCACCTAAATCTCAAGGATAGCGGAGAGTGGAAAACAGGAAGAAACCAACAGCAGAGGGAAGAAACGGAGCAACCAATAAACAAAAAGGGGAGGGAATAACATGCTAGCACGTAACATACTCATCTAGCAAAATCCAAATTTTGAGCAATTATTCCTGTGGAATTATTTTTTTATGAAGTTTTGAACTTGGCATTTTAATGAAAGGAAAATGGTGTCTTCTGTCTACTGGCCATCTATCCCTCATTGTTTATTGCCTGAGGCTGATGTAGACATATCTATCAAAAATTAATAAAGGAAGGAAGTGTAGGAAATGTTGCTCACTATGTACAGGAGCATCTTAGGAATATATGGAATAGCTACATAGATATTTATACAGATGGATCTAGAGACCCTGAGAGTAAAAAAGTGGGCTTTGGTTTTTATGTTCCACATTTTCATGTTAGACAGTGTTATAGACTGGTCTTTCAATATTTACAGCTGAACTGGTAGCAATCATAATGGCTCTGTGGTGGGTGGAAGAAGGTGGGGTGGAGAAAGCCATCATTTGTTCTGATTCACTATCTGGCTTGATGGCGATAGGGGGAGAAAGAGGAGGGGCTAGGTTGGATTTAGTCGGGGAGATTTTAACAAGGGTTTATAGATTAGAGAGGCGGGGATGTAGTGTGGGTTTCTTGTGGGTCCCAGCACATGTGGGGGTTTGGTCATTGTGGATTGGCAAGTGGACTATTTCTGGTGGGAAAACACAGGGACAGCAATTGTCAAGTCTGTGAAGTAGCCTACAGGAGTCTGTCAAGCATGTCATCATGTTCTGTCCATGATATGCTGAGGAAAGGAGATTGTTATGGTCCTAATCAAACAGAAAGAGCATTGGAATTATTTCACTTCCTAAAGGCCACGGGACTATATTGGAAAATATAGGCAAGGGTGAGCCTTAACCCTTAGGGGTCGAAAACCGCGTCCACGCGTTTTGCTGGATTTTTTCCTTATCAGTGCAAAAGAGAATCAAATTACTCTGTTGATTTTGATCTTAAATATAAGTGTTGTACATCATTAGATCCTGTTAAGTGTCTATTTTTTTGTGGATACTCACAATAAAAACAAACAAAAAAAAAGTGTTGTGCTTTTCGTCAAATAAAGAAAAATAAACATGATGCGCGTTTTAACTTGTCTCTGTCTGTGAGGTCCGTTCTGAAACGCGTCCGAAATATTAACTGTAACTCTGTCAATACTTGTCACAGAGATACGAGATATGTCTCTTTATGAAGCTGAGATTCTCTTCTTTTAAATGAAGTAATTTATTTAAAAAAAATATATTTACAGTTTATGTAATCCGTTTGAAACAATGGAGAGTTACAGTTTTTTCGCTCTCCCTTCATTATAGATAATTAGGTGAGCCCGCCACACCCCCAGCGCTTTTGACATGGTAAATCTATGCATCACACGCGGCACGCCCCCGATCAATGCCAAACACAGATTCTTCATCAGAGATTCACAGATAGTTCATCGCGTTTTAGGGATGGAAGCACGCTAACGTTACTCCTTCAGAGGATTATGGACAAATGGGAATAATTCACCTTTTTCTCAGTGGAATTTGAAACTCAGACGACGAACGTTCCATTTTGAAGAACGAATTGACCCCGAGGATTCAAGTTCGGAGTAAGTTGTTTAGTGTTTTATAATTCCTTTTCTGATCATAGAGCTCAAATGCATTTTCAGACTATATTTTGCCTAGTAATTACCTCAACACAACATTCGTGTAGCAGGCCTATACGCTCGTGTAAACTTTTTAAATAACTGCTTAGGTTATAATGATTTAGTGAAATATAATGATCTGCAAGTTTTGTTTGAGTTCTCCTGTGGTCTAGTGGTAGATCGTTTGCCAAACGTATCAGAGGTTATGGGTTCGAATCTGCCCCCTGCATATTTTTTTTCTCTCATCAAAACCGAATATGTTCATCAGTGGTTACAGTCTATATCAAGCACACACGTATATAGGACACCCTTTTGTGTGCATTTTATTTTGTGATTTCACCGGAATGAATAGTGTCCGCAATGGCAATAGATTGAAGAGCACGTTCTGCGTGCGCGCCGCCACAAGAGACTGTATCCATGACACTGATAGCAGGACACGAGCGCTCAGCTTGAGTTCAAAAACAAAACATTTTAGCTCTAGATCTCTTATTTAAGAGCGGACTAAATGAATGCTCTACTAGTTAACTAGAGATGTTTTATTTGTATTAGGTACAGCCGTTCATTGAGTGTATCAGTAAATGCGTGCGGTCTATATGGGCCATAAACAGATACTCGCGGTACATATAGATACTCTGCCAGATACTCTGGCAGATACATTGTGCATCTATAATCATAATTGTCCATCAGTTTACTTTGGATAATGTGCTAAGAGTTTTTTGCTTTTGTTTTGTTGTGTTTACATCGTCACCATCAGCCTTCAGAAATCATTCTGATATAAAAAAAAATTTAAATCAATGTTGTAAACAGCTGTGCTGCTTAATTTTTTTTAACCTGTGATAGTTTTTTAGGATTCTTTGAATGCACTTTTTTTTATTTATATAACCACTATATAAGCAATATTTTTATATATATATATATATATATATATATATATATATATATATATAATATATATATATATATATATATATATATATATATATAGTTTGATCTTTTTATGTTTTTTTTTTTTAAAAGGAAGTGTTAAGTGATATGAATGACTTTAAGTCTTTATGTTCTTAGGAAAGATTTCTATTTTGAATAAATGCTGTTCTTTTTAACTTTTTATTCATCAGTGAATCATTCTCAGTTCAGGCTGCCTCACAGCACCTTGATGGGCCATAAGTCATTAGGGGAGTGTCTTTAGTCTCCCCAGGTGTAAATCACATTAATATTCATGACCATTCACACCACCCACGCATACAGCAGTCTTGACCCAAAAACTGATGCAAGAAATTCAAATCGTTATATTGATCTTTCTGAAAGAGTGGTCAGAATGATTTTCACTTCATTTTGAAGTAAAAATTCTAGCCTACAAGAATAGTAACTCAAAAGTATTGTTTACAACTATTCAGTATGTGTTAAATGGCCTTATTGCGGTGACATTTTTTTTCCCAAAACGTACTAACCACGCATATTATTTTTTTTTCTATAAAATGCAAACATGTACATTCATTTTGCTCACATATTATTGGAGCAGACTTTGTACTGAATACAGCAAATTTATATGTTGGCAAATGGTATGTTTTAAGTAGCTGAAATAAGCACAAATGTCAGGGCATATCAAAACACTGAAAGAGCCCCAAAACAGCTCAGACCCCAAAGGGTTAATGTAGACTGTCTTTATCACCAGTGGGAGGCAGCAATGCACCAACAGTGTCTAGTCTGCCGGAAAGGAAAAGAAGAAGAAGAAGAAGAAGAAGAAGAAGAAGAAGAAGAAGAAGAAGAAGAAGAAGAAGAAGAAGAAGAAGAAGAAGAAGAAGAAGAAGAAGCAGCAGCACATGCAGGTGAAAAAGTTTGGAGAAAATCTCCTGCTTGATTTACAGGGACTTTCACACATTCAGCTCAAAATTCAAACTTGAAGATGCGACTGGTATGGACATGAACCTAATTTATTTTGATGTAAAATATAAGTTGTAAAAGGTCAGTATTGTGTTTCAGCTTATTTGATGGATTTTGCTAATTTGCTTGCTACAGTAGCCTACTGATTGATGTTAAGATTTGTATGATTTGGTATGATTTGAGTTTGAAAGGTGTGTTCTAAGTTTGTTAACATTTATAATTTATTGTCAAGGCATTTGATTTAGTTGACTATACTGTAGGTAATATGGTGATAGTGAAATAGACGTTAAATTTTAGTTTAAATAGTATCTTTATTTATATTAATGTGTATTTGTTTTGTTTCAATCTATCTTTTAAAGATTATCAACCTGCTGCAGCTACTGCTTCTACTTTTGCTTCTGCTAATACCTCTGCGAACAGAAGTAAGTAAGTCAAGCTCAATGAGTTGTCGTCTTGCGTCCTTCATAGTTTGAATGCCATCTCAAGTTTGGGCAGACCTGAAACAAAATTCTGGAAGACTTGACGGGTACTAACTGCAGTGGAAAAGCAACCGAGCTAAAACGAACCAAACCGTGCCGTACTGAGTCGAGTCGTACCGTAACGAGCTGAACCATGCAGTGGAAAATTGCCATTATAGACTGGTGTGTCACAGAAAAAGCCCTACAACTATGTAATCTTCTGAAGGTATTTTTTGATGATGATATTTTATTTGTGTATTTAATTTTTTTTTGTTCTTTACGTTTCTTTAGGTTTATGTTGTGTATTTATTCTGTTTGCTGCTATATTGGCTTCTTGGAATTGTATTAATATCTTACTCCAGGGGATCTCACTCAATCGTATCCTGGTTTTTACAGAGTATGTGTATGTTTTAATTTGAAAACATGAATACATTTTTCCGCAGGATACATGTCATTTTCAGGGACTGATGGTCCTGTTCTGTGATTTATCTTCTCTTTCCAGTCACAGTAGGTCATGTGCCGAATCCAGAAAAACCTGTTAGACTCTTTTCTGAACACAAAGTTCAGGTCAACTGAAAGTGTTTTTCAGGCTGTGCTGTGAAGGAGAAAAAATCATATATTAACGAAGAACAAACGTCAAGACAAGTAAGTACTTTCATGAAATATTTCAGTGTACTGGGACATATGGATCATATTTGCTTTCAAGATGAAGTGAATGAGTTAAATGAAATATGCCTTGGCTTATAGATTATTACATTTATATATTTAACATAAACAACATTATTCTCTGTGAGTGTTTATCATTTGTTAACGGCCTGTTTAATGTTGTGATTTTTGAGAAAATAAAATAGCTGCGATAAAATGTGAATAAAATGTGAATAAACAAAAATGGACATACATTTAATATGGACATTAAAATCCATTTACACTTGACTGTGTGAGTGTAATACAGTGTATCAAAAAAAAAAGAATAAACTAAATAAAAATATATGATATAAAAAATATTAACAAATAAACAAAAAGACCAAAAAACAACAACAAAAAAAACTTTAGCTTGCAAGGTTCTCTCAAAGTTCTGATCAAACGTTCATCCAGTGACGTCATCTAATCCATGATGTCATCACACAGGAATGCGTCTTCAAGTGCTTCAGGAAAGTTAACTGGTTTAAAGTGTTAGTTCATGTAAAAATTGCATTTTTGTCGTTAATCATTCATCCACATATCGTTCCAAACCCGTAAGACATTCGTTTATCTTCGGAAAACAAATATTTTTTAATTTGTTTAAAAAACAAATACTATTTGAACTTTTGCCGCTCTAGTGGTTAACTAACAAAACTCTGCATCTTGCAAGAACATTGTAGCCGGATCGACTTCTCTCTGTTTATGTCTATGGCGAGTCACGCACGTACTATAGTACTGAATCCAGAAAAACCTGTTAGCCTACATACTCTTTTCTGAACACACAGTTCAGTTAAACTGAAAGTGTTTTTAGGCTGTGCCGTGAAGGAGAAAACATCACAGAAATTTCAAAAGCAGTTATTTAAAAAAAGAAAAAAAAGATGTTGATCTGGCATGTTGAATTAGTGTTTGACACACTTGGATCTATTTTTCTCATTACAGCTAAAATAACTTAAGATAGACTAATCCGTAATTTTTTGGTCATACAGAGTAGAGTAGAGTAGCCTAAATCGTTGACTGTAATCTTTTATTCACATTAGGCTAACGACAAAAGTTTGTCTCTCGTCTCTTTCTCCAGGAACTGCGTGTCACAAAAATGAACCGAAAGCCACTTGCCTCAGCTCAGTCACGATAAGAAATCGGCAAAGTCTAAAGCCTTTAAATATCTAAATATTTAATCAGTGTTATCTGATTATGTAATCCTTATTAAACCGAGAGGTACAGAGGATCTACTCAAACATGTTTAGCTATCATGTCATGTGAGCGCTTCCAAATGAGAAAAGGACTAGGCAAGGGTGCATATCGCTCTAATTAAATGGAGGCTAAATCGCCCTGGATTAAAATGTAAAAACAGTAGGGCCGGGAGTTTAACGCGTTAATTAAGATTAATAAATTACAGACTTTAACGCGTTAATTTACACACAAAATAATTTTAATCGCACTTATTTTTGCACCGCGGAACGTTTTCACTGGATGAGTTTCGGCGGGCCGATTATACTGGAGCACCAACTAGCGTTCATGATGAAGAAGCTGACGAGATCGCTTGCTTCATAGATCGCCTAGATCGCTTTGGTTGGCCCCGTGGATGGGACATTTTGTTATAAAAAACAAACGAATGGAAGCGTCGATAAGAGCATGGTTGTGTGCAAGCTATGCAACAAGGAATTCGCTATTGCCATTAGTGTAGCTAGCTGTTGATACACTTAATGGCAAAAATTGCACTGGTCTGCTGGACTTGGTTGAACAAAAATAAACAATATGTTGTTGATTAAGCTTATGTATTCAGTCATTATTCAATTGTATACTAAAATTCCATGTGAAAAAAAATACTTCTCACTGTTCTCAGGTCAAATATTTATGCAATTAAAATGTGATTAATTTCGATTAATTAATTACAAATCCTCTAATTAATTAGATGATTTTTTTTAATCGAGTCCCGGCCCTAAAAAACAAATCACATAATTTATTTGTCGAAATGTTGCGATATTGTTTCATTATTGTAAGGTGAACTCAACAAGGCATGTTGTGTCTTTGAAGCAGCAAAGGCTAAATCATTTGTTTGTTTTTTTCTCGTGATTTCACGAGTTCACACTTACATAAACTATAAAGTATAATGCATATTTGGCGTGCTGTCCGGGGGGAGGGCTCTGAGCTCAGAATTCGGCCCGAACCCAGAGTAGCCCACCCCCCATATCCCACGGGTCTTTAGATGGGCCTTTCTCCTCTGGATATCCAACTCCCTGAAGACTTTGCAGGCAAACAGCCTGCCAGCGTGTGTCTCATCAGCACAGGCAGTGCACGAGCTAAAGCGTGGCTTCGACTAGACTAGACTAGAGCATCTGCCAGGGGATAATTTGGTACCGCAGTACAGAAAAAAACAGCCTTTGGGCAAAAAGCTTTTTCAGTTAGAGTAGTGAGGTTGTGGAATTCCTTATCTACAAACAATCGAAGCCTCAACAGCTTCTCAGTTTTAAAAAAAAACCTTAAGTACTGGCTACTATCACAACAGATCTGCAACCACTAATGACTGTGTTGTACATTATCTGTTTTATATTCTGGTTTTAAATGTTATATTCTGCAAATGTATGTATTGTGATGTTTTATGTGGTGTATATGTAATATATCTTATTTCATTTGTTTACTTGCCCAGGGACAGCAGATGTAAACTAGCTATTAGATAATTCTGGTGCAATTACTTTTAATTGTGCATTGTCCCTTTAAAAATAAACAATAAAATAAAATGAAATGAAATGACTGAGACTCTTTATGGTCTGAGGTAGCTTTGGAGAATGCTTTCTTGACTCCTCCTTCTGGCTTGTCTGCCGAGACTTTCATTTCTTCAGGAAGTGCAGTAAGCAGTCGAAGTGGTTATGTGGAGCAAAACCATTCATAGGCTCAGTCTTGTGCGCAATCCATTTCTCCTTCAGAGAACTTGGTAGCTTGTATTCAAGGGACTGCGCTACCCAATGGTTCTTTATTACCTCATCTTCTCCCAGGATCACAAGGTTACAACAGCTCCACTGCTTGAATCAGCTCAATTGCTTTCATAGCCATGAACCTCCTCGGATATCTTCAGGACGATTTTTGCCTTATTTCCAAAGCGGTTATCGAGGCACTTGACATTTCATCCACCGATGCACAGCTAGACATAACCAAGCCTTTCTTCACCCTGTCCTCGAGACTTGCCAGAAGGTAGAACCTTGTAACACCAAACCAAGCTGTCCTCAGCAGTGGGTTTCCCAGCTGTTCCAGCTCTTTCCACTCAGCCTTCCACCGATAGTAGTCGGTCAGGTCTCTCGAGAACTTGGGCAGGTGTGTTCTTTCAAGACTAGTAGTAGTAGTAGTAGCCCTTTATTGTCACTTAATCACAAGTACCAGCGGAATTGACCATCAACCTGTCCATACAAAGATACATATGACAAGGGGGTAGACAGGACAGGAAGACAGGGAATTGAAAAGAAATACAGCATGACATGAGGAGAGGTGAGGAGAAAAAGGCAACCCCCAGACTATGCTCCTGTAAGGAGTACAGTGTGGGAACAGGAAAAAAAACACCTCAGCAACATTAGCACATAATCAGTACACTCTACAACATGAACAAGACTTGCAACAGGGGTGGGGATTGGGGGATGGAGGTAGCCCAGCACAGGCAAGCAGCCATCCGGTCCTGCAGCCATTCTCGGCGCTGGTCACAGACCCGCCTGCCAGACTGGAGGTACAAAGCGGTGAAGGTGAGGGATGGGTTTGTAGGCCTGGAGAGTCATTATGCCAGCATCTTAATCTAGGTGCCTCAGTCCACAGAATTGTCATCAGAGCACAGACAATAATATGCCCCGGAGGAGGCAAGGGTTCACGGACAAGCCTGGATGGCAAATTATGTCCATAGATGACCTTTTGGGAGCTGAGCTGGCTATCATTCAATATTGTCAGCAACAGAGATTTGGAGAGGAAATTGCCATGTTGTCAGCTGGGACATCTACAGTGAGCAGGCGTAGTACAATCCACAGGTTGGATCCGTGCTTGGATGATGGGCTTCTCAGAGTTGGAGGGCGGCTGACTAAAAGTTCCTTGCCAGAGTCGAATAACCATCCGCTAATCCACTACAAGGATCAAAATGTGGCCACTCTCATCCTCAGGCACATTCATCAGCAGCAGGGCCATAGTGGTCGGAATCACACGCTATAAACACTGCGGAAGAAGTATTGGGTCACTAGCACCAACTAGCACCTAGCACCAACAAGAAAAGTCATTACAGAATGTTTCTGTTGCAAGAAATATAATGGAAAGATGCAGGAGCAAAAGATGGCAGATTTGCCAGAGGAAAGGATTCTTCCTGACAAACCACCATTTACCAACATTGGCATTGATTATTTTGGCCCAATTACAGTGAGGAAAGGACGTGGTACAGACAAACGCTATGGCGTGATACTAACATGCCTGGCAAGCAGAGCAATCCATCTCGAAGTGGCTGACTCTTTGAACAATGATGCATGTATCAATGCTCTGTGACATTTCATCTGTAGAAGAGGTCAAGTTTCTCATATTTTATCTGATAATGGAACCAACTTTATAGGAGCAGAGAGAGAACTAAGAGAGGCTTTCGCAGCTTTGGATCATGGACAAATTCAGGGATCTCTGCGGCAAAGGGGAGTTAAGTGGAGCTTTAATCCCCCAGCAGGTTCACACCATGGTGGGGTTTGGGAGCAGGTTGTCCGCATGGTGAGAAGGATTCTAAGTTCAGTTCTTCAACAGCAGACTCTGAACGATGATGGGCTTCATATAGTCATGTGTGAAACTGAAGCCGTCCTAAATGATCGGCCTATCACCAAACTCTCAGACGATCCAAATGATTTGGAGCCACTTACTCCCAACCACATTCTTCTGATGAAAGAAAAACCATCATTGCTGGCAGGATTTTTTGAGCCACATGACTTGTATTTAAAACACAGATGGAAGCAAGTTCAGTATATTGCAGTACTTTTTTGGAAACGTTGGATACGGGAATATCTACCCTTGCTGCAAGAGAGGCAAAAATGGAATGAAATCAGGAGAAATCTAAAGCCTGGAGATATTGTCGTTATTATGGATCCTACTGCCTCACGAGGCTCTTGGCCACTGGGAAGAGTGTTGGAAGCTTTCCGGGATCAAAAGGGATTTGTGCGTTCAGTGCGTCTGCAAACAAAGTCAAGTGTCATTCAACGTCCTGTAACAAAGCTCTGCCTGTTGCTTGAGGCTGCAGGTTAAATGGGCAATTTCAGTGTTAATGTGTGTGAACTCACTGTAACTAAAATGTTGAATAATATGTTACGTCAGGTTGGTAATGGCTCCTTAATTTGTTTTGTTTTGAATTGTAATGTTTGTTAACCATTCCAATTGGGGTCCGGTTGTGTAAGAGCCATTTCAATGTTTATGTCCAGGTTTGGCCAATAGGTGGCACTAGGGTCATGGCATAGCTATTGGGGCTCATCTACTTAGGAGGGTATCTGTAATCAGTGACAGGTGTTGCCAGAGGGGAAAGGGCCAACTAGTTTTATACCGCCACCGAGGCTGTGGTTGGATGCTTGATACTGTATTGGTGAAGATGGAATATTGTTCCGTTATGGAAAATGAAACCCTTGTGTAAATCCAATAAATCATATCTCTCACGACAGAGAAGAGAAGAAGGTTACAATTTGAATTAAACATGTAAAAAATAACAAAACTTCAAAAATGACAGAACTCCACAGAAAACATAACAAATACTGACACCAAGCCCAACTGATGAGTAACCAAAAGATGAGGCAAATGTTTGGAGATCATACATATTAACATATTCTCCTCTGCATGTTTAACCAATAATAGTAGGCCTACCTAGATTGTACATTAGGATACTTTAATATCTCTATTAAGTTCACCACCATTCATTTCAGTTTTTTAAGCTGTCAGATGAGACCAAACATGGCATAGTTACATAATAGAACACACTACAGTAGTAAACAAACAGTATGTCGTTGAAAGCATATGTCCTGTGAAGCAAATGGTACAGATGTGTCATTGAGGTGCAAACGACTCTGTCTCTCCCGACAGAGCATCCTGAGCCTGGAGTGTCCCAACAATCCTCAAATCAACGTATTGATGAAATCCCTTGCACTAGATAGACATTAGCATACTGTGGTGATGAAGGCCATTGTGCCACGTTAAATGTATACATTTAAAAGGATTTTTTTTAAATACTAGGGCAGTAAAGAGTTGCTCAGTAGTAGAGTTGCTCAGTCCTATACCCTTGCGCTGACAGACCTGCGGCCTCAACAAAGCCCACCGCCCGCTCATATATGAATCGCACCCACACTGCAACCAGCTCATGTTTAGCTAAATCCTTAAACTTATCTGCAAGTATGGCAAAATATTGCCTGTGCTGTTCAGTCTTTATTTTATGGAGTAGGATTGATGCTGCAGCTTCAAGCAGCTCACCCTGGATGTGCTGGCTCATAAATGTGGCATTCCGGGGCCTCTGAGTGGTATTTTCAGCTTGGCACATAATATGGCAATGCCCAACACAACTTTAACATGGGGTGTCACCATGCAGCTGGTTCACAACTGTCCCGCGGCTTTGCAGTGCATAACTGACCATGTACGATTTTTGCTATAGTATGGGTTGATGGTGCAACTAAAGTGAAAGTAAATTAGAGTTCACCTGTCAACATAAGCAGGTAAAATACCAATATGATACAGAAAAACAGCATCAAACTGTAGAAAAGTTTACACACGAATTTCTGAGTGTTTCTAGGTAAAAGCTGGAGGATTTGAGATCATGTATCTTGTAAAAGTTTGATCAAGGTGAGTGTTCATGTGTGTGACTTCTTCATATTAATATGAATGTCTGGAGGACATTTTAAGTGATAGTTTTATATGAAATCTTTAATAAAGGGTTTCTTTCACTTCGTGTTTCTTTTGTGTTTGGTGATGTTTGTGATTCATCAGGAGTTTAACAGTATATGTGTAAACATGAGCTTGAGTTAACGCAGTCACACAATCCTTTTTCTCCCACACTCCAGATATGTTCAGCTAAATTATGAAGGTTGTTTTAGTGTGTGAATGTTTGTTCATCCAGAGTCAGTGGAGGGGAACAAACTCATCAGATTCTCCTGCATCTTCATCATGGCTGATTCACAAGCATCCAGAGATGGAGATTTTCCTCCAGGATGCAGGTACTTTCAACAAACACTGTTAAATATTGTATTTCATCACAGAATTATATACACTCTGAACCCCAATTGGATTTACACGAACTGAAAAAAAAAAAAAACTGTTAGATTGTGCTCCACTCTATATATGTGTATGTATATATATATATATATATATATATATATATATATATATATATAATTCAACATTTATCAGTCAGTCAGTCTGTTACTAGCAATGACATAAAGTAAATGTAAGCTGAGATGTTTTCCACCTTTATAAGATGTAGTAGGTGTAAAATTGAGCAGATTTTTCTAACCGCTGGTTCAGAAAGTTTATTTCTGTCAGGTCCATTAAGTCAAGAACACACAGACAAAATCATTTAAGAATTTAATTGAATAGATTGCAAACAGGTTGATGTTCCTGAATTGAAATTTGGCGGTATGGCTCTGTTCAGGGAGTCCTCTGACCTTTCATGAGCACCATGAAATAGCACAGAGTCAGAGGACAGCAGCATTAGGGAACGCTCACACAGTTTAGGACTGTTAGAGCTAAAATATCCTGTGAACAGAGCAGGCAACATGACATAAGCAAATGCCACTTTATGCATAAGGAGGAGCTGGGGAGGTGGCGGGCAGCAGTAGCGAGCAGCTATCCAGCAGAAGCGAGCAGCAAACCAGCAGAAGCGAGCAGCAAGCATGTATGAGCAAGGTGAATGAGCTTTAAATAGGGCGCCTTGTTTGAGCTTTGGCCATTGAGCAGCGAGGGGAGTTACCCAGCTAATGCAGCTCAGCTGGAGCAGATCAACTGACAAGACAGTGTTGATAGCAAATAGCATAAGCAGCGGCTTGACTACCTGGCCTGCCAGAACTGACGCTGACGCTCAATTTCTGTCAGGTCCATTAAGTCAAGAACACACAGACAAAATCATTTAAGAATTTAATTGAATAGATTGCAAACAGGTTGATGTTCCTGAATTGAAATTTGGCGGTATGGCTCTGTTCAGGGAGTCCTCTGACCTTTCATGAGCACCATGAAATAGCAGAGAGTCAGAGGACAGCAGCAGCAGCATTAGGGAACGCTCACACAGTTTAGGACTGTGAGAGCTAAAATATCCCCCCAAACAAAACCACACCTGGCAATTCTCTGTGATACAGAGGATGATTATTTGACTAGATGAGCTATCCCCCCCAAAACAAAATTGAGTGTCTCGAACGGTGTCGTCTGAGCCGCCCTAATTTAGCGATTTATAATAGTAAAAATATTAATTACTGAAATGACTAATCAAGACCGCAATAGCTAAAACATGCTGTTACCTAGATTATCTGTCTTTGAACTGTTTGACAGTCTACAGTGTAAGCTCTATGGATAGATGACTAATCCACCTTCTGAGAACGAGCTAGATGAAGAAATTAACAGCTGATAGCACATTCAGGGGCGTTAACTGAGCAGAGCGCGAGCAAAATAATGATCAAATGTGTTTTATTAACGAAACAAATCAGAGACTTGAGCTCATGGCTTTCTGGGCGTCAAGAATATCCCGAACACCGGGACGGAGGTATCGTTCGTAAGCAGCAGAAAACCACCGCCCCATAGCTTAAAGGGTTAAACCGGAGCGAGTGCCGCCGCCGTAGTTGCTGCACAAATGCGCAAAAATGAGCTGTATAACGGTCCGGAGGCAGTCCGCAGAAGTTAATTCCTATCACTGCAAGCTGCTTGAATCTGCGCTGCATAGTGGTAAAAGCCAGCGTGCGCAACGTGATCAGTTGCCAATGACAACAGATAGTAACGTACGTAGCCAATATGATCGCATAAGCATTTTTATGAAAACGACTAAGTTAGATAAGCCCAAATGCCACACGGATAGCATTAAAATGCATGTTGCCAACACACTGATAGCTTGTAGCAAATTAATTAAAAAGGAACTTAGCTTCGTGAAGAATTTCAGAGATGAATGGTAAATGGAAATAGTAAATGGACTGCATTTATATAGCGCTTTTACAGACCCAATGGCCACCAAAGCGCTTTACATATTTGCCTCACATTCACCCATTCACTCACTCATTCATACACCGACGGCGGTGTCAGCCATGCAAGGCGCCATCCAGCTCATCGGGTGCAGCTGGGGTTAGGTGTCTTGCTCATGGACACCTCGACACTTGGTCAGGTGGAACCGGGGATTGAACCACCAACCTTTTGGTTTGTAGACAATCTACATGAACCACTGAGCCACTGCCGCCCCATGGAGAATGGAGAATGGAGAATGAATCACGTCTAGTCCTGTGTCAATATTGCAGCAGAAGCGAGCAGCTATCCAGCAGAAGCGAGCAGCAAGCATGTATGAGCAAGGTGAATGAGCTTTAAATAGGGCGCCTTGTTTGAGCTTTGGCCATTGAGCAGCGAGGGGAGTTACCCAGCTAATGCAGCTCAGCTGGAGCAGATCAGCTGACAAGACAGTGTTGATAGCAAATAGCATAAGCAGCGGCTTGACTACCTGGCCTGCCAGAACTGACGCTGACGCTGACGCTCAATTTGTTTGGTTTGTTGAATACTACACAGTGCTGTTTCACATCAAGACAAAACATCTGCAAAACCCCACTGAGATACAGATGTTACAGCAAATGTGTTACACACACTCCCTGGTCTTTCCTAAGACACAAGATTCCAGTTAAAGTGCACAACATTTATAAGTCTGTCTGCTTTTTATTTTACTTAGTTTGAAAACCAGTTCAGTCCAGTAGAAGAAACCAAATTCCAGCTGTGTGTCTGTGAAGAGTAACTGCTGTATGTAATTAATTGTGAATATATACAATGTACAGACAGGCTATATCAATTTTCAGAACAAACCTTCATAGAACTAGCTGCACCTCGACTAATCTGTTCGTCCACCGAACGATCCTCTTTATCATTTCTCAAGAAGGGTTATTATTAGTATAAGATTACCAATTAAAGTACTAAACAATATCAGCTTGTAGCTTAAGATCACACTTCAAAGAGGCTTTATTAGACGAGCAACAGACAGAACAGACAATCAAGCGTATATGGGGTTTAATAAAATGGAATATAACATACAATTACATTTAACAATTAACATATATGCAGAATAACGAAAGGCAGGAAAGGAAGAAAGAGAGCAGATCACAGAAATAGCATATTTCCCCAACAGTGAACCCCAAGAGCCAGCAAGAAATCACACACCTTAAAATTTCGATGGAAATAAATACTTGGATTATAGACCTTTGTGTCGCTGAACAAGGCAGCGTGTGTGTGAGGGTCCTCTTGCGTCCTTGAGATGGAAGCGTTCTTTGGTTCTCCTGGAGCATGCACTTGTCGCTCGCGGGAAATTCAAAACTACTTGAAAATAAGCTGTCGAAAGCTATGAGGAAGAGTCTGTTTCCCTTTGTAGGATCAAACTTTTACCAAACACGAAAAAGCGAGCTAGAGTGAAAATAAAAGACTGAGATAAATGCAGAACGAAAAGTAAAACAATTGTAAGACGAGAGCCCAAAAGACAAGACAAGACTGAAGGTTAAGACAAAAAACAAAGACAAAAGACACAGACGCTCCAGTGTCAACATCCTTTAAGGAAGACAGTCCACACCTCTTTCGGAGCAACCTGACCAATGACATTCAGCAAACTTTGGCGGGAGTGTCATGATTCTGCCATCAGGTCTGTGAGTTCTAGTATTGTGGCAGGATCATGACAGACCCATGTTCTGTGTGCAAGCACATGGCCTTGTGTTTTGGTCATGTGCTTCTGTTGTCTCGTCTCGTTACCCCGCCCCCTTGTTATCCTGATTCTGTCATTAGTGTTTCACCCGTGTCACCTGTTATGTTTGATTATGTCTTCCTATTTAATCCCCTTGTGTTTGCTGTCTTGTGTCGGTTCATTGTTATATGTTGATCGTGAGTACCTTGTGTACATCTAGTCATTGTTAGCATCTCTTGAAGTCTTGTTTGTTTTCTTGTTATTCGTTTCCCAGTTTAGTCTAGTCAGTCTGGTATTCTGTGTTCCATCTGTTTTGCCCCCTCGTGGGTTTTGTTTTCCTGTTTTTGTCATTAAACCGTGTCTTATTTTATACTGTCTGCGTTTGGGTTCACCAAAATCAGTGACAATGACAATCAGGTGACAAGCAGCCAGTTTGCTGCTACTGGTGGTGCACTCTGGGAAGTGTAGTTCTTTAAAATAATCACTCCTGAGATTCAGCTCAACACCGTGTCTCACCGTGACAGAATGAACCGACCCATTCTGAACCCAGTGGACAGTATGTCATCCCCACTAAGACAACAATCAGCTGACCAGGAACTATGGTGGCAGTCAGCTATCAACGACAGCAAGTTGGGCAAGCTTCCTTTCCCTCCCCAGGGAGAGAGGTCCCTGAGAGGATATGCTCAGGCCGTGGAGGCAAAGAGAATTTTTTTTTACCGGAGAGCCTGGTTAACCGTTACCTCATCGCGGGTCTCAAAGTTCCTCCACCTCTGGCGGAACGGGAGAGGCTGGCCCACTGCCCGTTCCGGGACATGGTGGACTCCTTGGTTCGTCGGGAGTCACAGAGTCCCATGGTTTCGTCACCTCCTGCCTGTCTGCCGGTCATCCCGGAGGGTCTGAGGTTCGGCTTCATGAGGCTTGAAGAACAGACTCGTTCCAGTTCGACTCCCGAGGCATCATCGGCTCCGCGAACCAGGAAGAAGAAGAGGAGGAGACCTGCGTCTGCCCAGCCAGAGCCAGTTCACGTCCCGTCTGTCCAGCTAGAGACTGTTCACGTCCCGTCTGCCCAGTCAGAGACTGTTCACGCCCCGTCTGCCTTCCTGAGCTGGGACTATCTGGAGCGTCTGACTCGGATCTTAGAGAGGCCGGTGTTCGGTGTTTTGGAGCTGAACCCAGTGCCTGTTCCAGAGCCCGCTACGGCAAGCGCTGTTCCAGAGCCCGCTACGGCAAGCGCTGTTCCAGAGCCCGCTACGGCAAGCGCTGTTCCAGAGCCCGCTACGGCAAGCGCTGTTCCAGAGCCCGCTACGGCAAGCGCTGTTCCAGAGCCCGCTACGGCAAGCGCTGTTCCAGAGCCCGCTACGGCAAGCGCTGTTCCAGAGCCCCGCCTAGACCGCTACGCAAGCGCTGTTCCAGAGCCCGCTACGGCAAGCGCTGTTCCAGAGTCAGTAGCCGTGAGCGCCGCACCCAGTCCTGCCCCGTCACCAACCATGTTCCCCGTCAGAAGTCCCCGGACTGTCTCCCCGTTTGTCTCTGTCTCCACTAGACCCCGGACTGTCTCCCCGTTTGTCTCTGTCTCCACTAGTCCCCGGACTGTCTCCCCGTTTGTCTCTGTCTCCACTAGTCCCCGGACTGTCTCCCCGTTTGTCTCTGTCTCCACTAGTCCCCGGACTGTCTCCCCGTTTGTCCCTGTCTCTACTGCCCCCGGACTCCCGTTTGTTTCCCCCGTCATGGTTCAACCCAGGACTGTTTCTCCATCTACTCACACCACTCTACACAAGTCCGTTCGGGTCCCCCGTCCTAAGCCCACACCCTGTAGTCCCAAGATCACCGTCCGTCCCACCCACCCTGGACCCTCGCTCAAAGACTCTGTTGTCCTTCCGCCTCCCCTTCCTTGTTTATTTTTTTTTGATGTTTCACCCTAACCCGGTCATTGTTCACGCTTGTATGCCCCTGTTATTATTTGTCATGTTTTGTTGGGTCTGGTCTATGTCTCAGTCAGTCTTGTCCCGCGTTTAATGTCTCCTTAGGGAGCGTCTGGTAGCCGCTCTTTAAGGAGGGGGTACTGTCATGATTCTGCCATCAGGTCTGTGAGTTCTAGTATTGTGGCAGGATCATGAAAGACCCATGTTCTGTGTGCAAGCACATGGCCTTGTGTTTTGGTCATGTGCTTGTGTTGTCTCGTCTCGTTACCCCGCCCCCTTGTTATCCTGATTCTGTCATTAGTGTTTCACCCGTGTCACCTGTTATGTTTGATTATGTCTTCCTATTTAATCCCCTTGTGTTTGCTGTCTTGTGTCGGTTCATTTTTATATGTTGATCGTGAGTACCTTGTGTACATCTAGTCATTGTTAGCATCTCTTGAAGTCTTGTTTGTTTTCTTGTTATTCGTTTCCCAGTTTAGTCTAGTCAGTCTGGTATTCTGTGTTCCATCTGTTTTGCCCCCTCGTGGGTTTTTTTTCCTGTTTTTGTCATTAAACCGTGTCTTATTTTATACTGTCTGCGTTTGGGTTCATCTCTGTGTCTCACCGTGACAGGGAGAGGATTTCTTTGTCTCTTCTGACAGCCAAATTTGCATGGTTTATGAGGGCATCCGAATTCGTCATTTTTACTTCAAAAGAGGGTAAACATAGTATTGAGACATTTTATCATAACCTACTATATATATTCAGCTAAGGCAAACTGAAAGGTTTACATCGATACTAAGAAAGATGGGTTTGGCACATACAACAGCAGAGATATATTCTTAGGCTTGAATATAGGCACTTAGAGTTAAACTAACACCACTATAAAGACATGACTATGCTACAATGAAAGCAGAAACACACAGGCATACATGAATATATCGTATACTTTTCAGAATTACTTATTTCTAGGTTTTAATGGAAAGAATGTTGTGTGTGTGTGTGTGTGTGTGTGTGTGTGTGTGTGTGTTGTGTGTGTGTGTGGTGTGTGTGGCGCCTTCACCCAAAATAAATTTCTTGCCGGAAAGAGGGGTGTTGCGTCGATAACGATCTTTTTGAAGCTCAACGAGTTTGTTTATTGATGTTTGTGTAAACACTCTCATGCCATAAAGGTGTCAATGGCCAATTTGGACCCGACTTTCTGGCGCGATACTTGTGAGTTACCGGGCAAAGGGGGTTAAAAGGTTTTTGCATGTTGGAATGAATGAAGCACCATGACACTGTCCAGATACGCTACACTAATATTTTATATTTTATGAAATTATTATCAATATACAGCAGTGTAATGATCTGGATTTGAACCAAATAATTCTAAGTTCAAATCCTGTAAGTTTCAGTCTTTTAATGATCATCATTGTGCTTTTGTGTAAAGCTCTATGTATTGTAGTGTTAATACATTCACACACTGTAAAAGCTGTTGGTCTGTTACTCAGTTAATGACACAATTACATCAATATCAGTGTGTCTGATTCTTTACACTCTTCATTCTGTTTTAAGGTCAAATCTCTCAAATCTCAAATCCAGACCAGTTAAAAACAAAACTGTGTTCATGCCTGTGATTCAACCACAAGACTTTAATGAAAGCATGTGTCCTGGTTTCAGGTAAAATGCAAGACTTTTGTTGTTGTTGATTAATTTTAGGAGCTGTAATCCACATCACTCAAACACATGATTAATGGTGGAAACATTTCAGAAACCTAATGATGTTCTGTGTCCCATAATACAGATAATCAATTTTGTAATTTATGATTATTTACTTCTCTAACTTGTGTACTAATTTGGTATTTTTATCTTACAGCCATGACTCTAAACCTGCTGAAGTCCTCAACACATTGAGATCAAATCTGAGACAGAAGTTTGAGTGTTTGTCTGAGGGAATATCAAAGCAGGGAAACCCAACACTCCTGAATGAGATCTACACAGAGCTCTACATCACAGAGAGTGGAAGTGGAGAGATCAATAATGAGCATGAGGTGAGACAGATTGAGACACAGTCCAGGAGAGCAGAAACAGAGGACACACCGATCAAATGCAGTGACATCTTTAGACCTTTACCTGGACAAGACAAACCCATCAGAACTGTGCTGACAAAGGGAGTCGCTGGCATTGGAAAAACAGTCTCTGTGCAGAAGTTCATCCTGGACTGGGCTGAAGGGAAAGAGAATCAGGACGTCCAGCTCATATTTCCACTCACTTTCAGAGAGCTCAACTTGATGAAGGACAAAACACTCAGTCTTTCGGATCTTCTTCATCTCTTTTTCCCTGAAACCAGAGAAATGGCCATATCCAGTGATGAGTATAAAGTGCTGTTCATCTTTGATGGTCTGGATGAGTGCCGTCTGTCTCTGGATCTTCAGAGCGATGTGAGGTTGTATGATGTGACTGAATCAGCCTCAGTGGACGAGCTGCTGAAGAACCTCATTATGGGGAATCTGCTTCCCTCGTCTCTCATCTGGATCACCTCCAGACCAGCAGCAGCGGATCTCGTCCCCTCTGAGTGTGTCCATCGAGTGACAGAGGTACGAGGCTTCAGTGACATACAGAAGCAGAAATACTTCAGGAAGAGAATCAGTGATCAGAGTCTGGCCGACTGGATCATCTCACACCTGGAGTCCTCAAGGAGCCTCTTTATTATGTGCCACATCCCAGTGTTCTGCTGGATCTCAGCCACTGTTCTAGAGAAGATGTGGAGTGAAGCAGAGAGAGGAGAGATTCCCAAGACTCTCACTCAAATGTACACACACTTCCTGGTCATTCAGACCAACATCAAACATGAGAAGGACTATGAGAAGAAAGTGAAAGATGAAGACATGATTGTCAAACTGGGGAAACTGGCGTATCGGCAGCTTGTGAAAGGCAACCTGATCTTCTATGAGGAAGACCTGAGCGAGTGTAGCATTGATGTGACAGAAGCATCAGTTTACTCAGGATTGTGCACTCAGATCTTCAGAGAGGAGTTGGGCTTGTATCAGGGGAAAGTCTTCTGCTTTGTTCATCTGAGCATTCAGGAACATCTAGCAGCTCTATATGTGCATCTCTCCTTTATAAACAATAACATCAATGTGTTTGACCAGATTACCAAACCCACTAATGGAGACACAGTGTCACTATCTGATCTCCATCAGAGAGCTGTGGATGAGGCTTTACACAGTAAAAATGGGCATCTGGACCTTTTCCTTCGGTTCCTTCTGGGTCTGTCAGTGAAGTCAAATCAGAGCCTCTTACAAGAACTAAAGACACAGACAGCAAACAGCTCTAACAACAATGAGGAAACAGTTGACTATATTAAAGACAAGATCAGTGAGAATCCCTCTCCAGATAAATACATCAATCTGTTTCACTGTCTGAATGAACTGGGTGATCTTTCTCTAGTGAACGAAGCTCAACCTCATACGAGCTCTGGAGGATTACGTGATGTGAAACTCTCCTCGTCTCAGTGGTCAGCTTTAGTGTTTGTGTTGTTGTCCTCAGAGAAGACACTGCAGGAGTTTGACCTGAGCAGATTAATTGGAGCCAGAAATGATTGGTAAGTAACACTGAGTGCAATCATTACAGTGTAAAACATTATGAACAAAGAGAAACTCAGAGATCAGGGGTGTTTAAATCACAGGGCACAGATTGATTTCTGGGATATTGTACATCATTTGCGGGTGTTTCTCAAACCGTGGCTGTGTCCTAGTAAGGCTGCATATCTCGACTGCCACGTCATCAAGCGCCTCAGAAGGCCGTCTCAGTTTGAAGGATCTTTTGAAGACAGACTTCATTTCTTTAATTCAGATCATTTTGAAGGATGCATCAAGTGTATCCTTCGTGTTCTTCAATGTCCCACAATAGTAGTTATTTTAAGCCAAAATGGGGGTCAACCTAGAAAAAATGGCAACAGTAGCAAACTCAACTGATTTTGTATATGTCCTCAATATGTCCAGAGTAAGAAAAAAAATAATACTCCCATAAATATGAATAATGGAATAATAAGAATAATATTCAGGGCATATTAAACAGGACTGCCAACTCTCAAGCATTCAGTGTGAGCAATTGACACTTTCCACACGCTCTCACGCCACACATCCATTTTCTCACACACAGAAAAATCGCAGAGCAAAGAGGACACGGACACCGACAGACAAGACAAAGCACGTTACTTATGATATAAAACAAATTCAGCTCTCAGATTCAGTCAATTCTATTATCGATTTCAAACAATAATTAATTCACACATATTACACTTATAGGGTAACTAAACACTAAACCAACTTTTTTTTAGTTAATGATCTGTAAGAATGGGGCTTTATTAGTTCTGTTCATTGATTCGAGTAACTTTTTTGACATTTTGGTATAAAGTGTTTTAATTCTACAATATATGGTGCAAAAACGTCTGAGTGCTGCCCTCTTCAGGTCGAACGGTGGCTACTGTAGTTGAATTTTCCTATTGAATGTTTGCGGTGGTACGTGACATAAGCGGTACAGGGGATGTAAGCAGCTTCCAGCTCACCTAGCCCTTGATACGAGCTACTACGTCCACGGCAGTATAAAAACCATCTTGTTTCATCAAAACAGAACAAGTCAAGACAAGTCAAGTCATCCTCATTTATATAGCGCTTTTAACAATGTAGATTGTTTAAAAGCAGCTTTACAGAGACAAACAAAATTTAAGGTAACAAAGAATGGTTTGGTTTTATAGCGGTTCTTGAATATGTTTTTTCCAGCTAAAGTTAGTTTTGATTTATTCACTTCCCAACAAATGATCATTTGTTATTAAATTAGGGGCCGCTAAGACGACGCCGTTCTCTCTAAATGGACTTTAAACGCAAACCTGTGATAAACGCTGATGGCCATTCTTCTTATGATGTTACATGCACGTTAAGAATTGATTCTATAGTTATGTGCGTTAGAATATACAGTAGGTTACCAACCAGAATAATACTTTCAACCGCCGTCACTTTGCCACGGTGAAAGGTATTTGCTGCCTTTAACCGCTAAGAGGCGCTACAATCACAGACTTTGAAAATAGTCCATTTATTCTCTCTATTGCGTAATCTGCCGCTGCGTCGCGGCTCATTCAGAGCGATTGAAAGCTGGTAGCAGATGAATTTAAGTGAAATGTAGTTAAAATAATTCATCACAATACTTAATTTAAATTGAATAAATAATGAAAACATTTCCATAGAAAACATTGCAATAGAAACATATTAGGCTACATCAATGCTTTGCAACAGTATAAGACGTTGACGTGATAGTGTTCAGGCGATGGCTCTGTGGTTAACACAACGACATGGAGATCCAAGAGACCCGAGATCGAATCTCAATATAACACCATGTTGGCCGACAGCATTAATCTTTAACCGTTCTTGATGCTTAAATAGGTGACTGTTTATTTGCGAGTTTATTAACTGTTTATTTATTTACGGTCAAGCGTTTTGTTTAATAATCAATCGCATATTACAACATTGCTACAGTAGAGCTGGGGGTTGTAAGGGGGGCTTCTTACATTCGCTTCATAAACACACGCACACTAGCACACACATGCAATCTTTTTTCTGCACCCGATGGATAGACTCATAATTTTCAAGCCCCACTGCCCCCATCGCCCCAACACAATGCTAATGAAATACGCAACAAGCTTAAAATGTTCCAATTTATTGAAGTAACAAGTAGGCTAGTATCTAAATACAAACTAAACAAACAAAAATAGAGAAAATAAAAGTGCTGCTGTGTCAAAATGTTAAAAAAAGAAAAGAAGAGAAATCCATTTGGCATCCAAGACAAAAAAAATGAAAAAATTAAAATAGATATAACATAGGCTAATGTGTTTGATATGGGATTAAAATTATGGGCAGTGCATGAGATATAAACTAATGATTAATTATGTCAAAATTCCTTTGTTCCGATCAGAGCATGTGAGCATTTCTGGATATTCCTCGGCTATCTCATTCCGCTCAGGGTCGCGCGCTCATGCTGTCTCCGACTAGTTTTTTTCTAGTCAACTAGTAGCCTAGTTGTTTATTTAAGCCATCAGTGGACAAATCACCCCTTTAAATTGATTTAATAACTTAAATAGGCTATACAGGGTAATGAGTGAGTGTTATAAAGCTGCACTCAAGCGCACGAGCCGGCAAAAGTGAATGTGTAAAAAATAGCAAGGAGACATTTAATTGTTTATTAATAAACTGGTGTTTTCTGCGTCGCTGCAAAGATAAGATGCGATGTAGACTCGCCATGAACGAATAAAGATATAAAGGCATAAAAAGGAAAAGTTCCTCCCGTTGACACTTTGAGCGGCGACTACCATCTGTAGTTAGGGGGGATCTAGCCGGTGTTCTGTCTCTCCCTCTCTCTGCCGTGCAAGCGGCCGCGCGCTACACAGTTTGAACCTACAGTCTATGGTTTGAACTTACATAATCACGTAGCCTTTCGAAAACCGGAGAGTGCTTAAATTTCCCGGGACAGGTTATTAAAAAGAAGGACAATCCCGGTAAAACCGGGACAGGTGGCAACTGGCATTTAGACTTTATTTCCATGCAAAAAAGAAACACAGAATCTTATTGCTACATTTTAAATTTGTTTTGCCAAAGAAATTGCAGCTAAATTAAACGAAACGGTACAAATCGAAAATAGTCCACAGCAACATAAATTAAAAACATGAGTTTTGCCTCTCTCCGCGCTGGATCTCAGCAAGTTTATTTAGTCTCCCTTGCTCAAACATTCTTAAACTCTACAGAACCAGTTGAAACAACTGGATTGAACACTTCAATTTAAAAAAAAAAAGGTGACTGTTTATTTGCGAGTTTATTAACTGTTTATTTATTTACGGTCAAGCGTTTTGTTTAATAATCAATCGCATATTACAACATTGCTACAGGGATTGTCCTTCTTTTTAATAACCTGTCCCGGGAAATTTAAGCACTCTCCGGTTTTCGAAAGGCTACGTGTGTGAAAACACTTTAAATAGGCTACAATAAATAAACTACAATATTTATAATTTAATCAAATATGGGGACACATCGAGAGATGTAGCCTATCCTTAAAATAATTTTGCCATCGGGCTGGCTATCCGACACTCTCCATATGAGTGAGGAACATTAACACCTATTGTCTGTCCCTCCAAACCCCCCACAGGCTCTCTGAGTCTGAGTCTGACTTAAAATAAAGAGAAGTCGCAATTCACACTTAAATCGCTCTTCTAGCATTAGGCTATTAAAGTGTTGATAATGAAAGAATTAAATGATTTAAGCTACATGTAGTGGTATTTCTGTCATAAAAGTTTATTACTAAATATTTCATTATTTAAATAATTTAAGAAATAAAACTGGTTTGGGCCAAGCAAAACTAAATATAATCTTCAAACGCATGTTCATTTTGATGTCATGAACAAAATGCTCAACTCAATATTAAATTCTACAGGGATCTTTGGATCCAGCCAGGCATGCAAAATGTGAATTAGTTATTTTTTAAATTATTATTATTCAAATAAATATCGGTGCTTCGTGGTAGCCTACTGCTGATAAACGAAATAACATTTAGATAATAATTATGAACTTTAAATGAAACAATATAGCAACACTTCGGCGAATAAATGATTTGATCTGTTTTTACATTTTAATTCAGGGCGATTTAGTCTCTACATTTAATTAAACGAGATTTTCACCTTGTCATTTTCTCATTGCGAGGCGCTCACAATCACATCATAAACATATTTGAGCAGATTCTCTGTAGGCTACCTCTCGTTTTCATATGGATTACATAATCAGATAACATTTATTAACCTAAATATTTAGACGTTTAAAGGCTTTAGACATAGGCTATCCGATTTCCTATCGTGTCTGAGCTGAGGCAAGTGGCTTTCGGTTTATTTTTGTGACGCGCAGTTCCCGGAGACCGAGAGAGACGACAGATAAACTTTTGTCATTAGCCTAAAAAAAGCCAATTAGCCATGTTTGTTCGGGATTTGAACGCATGTCTTCTGATTGATGAACCGTCAGCTCTACCACTCGGCCATGTCGAAGCTCACTGAGAAAAGCCCAAACGTTTATTTCACCAGTGTGTGTTCGCTCAAATGAGTGATAACGTTTTGTTGTTAGCCTATTGTGAGTGTAGCCTACTTTACATGAATAAAATAGACCTTTTACAGTTTTAAAATATGATATCCTATCTGTATGACCAAAAATAACGAAGTAGGCTATAGCCTATTAAGTTATTTTAGCAGAAAAAAACCCATTTTAGAATACGCACTAGGCGTGGTGTGTCAAACTTCAATATTTCGTTCAAAACCACATCAAAACGCTTTGTGACATTTTAAAAAGCCGTGAATGTATTAATGCCATTGGAACCAGGATCGTAACTGAAATGCGCATGTTATCTCTCAATAGCTACAGGAGCAGAAGCGCTGGTTCAGATTTTATTGTTTGTTGTTTAAACGTGCGTGTTTTAGGCTATATTTAAAAAATATATATACTATATTTGATAAGGTCTATTTAGGGTAGGCCTATTCGCTATAGCCTACTGTGGAGGGGGGAAATCACCCACCGGCAAATCGCACCTTGCTTAACCATGTTTTTTTAAATTATTTCTGCATATGGAAAGAATTCCAGTCCTGCTGTCTGCTGTCCTGTCCGTGAAGTTTTTGTTTGTTTGTTTGTTTGTTTGTTTTTTAACAGAACTGTTTTTGAAGATGTAAATTCAGTCAATCTGTTGGATGAGATTTGTTCCTTAGTGTAAAATGGAAATGCATGGTAATTATATAAAAAATATATGTATTCGGGTTTCGAACCCGTGTCTTTGTACTGCTTAAACCTTCAGCTCTACCACTTGACCACAAGTTCGGTTGTTCACGCGTCAGTGTGCCCACAAACGACAGATGCACTCTTCAATCTTCTTATTCCTCAATAGTATAGCATCATTGATTGCACCTAATTTATTTTCACTGACTGTGAGATAGGCCTCTTTTAAATTTTGATTCATAAAATGTTCTGCTCTAAAAGTTTGCTATATTCTATTTAAAATGTAGGCTACTTTTACATACGTTTTGCTTTCGCTAAATGTCCCTTTGCGCCACCTGGCGGTCATTTCGCGAATGACTTAGAAATGCGACTGGTTTTTTTTTGCCGCGGCGGCAATAGGCATTCTGGTTGGCTACCTACTGTATGTGTGCAGGTTTGTAATTCGCTACAAACCATGCCTAAACAAACTACTTGTCTTGCCTATAAATTTTGATGCAGAATTTTATTTTATCAATTCGGGGTAGGGACGCGAAACCGGAATTTCATAGCACTTTATCTGTAGAGTGGATTAGGGATCCTCCATAGGGAGAGGGATTGGCACTTCAGCACTGCGTTGTCATCGGGTCCAGGCGAAGGTCCTTCGTCAGATCTGGAAACGGCCTGGATCCGGCAGGCTGCAGGAAAACCTCGGGATAAACAAAGACACTAAATTAGCGTAGATGGCATTCTTCTTATGATGTAACCATAGACAGTATAAGAAGTGGACAGAGCCATCTCATTGGAACTCAGTTGAGACAGTTGAAGCCCGTTTTTAGCGCCCATTTGAGCACTTCCGTTCCTGACGCGCAGACTCAAACCGACTCAAACTAAGCTTGATGACGTGAGCAACCTGTCTGACAGACGTAAATCTTCTAGTAGCTGTGCGTGAAAATTGCCAACGTTATTCTTGCAGAGACAGGGAACTTGAGCAAAGAGTTCTTTGGCGTGAGTGAGCAGGAATATTTTGTCCCGTTGCTTTTATGGACTCATTATCTATGGGCTTCTCCCTTGACGGGACGTCCCCCCGATTGCCTGCGAGCTTCTCCTCCTGTCTGTACGGTCACTTCTGTTCAGCGCGACAGAGAGTCGAGTGGTTATGACGCAGTCGTTAGCCTGTTTCTACAAAAACTGTTTCTACGGGGCCATAATGTAACATAGAAGGTAATGGAGCCCTTTATACATTGTCGTGTTTCTTTAGAAATAAATAATGGACAAATGGAGTCTTTAAACGCCTCAGATGTAAAGTTATTCGCCGTCAAAGTGACGCCCAAATGAATGGGAGTCAATGGAAATGCTAACGCAAGTGAAGTTCTGCTACAAGATGGCGGCACCCAGCCGACTTCAACTTCCGGTCGATGGATTACCCCCTTGGATGTAACGAGTACATCAGGTTTTTATGGAAGTGTTCCCGGTTCCGGCTGTCCTAATCTATGCAGCCTAAAGGCCTCATTATGCTTCTGCGTCAACTCCACGGCGTAGCTTCGTCGTCACTCCTACGGCGTCGTTGCCGTTTTATGGTTCTGCGTCAGGTTGCGTTGCATCACGGTGCATCTGACCAATCACAGCCCTTGCGGTCTGCGTCGCCTCGACGCGTAGTTACAATTTTTTGGAGGTGCACGTCAAGCTACGGCGTAGGGGTTGGAGAGGGGTTCGCGGTGACGCAGAGGGGTCTGCGAGGGTACGCCGTCGTTTCGACGCAGAAGCATAAAACAGGCTTAACATTTAATTATAGAAGTCTATAATGTATTATGTGAATGCTAGGTCAAAGAGATGTGTTTTTAGTCTAGCTTTAAACTGACAGACTGTGTCTGCTTCCCGGACAATGGTAGGAAGATTGTTCCAGAGTTTTGGTGCTAAATAGGAAAAGGATCTACCGCCAGCAGTCGATTTAGATATTCTAGGTATTATCAGCTGGCCAGAATTTTGAGATCGCAGTAGACGTGCAGGACTATAATGCGTTAAGAGCTCGCTCAAGTACTGGGGAGCTAAACCATTTAGTGCTTTGTAAGTAATCAGCAATATTTTAAAATGTATATGATGTTTAATAGGCAGCTAATGCAGTGTTGACAGAACCGGGCTAATATGGTCATACTTCCTGGTTCTAGTAAGAACTCTAGCTGCTGCGTTTTGGACCAGCGAGTCACCAGCGAGTCAGGAGAAAACGATGAGGATATAGTATTTTAGCATCTATTAAGCATAGCATTTATATAGTTATTTAGATTATTTTGTGTAGCCTAAGTAGTTAATTATGTTAGTGTAGTATTATTAGAAGCATAGTAGCATAGTATTGCATGAGTTAGGATAGCTTCAAGTTAGCGTAGATTTATCTGTATTTAGTACAGTGGTCAGAATGGTAACTCAATAGAGGTGGAAATGTGCTTCTCCACAACGCACTTAAAAGCAGCGCAGTGCCAAGCGCTGCTCCTCCTGCATGGACTCCACCACCGCAGAAGCGCCCTGATGTGAGTGATCATGTATATTTTAATCGCAATTTATGGTTAGGCTAAAGTTAATCCTCTGGGGTCGACAAACGCGCCGTTGCATTTTGTTGGATTTTTTCACATAGCAGCAGAATATGAATATGCCTACAAAGAGAGCGCGCTATTGACATCAACCCGACAAAATTCATCAGATGCCGATCGTGATGCGGGAGTAAAGACCGTAGTTTGAGCCAGCGACTCGAATTGATATTACCCTCTGTTCACAGACAATTCACCCTCCTCCACTTCAGGTGAAGGTAGGGGAGAAAAGTCCTCGACTTCAAATGACAGCTCTGTTGCAAGGCTACTTGCGTCACTCCAGTCTCTCTCCATTTTAGAGTCTGACAGCAGCTGTCAATCAATCCGTCACTGCGGGTCTCAGGTGCACGCCCCCACCCTCAACCCCGCCCTCGGTTCGTCCCCTCTATCTCCTCTGGGGTCTACCCACTTTTCCAGCATTTATCAAATATTGCCAGTGGAGTCGAACCAGGGGTTTAGTTACTCTTTAACAAAATATTTGCATTTAAATACACACACGAACACCTATTCACACTAGACAATGGTATTGTCAGCTTCCGGTTACGATGTGCCGGCGCGACTTGGCTGTGACATCATCAAACTTCAAGTGCCGCTAGATTGTTCGGTTTGGCCGGCTTTCCGAGCTGTTAATAAATATACGCTTGTTATTCAATTTATCTCCGAGTCTTTCTGGTAGAAATTGATATGGAAAGGAGAGTGGAGTGGAGAAATGGGTGAATATACAGAGTGTGTGCATACGCTCCTATGAAAGCGGCAACGTGAGGAAGGAGCGAGATGTGGATGAATTGTGTGTGTGTGTGCGCGTGTGCTGCTTCCCCAGTGGTGGCAGCTAATTTGACTTTACCACAATCAGCTTACTTATCATTTCAAAAACAACTTGTTTCATGAAAATATAACACATTTGACAGGACAAAAAATCTGATATGTCAAAATAGTGTTGTAGTGTAAATGTAGACTAATAGACCACAGCAACATTGACAAGACAAAGAAAAAACTAATCTGTGCTGAATATAAGGCATCTACAGTTATAGTGTCAGGGTTGCTGCAGGTAGCTGAAGACGAGGACAAGGGCTTCAATATAATAGATTTATTTAAACAAACTTAAAACATCCAAAAACAAACGAGATCAAAAGAACAGAACTCCAGGACTTCAGGGTTAACACACAACCATACATTGACGACGATCGACAAACACTCAGGGAAAACACAGGGTTTAAATGAACTGAACCAAATGAGATAATTAACTGAAAACAGGTGCAGAAAATTGGACACAAACGAGGAGCGGGAAAACTAACAGGACTAAACCAAAAATCACGAAGACAGGGGGAAACAAGATCTCAAAACATAACTAAATACATCAAAATGTGACAGTACCTCCCCCCTCCCCGAAGGCGCGTCCTCGCGCCGTATAACATCCAAAGGGGTGGGAGGGTGGGCGCCCTGGAGGCTGACGAGGGCATGGTGCAGGTCCGGGAAGCCTCCAGGGCGGAGCAGGCTGTGGGCGTGGCCACGGCGGAGCAGGCCGTGGGCGTGGCCACGGTGGAGCAGGCTGTGGGCGTGGCCACGGTGGAGCAGGCTGTGGGCGTGGCCACGGCGGTGCAGGCTGTGGGCGTGGCCACGACGGTGCAGGCTGTGGGCGTGGCCACGACGGTGCAGGCTGTGGGCGTGGCCACGGTGGAGCAGGCTGTGGGCGTGGCCATGGTGGAGCAGGTTCTTCAGGTGGCCACGGCGGTGCAGGCTGTGGGCGTGGCCACGACGGTGCAGGCTGTGGGCGTGGCCACGACGGTGCAGGCTGTGGGCGTGGCCACAGCGGAGCAGGCTGTGGGCGTGGCCAGGGCGGAGCAGTCCCTTCGGATGGCCACGGCGGTGAGGACCCTTCGGGTGGCCATGGCGGTGAAGACCCTTCGGGTGGCCACGGCGGTGAAGACCCTTCAGGTGGCCACGGCGGTGAAGACCCTTCAGGTGGCCACGGCGGTGAAGACCCTTCAGGTGGCCACGGCGGTGAAGACCCTTCAGGTGGCCACGGCGGTGAAGACCCTTCAGGTGGCTGTGGTGGTGAAAACCCTTCGGGTGGCCATGGCGGTGCAGGCTCTTCAGGTGGCCACGGCGGTGAGGACCCTTCGGGCGGCCATGGTGGTGAAGACCCATCAGGTGGCCACGGCGGTGTTATTTTTCCGGGCCTCCGTGGATCTTTGGCCGGCCACGGCGAAGGCGTATAGCCCCCCTCCCAAAATTTTCTTGGGGAGAAGGACAGGTTCAGGAACGGAAACAGACTTGATATCAACGGGCGCTGGGTCAACGGGGTCTGGGTCAACGGGCTCTGGGTCTGGGTCAACGGGCTCTGGGTCTGGGTCAACGGGGTCTGGGTCAACGGGCTCTGGGTCTGGGTCAACGGGCTCTGGGTCTGGGTCAACGGGCTCTGGGTCTGGGTCAACGGGCTCTGGCGCTGGGTCAACGGGCTCTGGCGCTGGGTCAACGGGCTCTGGCGCTGGGTCAACGGGCTCTGGCTCTGGCGCTGGGTCAACGGGCTCTGGCTCTGGCGCTGGGTCAACGGGCTCTGGCTCTGGCGCATCATGGGACTTGGAACTGGACGGGGCCAGCACATCTGGGGACTCGGAACTGGACGGGGCCAGCACATCAGGGGACTCGGAACTGGACGGGGCCAGCACATCATGGGACTCGGAACTGGACGGGGCCAGCACATCAGGGGACTCGGAACTGGACGGGGCCAGCACATCAGGGGACTCAGAACTGGACGGGGCCAGCACATCAGGGAGCTTGGGGCTGGATTCATGCTCTTGCGGGCAGGCGATGGTCTCTGGCTGGATGTGGCTGACGTGAACCCCAGCCTCGGCAGCCATCTTTTTGGCTAATCGCACTGATATCAGTGGGGGGTCAGTCATATAGGATATCAGCCGGGGAAGTCCAGGGACCGATCTGGCGGCAGGGCTGATGCGGTGTGCAGGCTCTGGCGGGCAGGCGATGGGCTCAGGCTCTGGCGGGCATGCGATGGGCTCAGGCTCTGGCGGGCAGACGATGGGCTCTGGCGTTAGCGTGCAGGTGATGGGCTCAGGCGATGGCGTGCAGGTGATGGGCTCAGGGGCTGGCGGGCTTGGCACTGGCTGGAGTGGGAGATCTTCCAAGAGGTAGCTGGATCCACAGGCCCACAGCGTGTGATCCAAAAACTCCAGGAAGGATAGATTGAGGTCCTTCACCAAAATTATCTGGGCGAGAGGGTCTTTTAATCCACCCCAGAAACTTTGCTTCAACTCCTCCTCATCCCATCTCACATCATCATACAGGTCTAAATATAGCCCCGCATATTCTTCCAGGGAGCGTTCGCCTTGAAAGAGGATTGGTGTGTGAATTGGGTTCACCTCTCTCCTCTGGTTACGTCTCCTCTGGCTCATCTTCTGTTTTCGGTCGATCGTTCTGTCAGGGTTGCTGCAGGTAGCTGAAGACGAGGACAAGGGCTTCAATATAATAGATTTATTTAAACAAACTTAAAACATCCAAAAACAAACGAGATCAAAAGAACAGAACTCCAGGACTTCAGGGTTAACACACAACCATACATTGACGACGATCGACAAACACTCAGGGAAAACACAGGGTTTAAATGAACTGAACCAAATGAGATAATTAACTGAAAACAGGTGCAGAAAATTGGACACAAACGAGGAGCGGGAAAACTAACAGGACTAAACCAAAAATCACGAAGACAGGGGGAAACAAGATCTCAAAACATAACTAAATACATCAAAACGTAACATATAGATACTAAAACAACTTTTTCACATGTCCTTTATAAAGCAGTGTTTTATTTTATTTTTTAAAAAGATTTGAGGGTATTTAGGAAGGTATAATGTATTATTTACTTATGATATGAATTATTATTATTATTGTTAGCATTAATAATTAACTTTTTATTTTCAATTAGTGTCCCACAAAACACTGCAGATGAAGTTCTTCAGAAGCTGATGCCTGTGGTTACAGCAACTAGATGCGCTGAGTAAGTAACACTGAGAACAAGCATCACTGTTAAAACATTATAACACTTTTTAAAATTAATGATTTAAAAAATGATATGAGTGAAACTTCAGCTTTTAAACCTATCTGACCTGATTTGTTATCTATTTAACCGTTTTTTAAGATATTTGTGTGAGAAAGTTATTTTCAAATATGCATTTATAATATATATAAACATTTATATTTAGACTTTTTTATATTTAATTTAAATTAAATGTTAATACATTTTATTTCGGGGAAAAAAACAGATGTATTCAATGTATTCCATTTCACCAGTTTTATATAATTTTTCTCCCCCACATAGAGACATAATCTCTTAGAATAACAGCTTAACTTACTGATATAGTCAATTCATTGTTTTAAAAAAAGATATTGCACAAATTATAAACACAATTAAGAAAAACAAAGATTTCTGTTTTGATCTGAGAGTGAAGAGTGTATCATTGTTCTCTACAGGTTGTGGGATTGTGGAGTCACAGATGAAGGTTGTGCTTCTCTGGCTTCAGCTCTGAGATCAAACCCCTCACACCTGAGAGAACTGGATCTGTCTGAGAATAAAATAGGAGACTCAGTGAAGCTGTTTTCTGCTGTACTGGAGAATCCTCACTGTAAACTGGAGATACTGGGGTAAGTGACACTCACATGCAACGCTCTTTTTTTAAAATTGAGTATTTGAATTTTATTGAGGAATCATGACAGTCCTAATTACATTCATTAAAACAATTGGTAGTCAACATGATTACCATTAATCAATTTTAATATCACATGAATGAAGTGTAAGAAATAATATTTTTCTGTGTTCAAGTGTTCAATCTCTCTTTCTTGAGTTGAGGTGATTGAGTGATTGATCTGTAAATGATTGAACACATGATCGTCTCCTCAGTAACCTGATACGATCAACATTTAACACTCTTTACTTTAAACACAATATCACCACAGTCAGGACTTCAGCACAAGAAGAACAAGATGAATTCATCCATCTTTTTCAGTGATAATCTTCACACATTATTAAATGTGATATAAATAATTTATATACGATTTTATATAAGCTTTCCCTCACACACAAACATACACAAATAACATGGTGAATCTGACATCAAACATGTTGATTTGTGTGGTTTTTTTTAATGAAGAACTTTGTTGATTCGATCTGCGTGTCTGATCTGAGAGAGTGAAGAGTGTATCATTGTTCTCTACAGGTTATGTGATTGTGGAGTCACAGATGAAGGTTGTGTTGCTCTGGCTTCAGCTCTGAGATCACACCCATCACACCTGAGAATACTGGATCTGTCTGGGAATAATCTAGGAGACTCAGGAGTGAAGCTGTTCTCTGCTGTACTGGAGGATCCTCACTGTAAACTGGAGATACTGTGGTAAGATCATACGTGACTCTCATATGAAACTGTAATTGTGTGAATTCATTAAATATGATCAAAATGGAATAAAATGCAGAGAAATTTGTGGGGGAATAAAATGCTATTATTACATTCATTACAAGCAAAGCTATTGAAACAACATGATCAAATTCATCAAATTAATTTTTTATGACATTTGTATGAGAAAATGATTATCAAATATATGCATTTATAGTGAATGTATATAAACATTTATATTGTTAAAGGGAATATCCTCCAGTTCCCCCTGATATGTAGTTAGAGCCGAATAGAAAATAGAAATGTATTTCTATTTGAGCTGTACATAAACAATAGCCTGGTAATACCAAACTCTGCTACTTCACTTTGCTTCGTAGACAGAGTCTGGAATGTCATAATTGAAAAGTGTTTTCTTTATGTAAAAAAAGAAAAGTGTTTTCTTTAATAAAATCATTGGTTACCCATATGCCAATCACATAACGTTTGGACTTGTGTTATGCGCCAGCTCAGCCGCATCGAACTTCCACTGTAAACAAATGTATGATGCGAAAACTAAACCATTGAGAGAAATACCGGAGTGAACATGGTTGTGAACGACTTTTGCAGATTATGTGAATTAAATCTACGCATCCACGGTACAATCAGGGCCTCTAAACTGATATTTGACAGTAGAGAGAAACAAAAAAATATTTGCAGCCAACGGTCAAAGTTAGGATTAGTTCTGTTAAACACAGCTCTTTGTTCATCTCGAGTCTGTCGGAAATGTTGCAACTTAATTGCAAGATTACAGCATGTCATGGTAATATGTAAGACCTGGAAAAGAAAGGAGACACTGACCTGTCAAAAGGCCTCCCAGTTTCTCGCTGATGATCGATAATAGTTGATCAATTAAACTTTTCCCAAAGGGAGTAGGGCCACAGCATCACCTCCATTCAATATGTTCAATATATACATCACTCTGTCTCCTCTCCACAGTAAGCTGGTGTGTGGTGGGCGTTCTGGCGCAATAAGGCTGCCGTCGCATCATGGTGGGCGTTCTGGCGCAATAAGGCTGCCGTCGCATCATCCAGGTGGATGCTTCACACTGGTGGTGGTTGAGGAGATTCCCCTTTCTATGTAAAGCGCTTTGAGTGCAGAGCAAAGCGCAATATAAATGTAATGAATTATTATTATTATTATTTTAAGTTTAAAATGGTCAAACGGTGTGCATGAGGTACATGTAACTCCGACACTAGGTATCCCGAGAGGCTGGGCGATGGTGTGTATTTTTTATCCTTTCCCAAGTAATCCGGTTCCCTATGGATTCAATCCCAATGATGTGTCAGATCAATGACATGGAACTTTTTACTGTTAACAGATGTTTAGCAAATCTAGCTATGCTAATACGGAGCTTTAAGCTAGGTTTAGATAAATAAGCTTGTAGCAATTACCATAGCATATTTTACAAGTCACGTCAAGTTAGATTAATACATTCAAAGTAATAATAATACATTAATATATTGAAAGTAGATCACACTTCTTACCCTGCAGTGCATGAACAATGCTGATCCTCTATCTTACGTTTACCTGTAACGTGACATTTTTGCCTGGAGCAGAAGCTTTTCATCGACCTTCTCAACAATAAAAATATTAATATAACCCTCCAATGCATAGTTAAGGCTCTTTTGGTGACTCCGAGATGATATATAATCTTTCTGTCTCCAAAAATCATCAATTGCCTCCTGTGAAATGTCTCCTACTGTGACAGCTGCCATAGCACCTGTCACCGAATGTTGACGGTTTGTCCGAGTGAGTTAAGGTCTCGTGGCTTGGCCATAGGTCAATTGGATCCCAATCAACTCTTTATATACTCATTCCACAATGTGCACTCAATCATCAGTAACGAGTTGGCAGAATTAGGGTTAGGGTTAGCAAGCAATTACAAGGGCCTGCATCTATACTGTCAATACTGTAAATAGTCTGAAAAGGTGGTACAGTATTTGGGACCATAGACACAGTGTCAAGTCAAGTCAAGTCACCTTTATTTATATAGCGCTTTTTACAATACAAATTGTTTCAAAGCAGCTTTACAGAGATAACAGGAAAACAATGTTGTAATAGTATTGTTAAATTCAAAATTAAATGTTAAATGTCCCCAACTAAGCAAGCCAAAAGCCAATGGCAACAAAGGCGAAGAGAGGCGAAAAAGGCAACAGTGGCAAGGAACCAAAACTCCATCAGGTGACAGAATGGAGAAAAGAAAAACTTAATAAAAACCCTAATACAAATAAAAATAGGCTAAAAAAAAAAAACGGACTTCCAAAATAATCCGGCGGGCCAGAAAATATTGTTGGCGGGCCAGTTTTGACCCGCGGGCCACCTGTTGCCGACCCCTGCAGTAGAGCATTACAATAATCTAGCCTTGATGTCATGAATGCATGAACTAATTGTTCCGCATTTGTCAGTGAGAGCATATGACGTAATTTAGATATATTTTTAAGATGGAAAAATGCGGTTTTACAGATACTAGACACGTGACTTTCAAATGAAGGATTGGTATCAAAGAGCACACCCAGGTTCCTAACTGACGACGAAGACTTAACAGAGCAGCCATCAAGTGTTAGACAGTATTCTAGGTTATTACGTGTGGAAGTTTTTTGTCCAACGATTAGAATCTCTGTTTTTTTTTTCAGAATTTAGTAATAGGAAATTACTGGTCGTCCAATTTTTTATATCAGCTATGCATTCCGTTAATTTTGTGAATTGGTAAGTTTCGTTAGGTTTTGAAGAAATATACAGCTGAGTATCATCAGCATAACAGTGAAAGCTAACTCCATATTTCTTAATGATATCTCCTAATGGTAGCATGTACAGAGTGAACAGCAGCGGTCCTAGTACTAAGCCTTGTGGTACGCCATACTGAACTTGTGATCGATAAGACATCTCTTCATTTACTGCTACAAACTGAAAACGGTCAGATAAGTATGATTTAAACCATGCTAGTGCAATTCCACTAATGCCAACATAGTTTTCTAGTCTATTTAAAAGAATGTTGTGGTCGATAGTATCAAATGCAGCACTAAGATCAAGTAACACTAATAGAGAGATACAACTATGATCGGATGATAAGAGCAAATCATTTGTGACTTAAATGAGAGCAGTCTCAGTACTATGGTACGGTCTAATTCCGGACTGAAAATCCTCGCAGATATTATTTCTTTCTAAAAAGGAACACAGTTGTGATGATACTGCTTTTTCTAGAATCTTTGACAGAAAAGGCAGATTCGAGATTGGCCTGTAATTGACTAATTCTGTAGGATCAAGTTGCATTTTTTTTTAACAAGCGGTTTAATCATAGCCAACTTAAAGGTTTTTGGTACGTATTCTAGAGACAAAGATGAATTAATGATATTTAGAAGAGGATCTATGACCTCTGGAAGCATCTCTTTCAGTAGCTTAGTCGGTATAGGGTCTAACATACAAGTTGTCGATTTAGATGAATTAACAAGTTTGCAAAATTCTTCCTCTCCTATAGCAACAAATAAATCAAAATGTTCCTCATGGAGACTACAATGTACTCCCTGATGCGCTACTGTAGTAGACGGTTGCATAGTTATAATTTTGTCCCTGATATTATAGATCTTATAAGTGAAGAAGTTCATAAAGTCATTACTGCTGTGTTTCTTGGAAACTTCTTGGCTTTGTAGTGAAAATATTTCTTCTAAAGTTTCAGGAACTCAGAAGCGAAAACCAGGAGACTCGGGTGTATCTTTTAAAGCAGGATTCTTTATTTGCTGTAGTCTGCTTCGTCCAAGCGTCGTACCCAATTCTGGCTAAACCAGTATACATTTTTACTTCATATACCTTTCAAGGGGGAGGAGTTTATTGAAGGGGGAGAAACATTGAAATGTAAGGCTTTAGGAATCAGAAGCTTTACTGGAAATTCCCCAGCCCTGATCTCATCAGCATAGTAATAAAATAGCAGGCATTAAAACCTGCTCAGCATGAGATTTCACCCCGTGACACGAGAAACAGGATGGAGCAGAACTCCCTGCACTGAAACTCAAAGACAAAAGGTGAGGGGGGGGGGGGGGGGCTCTCAGCAGGTCAGCAGGTCACTAGGTCACTTCACATGCTGAGACATGAAGATAGGCTCAGTGTTGATTTAAGCTCTAACATTCACACTAATAAACTTCCTCAGTTTATATTCTACAGTATTGGAAATCTAAATTAGACACATTCTTAAATTTGTAATCCTTCAGTCCCCCGTTTGAGAGTTCTTAAAAACTCTCACAAAATACAAATTTAGACACTTTAAAATTCATTTTTGTAACTTGCGTAAGTTACAGGCACATAGCTTGCTCTGTGTTGATGTTTCTGCAATTGCATGTTGACACAGAAACAAAACATGCAATTAGAGTCCGTGAGTCTTTTCTGGTTGGAACTGTGATTTTCTTGAGATCAATCAAGTTTCCGAACCCTGAAGAATTATCTTCAGTCATCTTGGTTTAATTTTGCTGAAAGATCAAGAATGTCTTGTTAGACCATCATGTTTGTGCAAGTGAGTCCTGGAATGCAGTCATCTTCGGATGTGACCTGCAAACGTTCTTTCCAGCAAACCAGGCGTTTTTGACATATTCATCAGCTCTAAGAATATGTTGTTTCTGGAGTCCGGACTTTGTGCGATCTTCACGATGTGTAGTAGTAGGACAATCTTGATCATGTCGATGGATGACTGAAGGTTTCGTCGTCTCTGCATTGTGTATTTTTATCCTTTTTTGATAGTTGGCTCGACAGTAGGTCTGGTTGATTCTTGAGTTTGTGTCTTCATACGCAGGCGAAGAGGTCGGTGCATATGGGTCTCGGGCCATCAAGTTGTACCTGCACAGAGGAAGAGAAAAAAACAAAAGACAGGAGCAGTATTTGTTCTAGGGTTGTAACTTTTCTGAGTCTGCTGTTGTTGTTCTGCTATTGTTGTTCCATCTTTCCCTATTCTCAATTATTTTGACACCTAAATAGAATGCAGTGAGGTGAGGAATGGACTAATGGATGGGGGGAGGCCTATGAGGGAGTCTTCACTGAAGGGTTGGCCCCCGATGCCTGTTGCAATCGGTTCTTCCTTCGGCTCCTCACTGTTCTGTGTCCTGTCATTTCCCTGTGGGAGGGGGAGCAACTTTTACAGTGTGACACATGAGTCCAGGTTTTCTTTCCCTGACACAATACTGCAACTACTTTAATTAACATCACTTGATGTACCACTTAGGCTCTAATGCCTTGCAACATTCTAGAGATTTATTTGACTACTTGTCCGGTGACGTGTGTAATCTTCATCTGAGTTATTTCTTCTTCATCTTCTAACAACTTCAGTCATAGCAGACATCATATATGAGGATGAAACAATGTTCGGCATTATTGTGGACACGGCATGAGGGCATTTTACGTTTACAGTCTGACCTAACACTATTAATGATGAAAGGCCTGTGCTGTAAAATAACATTTAAGGCTGTGAGTCTACTTAAAGGAGTAGTTCACTTTTAAAAAAAACTTTTGCTGATAATTTACTCACCCCCATGTCATCCAAGATGTCCATGTCTTTCTTTCTTCAGTCGAAAAGAAATTAAGGTTTTTGATGAAAACATTCCAGGATTTTCTCCATATAACTGACTTCATTGGGAGCCAAACGGTTCAAGGTCCAAAAGACAGTTTCAGTGCAGCTTCAAAGGGCTTTAAACGACACCAGACGATGAACACTAAAACTTCTCTGATCAAAAGAGGGTACACTTGTTAACACAGATCAATTCTTGTTAACCTTCCAAATTACCAAAATTTCACACTTAACTTCAGCTAAGTCTTCCCTGTTTGCACAGAGGGTATTAAAATCAGTAGCATAAGATGCTAACTCTCCCTGTCTGAAACAGAGGGTATTCTTTCTACCCTGTCTGGCTGAAACAGAGGATATCTTTCAATTTCAAAATATTAACACGTAATGTTAATCATCCCTGCCTGAACAGAGGATACATTTTCATCTCTAAAAGCAAACTTTTAAAGGATAACTTAAGTTAACCAAACACTACAGCTGTCTGATAACTCTTTCTCTGGCGGCACAGAGGCACAAAATTTGTACTGGTCTTCAGTGGTTCTTTGAATAGAGTGAAACTCACCGAATCTTTGTTTGTATGAAAAAGATTCCGTCTGGAATCTTCTGTCCTGTACCGTCTATTCCGTTCTGACATCAGTCAGAAAGGTGAATTCTTGTTGAGATTCAGTTCTAGAACTCAGTTCGCTTTCTTGAGATCTTTGTTGCTTAAAGTTTCAAGATTCAGTCTGGAATTCAGTCAGAAGTTAATTCTTTGTTGAGATTCTTTGTTGAGCTTGAAGTTTCAAGATTCAGTTCTGGATTCAGTTGAGCATTCTCTATCCGGGTCACGACACCATCTGTAGTGAAAATATTTCTTCTAAAGTTTCAGGAACTCAGAAGCGAAGACCAGGAGACTCGGGTGTATCTTTTAAAGCAGGATTCTTTATTTGCTGTAGTCTGCTTCGTCCAAGCGTCGTACCCAAGTCTGGCTAAACCAGTATACATTTTTAGTTCATATACCTTTCAAGGGGAAGGAGTTTATTGAAGGGGGAGAAACATTGAAATGTAAGGCTTTAGGAATCAGAAGCTTTACTGGAAATTCCCCAGCCCTGATCTCATCAGCATAGTAATAAAATAGCAGGCGTTAAAACCTGCTCAGCATGAGATTTCACTCGGTGACACGAGAAACAGGATGGAGCAGAACTCCCAGCACTGAAACTCAAAGACAAAAGGTGAGGGGGGGAGGACCCTCTCAGCAGGTCAGCAGGTCACTTCACATGCTGAGACATGAAGATAGGCTCAGTGTTGATTTAAGCTCTAACATTCACACTAATAAACTTCCTCAGTTTATATTCTACAGTATTGGAAATCTAAATTTCGGAACGAATAGAGAGTGTGAAGCTGTATATGTGCCAACTTGAACTTTGTATATATTTCATATTTCATATTGACATTATTATGTTATTTATTTTTTAAGTGTTATGTTTATCTCTGGAAAAAGGCTTAATGTGTGTCATTGTTCTCTACAGGTTGAGGGATTGTGGTGTCACAGATGAAGGTTGTGTTGCTCTGGCTTCAGCTCTGAGATCAAACCCCTCACACCTGAGAACACTGAATCTGTCATGTAATAAATTAGGAGACTCAGGAGTGAAGCTGTTTTCTGCTGTACTTGAGAATCCTCTCTGTAAACTGGAGATACTGTGGTAAGACCATCTCTACCATAAAGACTCAGAGTGAATAAGGATTAATATGTAGATAGTGTATACAATATATCTTTGGCGTAAGACTATGTCCTAACCAGACCCGATGCGATAAGATTCCAGCGACAAATAATTTGTCTTTCCACAAATCAATCAATCAGAACAGCATGTGGGCGGAGTCTCAGAGCGAGTGCACAGCTCCAGAAAGTAATCCTGACGGCAATCACAAGAACTTGGATAAGTAGCTACACAATCAAATTCTCAAATATGACACCATTTAAATATTTTTCAAATACAAAGGCTACTGAGTTACTAAAACAATCTTTGTCAAATAATACACTTGTTCCTTTATCGAAAAGGGAACTTCGAGATGCGTCATTTGACACTATGGGAACGCCCCTTGCGTGATTGCGTCTGAAGCATCTATGCCAACTAGTCCAATGGAAATGAGAGAATGAGCGTCACGGGCGGGTGACGTCATGACCAGGAAAAGATAAGAGCACTTCCGCTGCTCGCCGGCATTTAGCTTCTGTTGCCTCAGCAAGCGATCCGTGTCAAAACTGTCTCTGTCTATTTATTGTTGTCTGTTGCAATATTGTATGGAAACGTTATGGCGAAACAAATGTACAAACAGTGTGTTCCTCCCTGCCCGCGTTTATTTAAACGGGTGGGGACACACACGAGTTTTGTTTCATTTGTTTGGAGTAGAGCATGCTTCTCAGCCCTTGAAAAAAAAAAAAAAGGTGGGGGCTGAGTTCCAACTCTGTGAAATAGCATGCTCTGCTCTCGCCTGTCACTCTGTATATAGTGACAGGCTCGCGATTCTCAGGACCGCGTTTGCCGAGGCAGCACGGAGAATGCATTCCTGGGGATCGCAGATGGATCTTTTGGAGGGGTTTGAAACGGGTCCGTGGGCCTTTTTTCCTTCCTTACCCGGAAGATCCAGCTCTATCTCCCCGGTGTTGGAAGCACGCTCTGCCGTTTCTTCCGCTCGGGGAGAGAGAGCCCTTTTTTCCTTCATATTCTTCCTCCGAGGAGGTTTATGTTTGAGAATATTGAAAGTGAAAGCAAGCACACACACTGTTGAATTAGATTCGCCATCTATTTTTCCAGTATATGATGAACTGGTGGAGGTTTTGTCCCGTGCTGTTAGTAAATTAAATATTTAATGGCCAGCTGAGAAAAAGGGACGCTCGTCCTAAAAACTTGACGAGCGTTTTCTTACATCTATCACATTATCTCCACCACGAGGCTTCCCTTTTTTCCCTGATTTACACACTGAATATTTAAATTGTGGAATAAACCGTATTTATTACTACTTTCAGCCCTCGTGTTAAATATTTATTCAAGGTTAGAGGGTTGAAAGATTACGGTTATGATATGATGCCCCAGGCTGAACAGAAATAAAAAATAGAAAAATGCTATTTTTTCACCTGGTCCAGCATCGTCATTTAAAGCCACTGCTTTGCTCAATAAACCTAATACTAAAAAATCTCGCGTTTGCCGAGGCAGCGCGTAGGTTCAATGTTGTAATCAGAATCTAGCTCGGATCTCGCGTTTGCCGAGGCACCGCTTAGATTTCGAGTGTACTTTGTGTAGACTTGGAATTAAAGCCTCTTTTGTTTCCCCGTTATTATTTGATTTACGGGACCGGACACCAGTTATCTTGCCAAGAAAGATTTTTATTCATATATGCCAGGAGAGAAACTTCAAGATGTTGTATTCATGCCAGGTCTATGCATGTGCGTGTTTCTCTGAGGTAGTACAGGAAGATTGAGCTTTTATACACCAAAGATATTCTTACAGCTTCCTTGTAAGGTAACAAAACATGTTGCTTTCTGTATGTTAAAAATGGAACTTATATGTCATACATACACATGGTACATACACTCTCCATATTAAGAACTATCCTTGTTGTTTACATCTGTGATTCACTTGCATCAGTGGAACATGCTACATTGTACATACCCCATAGCAAAATATAGCTTCCCTCTGTCTGACATATGATCCAACTCATGGATCCATGCTATCTATAGTTCCCTCATGCATTCAAACTCATGCTTTTAAACTCCATAAGATAATACAACTGATTATGAATATTAATAAAGAATAATAATACAAATACATAATATTTAATAATTAAATAATATTAAAAGATGAAATTTGAATCTTCATTTCCCTCCACTGGAACTACGGCCGTCAGTTCCACACCATCATTCCCAGGTGGCCAACCTATAGAAGCGATAGTGAGGAGAAGAAATAGCAGACCAAGAAAATAGACAGAAAGAACAGAAGAATGGAAACAGAAAAGGAAAAAACAAAAACAAAACAAAGAACAAAACCCAACCCATGTTATGTCCCGGTATACTATGTGTATTTTAACCCTTGTGCATCAATTTAAAAAAGTTACACATAGCTACATAGAGGACAAAAATGTCCGTGTCCAAAAACTGTCATAAAAATATTATAGATTTATATTTTTTTCCACTTTCACTGGCATCATTTTTTTAACCAGCATCAGCTCTAATCATAATGACCAAACATTCATTAATTTTCAGAATTTTAACCCTTAAAATGCTGGTTTGTTTACATAATGCCACTGTTGTTTTTTTTATGAAAAAAGAAAAATAGTAATTATTTTCAATTTACTAAATTCCAAGCAGATTTTTTTTTCTTTGATTATTACAGCCTTGGATATGTCAATGATTAAGAACAATATTAATTTTGATGCATTAATATTTTTTATGCAGTATCAGATTTTAAAAAAAGCTACCACTTAGGTACATAAAGGACAAAAATGTCCATGTCAAAAAAGTGTCATAAAAATATGATAGATTAATATTTTTTTCCACTTTCACTGACTTAGATTTTTTACTAGCATCAGTTCTAATCATAATTACCAAACATTCATTTATTTTCAGAATTTTAACCCTTTAAATGCCGGTTTCTTTACATAATGCCACTGTTGATGTTTATAAAAAAATTAATAATAATAATAATTTTCTATATACTAAATTCTAAGCAGAATTTTTTTTCTTTAAATATTACAGCCTTGGATATGTCAATGATTAACAATAATATTAATTTTGATGCATTAATATTTCTTATGCAGTCTCAGATAAATAAAAAAAATTACCACTCAGGTCCATAAAGGACAAAAATGTCCATGTCAAAAAAGTGTCATAAAAATATTATAGATTCATATTTTTTTCCACTTTCACTGACTTAGATTTTTTACTAGCATCAGCTCTAATCATAATTACCAAACAGTCATTAATTTTCAGAATTTTAACCCTTTAAACGCTGGTTTCTTTACATAATGCCACTTTTGTTTTTATAAAAAATTATAATAATAATAATAATACAAATATTCCATATACTAAATGCTAAGCAGGTTTTTCTTTAAATATTACAGCCTTGGATATATCACTGGTTAACAACAACATTAATTTTGATGCATTCATATTTTTATGCAGTATCAGATAAAAAAAAATAAAAAAAAATACCACTCAGGCCCAAGTCACTCAGGCCCAAGTCAAATCATTGATTTATTACTCCTATTATCCTCCAAAGTTTTTACTTTTTTGATAGAATATACCTTATTTTGCTCTATAAATGAAGCAAAAGTACAAGATCACTTTGAACAAGAACTGAAGTCAACTCTTCATCCTCACTTTCACATGTGTTCACTAGATCCAGAGCTTCCCTTGCTGTGAAACGTCTCATCTTGCAAACAATGAAATGACAAGGCCCTCAAGCATCACATTTTTATAGGTTTGGCTGTGAGAGCACTTGTGTCAACAAAAATCTACCAGACAAAACAATCACCATTTTCTCGAGGTGAAAAACATAAAAAATAATCACTTTTGATTTATGCAAGGTGTTGTGGGGCCTCTAAACTTCTACATCAAAATCAAGCTCACCTTTTACCTTTGAATAAAAACAAAAACAAAGTGCAAGCAAGTAATAAGAAATGTGTTTGAATGAAAAAAAGTAACTTCAGTAACTTTTTGACCTTTTCAGTTTTCACATGCAGGGTCTGTGACTCTGCCAAGGGTATGACTCATTTACATGGGGTGGGATTTGTGTTTTCCAGTACAATATAATTTCTTTCTTTCAAAATGTTCACACACACACACCTAAAAATTTCAGTACACACATACTAACCACACTCTGACAACCATACCAACACACCCACACAATTATAGCTTCATAATTTATCTAATTGGCTCTATAATATGCATAAGCCGAAAACAGCAGAAAACAACAATAAAGTGATAATTTGCTTTATATGCCAAACCTGAAAAAATGGCACCATCTGATAAAAAATAGTAAAAATTAAAATTTTGAAGCCTTGCCAACAGAATGAAAGCCTGTTAAGAAAGATTGCATCATTTTATAGTTGAATGGCACTGGGATTAAAAATCGCAGTTTTAATGGGTTTCAATGGGGACATTTTTGCCCAAAAGGCGCTAAGTGGGTGTATTTTTTTTACCTAGTGCAAAATAAATTTTTTAAAGTAAATGAAGGTGAAATATTAAAATTCCAATAAAAATACACACCTGTGGCAAATTTTATGCAGTTAGCATTAACACAGCCAAAGTTATCAAAAAAACAAAACTGAAAAGGACAAAAATGTCCATAAGGATGCACAAGGGTTAATATCTATGTGTATGTATTTAAAATGAACCCCAATCATCTAAGAAAAGAAAAACTAATAAGTCTTCTGCCCGTGCCTGAACTCATTAATTAATTAACTCCTTAATTAATTAAATCCTTCAGTTCCGTGCTAAAACAATAAATTAAAATAAACGTTGATGTTAAAGGATCCTATCCCTTGGGGTTGAAAATCAGTAAGCGGATGTTCATTGTTTGTGAGGTTGTGTTATGTATAAAATCTCTCATTTCACGCTGTATGTCCCGTTCTTAGTTCTATCCATTTGGTTAGAAATAATCAATTTGACAGGTTTGGTACTTTTCCTTCTAGTAACACATATAAGGACTTGGATTATTAGCATGAACACAAAAACTCCTACCATAGTCAAAACTATCCAATCTGACCATGATAAATTTCCTAGGATTCGTGGTAGTTTCTTCTCAGACATCAATTTAGCTACTCCATTTGCTACAATAACATGACCCATTGCTTGAATTCCCTCATCTTGAGCTGCTTTTACACTCTTTTTAACTATTCTAACCATCTCAAAGAGTTCATAATTTTGTTCTTCTACTAGATCATTATTCCACCATTGTGGTTCTACCTGCAACAATTGCACATGTGGAATATGAATTCCACCCAAGTGAAGAGGATAGAGAATCTCAAGGCAAAATGGATCAGGAGGAATTGGACACAACTTTCCCCCGTATATCATATTTTCACTTATTCCATCATGTAATATACACCACTGTGCTTCTGACACCTGCCATGCACCTGTGGCTTGATCTAAAGGAACTACTTCCCAAACAGCAGAACCATTAAGAGATAGACTAAACATTGTAGAGCATGAGCAAATTACCCACTCATGTTCCTCAACACAACAGTCTGTGGTAGAAATCATTGGTGTATCGCCGTCAGCCCAATATCCATTCCTTCCTAATCTAATTACTGAATTTCCTTGTCTAACACCCATTGATTGGAATTGCCTAACTGTCATAATATTGCGCTTCCCATATTGAGGCCATATCATAATCAAAGGTAACATTCCAGAACCTGACAACGAATTTTCATTAATAGCGATTTTAACTAATGGAATATGTTTAGCAGAAGTCAAATTTAGTTGATTACCGAAAACCACTAACAAAGATTCTGCTATTCGCTCAGGAACTTGTCCCATTCGAATAACTTGAATATCTTCTACCATTTGATCCTTTAGATTCTGAGCTAAAAATAAGCACGCTGCACGATGTGTCTCAAAATTAGATGATTTTGTTAATGCATCTGCCAATTCCTTTGCAGCATCATTAAGATGCTGACCCGCTGCTATAATATGTAGAGAACCCTGAAGAGCCTCAGTGAGTCCTTTTCCAGTCATTGTTCCTACCCACTGAGTATACTCGCTTAGTTGATTCATTTGAGCAGTATTACTAATTGAATTGACAGAACCAAATACCCCCGCTATGTCTCCCCATATACTTCGAGGTTTACGATTTTTACTACTCAGAGGATTTTTAGAGGTATAATATTTAATTTCTTTGTTTAACCAACTTCTTATTTGTGTAAAATTACCACAATAAGACTGATCAAAAACTGTAAGAAGAGAGTTCAAGTTATAATTAATTCGTTGTCGCACCATATGGGCTTCATTTATCAAGGTTTTGGTTTCTTTTGCCAACAAAATACCATGAGCTGGTGCAATAGTTGTATTTGGGCATGTTTGAGCTTTGTTTGACTTTTCCGCAGAAAGATAAAAACACCTTCCGATTTCCCCAGTTTCTAGTTCGGTCTCACAATATTCATTCTCATCTTCTGAATGCCATACTCGTAAATAATTTCCCTTAAATCTTGTTGTTCTTGAGGAAGCATCCCTTAGAAACCCTTCACATGGCAACACTATGGGATAAATACACCCTTGGGTCAATGAATCCCATATTGTAAGCAAGTGGGTACGATTCAGAACCAAATTAATTTCCACATTATTAGATGTTATGAGGTTTAACCCTATAACTTCACATTGTTCTTTTGAACAAATTTCTCGTCTTTGAGCACTACCAGTATACCCCCCGTCTTTTACCGGCCAAATTACTCTGCTTTTGTAACATTGGTGGTAAAAGTTACATCCTCCAAAGACGTTCTTACGATACTTAGCAATGTCTTTATCATTGCGTGGCACCCAATCCCATAATCCCCATTTGGAAATAAAGGGTAGAGTAAAATGTTGGCCAGATTTCAGAGTTGCATTCCGAGTGATTTCTTGAACTCGAGGAGTCCATAAGGCTTGGCTTTCTTGATAAATGCCAAGTAAAATTAAAAATAAGAGTACCATCGTCGTTGGGTATCGAGAATAACTTGCAACCATCTCTAATCAATGTCAATGGAATTGATTCCTGAAATGGAAGCAGAGAAATAATTAACATCACTTCTTTGTACCCAATTTTTAAAACTAATGGGTGAACATTGCTCAATCTCAGGCCATAAGCCATCATTATCATTTTGTTCATTCACCAAGCAAGGTTTAACTTGTGACCAATGATACCATCTATCTGTCCCTACACCCTTCCCTTTAAGGCAAACGCTTGTATCAGTTGTTAAGAGTATCTCATATGGACCCTCCCATCTAGGCTCTAAACCTTTTCTAGCAATTCGTTTGATCATAACAAAACTGCCTAACTCGGGAATGTGTGGAATGTCAGTAGTGGTGTGTTTTTCATCCCATTGCTGTTGAGCTTCTCGCACTTTCTTATTATTGTCTTTAGTAGCTTTGTCCAGCATTGCGAGATAGCGTCGTAACTTTTCTTGGAACAAAGTAGAGTCTCCTCCTGTTCCCGCAGGTGGCGGAGCATCAGGAGGTAGAACCATTGCTCTTCCAGTCATTAGTTCAAAAGGGGTTAGTCCTGTAACTCTGTTTGGAGTTGCTCTCAAGTTCCACAAAATAGCAGGTAATAATTTATGCCAACGTTGGCCAGTTTGCAGAATGGCTTTGGTAAGAGCGGTTTTTAACGATCGGTTCATCCTCTCTACCATCCCCGAACTTTCCGGCCTATAGGGAATATGGAATTTTTGTTTAATCCCCATCAATTTCATTGCTTCTTTCATTAGTTTTCCAGTGAAGTGAGTTCCATTGTCAGAATCAAGTTCATATGGAAGACCCCAGCGAGGAAAAACTTCTTCCACCATTACTCGTGCTGCCGCTTCAGCAGTGCAAGTTTTTGTAGGGAATGCTTCCACCCATCTAGTAAATCTGTCCATAATTACAAGTATGTATTGATACCCTCCACTGGGTGATAAAGGTCCTGTGAAATCAATTTGGAGGTGTGTCCATGGACCTTTTGGTCTGGGTGCATGTGACATTCGCACCTTTACAGATTTTCCCACATTTGCTTTGAGGCATATCAAGCATCTTCTACAGTAATCATCAATGTCTCTCATCATTCTCGGCCACCACCAAGTCTCACTGATTTGAGATTTCATTGCTTTTGCTCCAGCATGTACCTTTCCATGATACAGCTGCATTAGTTCTCTTCTTGTTCCGATAGGCATCACCACTTGTCCTGTTGGAATTCTCCAGATACCTTGATCATCCTCTTTTGCTCCTGCTTTTATCCATTGTTCTTTCTCTTCATCAGTCTCCAATTGATATGACAGAAGATGGAGTTCAGGATTATCCTTGCTGTTTTCCTTTACCAAGGTAACAGGAGTAAGGGGAAGTAGAGCTGCTTCTCTAGCTGCTGCATCTGCTGCCGTGTTTCCTTGACTTTCTTTGGACTTGTCAGATTGATGTGATTTTACTTTGATCACGGCTGCTTCTCGGGGTAAGTAACATGCTGTAATCAAACGACGAATTATGGAAGCATGTTGTATTTCGCTCCCACTACTAGTGATAAGTCCACGTCTTTTCCACAGAGCAAGGTAGTCATGGACCACGCCAAAAGCATAACGACTATCTGTATAGATGTTGACTCGATCTCCGTCTGATAGTTCAAAGGCTTCTGTAAGTGCTATAAGTTCAGCTACTTGTGCTGAAAATTTCCCAGAAAGGGCTCCTTTCTTTACAACAGTTCCATCTCCTTTCACTACAGCCCATCCAGTATGTCGTTTTCCATTAACATAATAACTGGATCCATCAACCCATAACTCTTTGTCTGGGTTTTCAAGAGGGATTGGATTAACTGGACCAAGACTATCTTCTTCTACTTGTTTTTCACACTCATGTGGTATTCCCTCATGTGGTTCCAGCATCATTGTCGCAGGGTTAAGAGACGTGTCCCTGATGATTTCCACTCTTAAATCCTTGTTTAACAAAGTTGCTTCCCATTTTGCTCTTCTTGCATCAGTTATGGTTTTGATGTTCGTGTTGTTCAACAGTGTCACTATACTGTGTGGAGTGTGTAATATGATAGTCTGTGCTCCTATCAGATTCTCAACAGCATCCACTGCCCATGTGGCACCATCGAGGGCTTGTATACATCGTGGTTGCCCAATCATAGTGACAGGAATCTTTGTGGAAAAGTATCCAACTGGTCTGTATCGATCACCTGGTTTTTGACACAGTACTGCTGAATATGTCTCATCTCCTACCCTGGTCCACAAATGGAAATCCAGCCGTCCATCAGGGAGTCCCAGAGCAGGGGCTGAAGTCAGTTTCTCTTTCATAGAAGTAAACGCTTCCTCAGCTTCCGGTGTCCAGTTTATCTGTTCCACTCCAGGTTTTCCTCCCTTGTACAGGTCGATGAGGGGGCTGGTGATGCTAGCAAAATCAGGTATATACTGACGACAATAGTTGAACAGTCCCATCACTTTCCGCATTCCTGTAACTGTTAGAGGTTTTGGAAGTTGCGTAATGCCTCTACACGCTCTGTTGTCATTCTCCTTCCCTCCACAGATATTTCTTGGCCCAAATAGATAACCTTGGATTTGGCCAGCTGTGCTTTGTCGGGGTTAACTTTGAATCCCCCTTTTCTGAGGGCTTGTAGGACAACATTCAGAGCAAATACATGGCTGTTTTCATCTGGGCTTGCAATTAGCAAGTCATCAACATATTGGAGGCAGACACTTCCTGATTTCTCAATTTCAGCTTTTTGCTCCGTTAAGAACTGGTCCAAAGCTCTATGAAATACAACAGGAGAAAGATTAAGACCCTGTGGGAGTCTGTTCCAAACATACTGTTTTGCGCCCACTGTGAAGGCTAATTTCTCTTGAGATCTTTTGTCTATAGGTATAGACCAGAAAGCCGACAGTACATCCAGTACAGTAAAAATTTTAGCATTTCCTGGAATATCATTCAGAATGGTGGCAGGATTGGCCACAATAGGATGCGGTTTTGGTGTTACACTGTTAAGTCTCGTGTAATCAATGGTTAATCGCCATGAGTTATCAGATTTCTTGACAGGCCAGACAGGACTATTAGTGGTAGATGAAGTTTGTCTGATAATTCCTTCCGCTTCCAAGTCTGCCACTATCTCCTCCACGGCTCGTCTTGCTTCAGGTCGGATGGGGTATTGTTTATGAGGGGCATGTATCGGTCCCTCAATAACAATGGGATCAATGTTGGCTTTACCACAATCCAATTTGTGTTTAGCCCAAACATCTGAATATAAACTGCACAGAAGACCCCACACACCGTCTTTTTTCCAGTTTCTGATAATTGGTTTTGCTGTACCAACAGACCTTAGATTACATGTGCGATCTTCGTGTGGTATTATCCCAGCAGTTGTAGCGATTTGACGACTGTCAGTGAATATGATCATATTTAACAATGGAATAATGTCCATGCCAATAAGGCTTCCTTGTGAATTCGGCCCGACCCAGAAAGATGTCCATAAGACTTCATCTTCATGTATTTGCAGTGGAACTTGAATACTTTTGCGAAATTTTGTGATACCTCCTCCAACTCCTTCAACTTCCATGGTTTCATCTGTTGTAGGTAGGTTCAGATCTGTTATTGAAATGGCTGCTCCTGTGTCAACCAGGTTGTCACATGGGTGGCCCCCTATTAATGCATTGACGAAAAGGCGATTGTCTCTTTTCTTACTAATACAGGGGGCCGCTGATTCCTATTGCGGACGCATAATTCCCTCAATGAGCTGACGGACTTGTGCTTCAGTCCACGTCTTCCCTTGAGAGGTTTCATCATGGTTTTTTGCACTGACCTGTCTGAATGATGGACCTTGACCTTCTGCTCCACCTCCTTTAGCCCAACAATCTGGTTTGGAGTGTCCACGCTTTCCACAGTTGCTGCAGAAAATCACCCTATTCTTTGTGTCCTTGTTGTATTGAGCTGTTGCCACTCCTCTTCGATATGGCTTGTTTCCTTCTTCTTTATTTGATCTCATAGCCATCTCTAAGCGGCCAGCCCATTGCATAATTTGGTCAAATGTCTCGCCTGGGTTGACTCCAAGTGATAAGGCTTGTTGGTATTTTGTGCTAAGTCCATCCACAAGTGTGTCAGTGAACTGTACATCATCTCTGTCAGGTTGTTTCTTGGCACAGAGAGCCCATCTCTCATAAGCATTCCACTTACGTAGAGCATATTCATCTGGAGATTCATCATCCTTTTGTTTAATCAATGTCACTAATGTGAAAGGAATTTTACCACTGCCCAAGATTTCCTGGATTTCTTTTCGGAACACATCTACTGCTTGCCAAAGACCCAGGGGTCGTCCCTGGCCATCAACCCACAAATCTATCCATTGGGCGGTTGTTATCGAAGCTGGCAAACGTTCCCATCTGTCTCTTGGGATTTTAGCTTTCACAATGGTGTGTATGTCTCTTAATGTCATTTGATGTGCTTCAATCAATGAGTCTAATTCTCGCCAAAACTCTGTGTTTGGATCTTGTCTCTTCAGAGGAGGCAAGGCTGAGAGAATGGCTTGACGTTCTCCTGGTGTGAATGGTCTCTCTTCTGTCATCATTTCAGATCCTTCCCTTTTAATTACAGGTGAAGAAAATTCAGGACCGATCTTGTCAATTGTGATCATGTCGTCATCTCTTGTCTCATCATCCCAGTCAGAATCATAATTCCGAGCTGGTGTACATCGCAGCATGTCTCTGTTTGGCTGAACTGTTTTAGATCTTGTTATTACCGGAGCTACTTGTACAGATGCAATATACATTTTGTCAACTGGACCTCCATTTGATCTCGAAGCTTGAGGCTGTGTCAGAGGTTTAGATGAATTTGTATATTGTTCAGGCAAAATTGGATACATTGGGTTGTAAGGAGGAGGCGTTACAGTTGTTGCAGATTTCACTGGTGCTTGTGAATATTTCTTTTCAGCTTCAGTTATTATATTTGTCCAATCTGGATCAAATGAATCATCATTGGTTGTATTTTCTCCATCTGAACATTTAATAGACATAATTTTGTTCAATTTGTTATATGCTTCAATTTGAGGCTTCATTGCTTCAACAAGTGGGACTGGGCACCCATTGATACCGCAACAAATTCCACCTTGTTTCAAAATCCAATGTGCGGCGAGGATTGGAAATACTTTTGACTTGATAGAGTCTTTTTGGGACTCAAGCCAGCTTAACTGCACATCCATAGATGCGTTAATGTCCAGTCCTTTTTTCAAAAACTTAGCTTGCTTTTTCTGTTTTCTTTCTAGGTACCAAGCAAATATTGTTCTGCTATTAAATGCATTTCCAGCCATTGCAAATTATTTGTCACTCTGTCTGTGTGCTCAAACAGCAGGGCTATTTTTGTGAGGGAGTGTGTGTGTGAATTCCAGGGGAGGCCCTTCTGTGTGTGTGTGTGTGTGTGTGTGTGTGTGTGTGTGTGTGTGTGTGTGTGTGTGTGTGTGTGTGTGTGTGTGTGTGTGTGTGTGTGTGTGTGTGTGTGTGTGTGTGTGTGTGTGTGTGTGTGTGTGTGTAAATTCCGGGGGAGGCCCTCCGCTTCTTTCCCTCTGCTTTTCTCCCTCTCCACCTGTTCTAATTCCTCAAGAACAAAGAAGGGTTTGGGGGAACAAAAATCAACTCTAATAATTTCTGTTTTCTTTTTTTGTTTGTTTGTCTTAACTCAGATCAATTTTATATATATATATATATATAATATATATATACATATATACATATAAATATATGTATATTTTAAAGTTGCTCTCAGATCAGTCTTTTCCTCCAAACATTGAACAGCTTTATTGTCAAAATCAGAATGCATGCAATTCTAGCTTCTTATTCCATTGATACCCTTCCTCTAAGGGTTCAATCCTCTGCGTATTTACGTTTTAGGGTTCTCTTTGTATACTGTACTGCCCAAACTCGGAGCACAGACCCGCCACTGTAAACCGCTATAAATCACTGCTTGTCACACTATCTTCGTCTTCTTCTGAGACGATTTTCCGTGTATTGGATATATTTTAGAGATAAATCTGCCCTTATCGCAGTCTCGCCACATTCCAACCACCATACAAGCTTATTGCTAAATCGCCTTACAGCTATTTCCAAAATTTGACTAAAGATGGTCTTTTTTCTAAAAAAGATCCACTTTCTAAAGTTTCTTCAAAAATGAAAAATACTTCCCCAGCATCATTCAATATTCAGAGGTTTACTGACCAGAGCAACTCAAATAAGCCACATCAAATTCTAATTATTTAAATTATTTTCCTTTTTCTGACACATATATTCATTGGCAAAACAACTGATACTTTAAATAACACCGTTCTTTTAAGCAGTTTCAGTCAATGTCTAATCATCAGGCAGACTCAGAATTATTTTTAGAATAAATTTAAAGTCTTACCTGAATGATTGAGACAAATGCCTGAAGATGCGATCCTGTTCGTGACGCCAAATGTAGACTTGGAATTAAAGCCTCTTTTGTTTCCCCGTTATTATTTGATTTACGGGACCGGACACCAGTTATCTTGCCAAGAAAGATTTTTTTTCATATATGCCAGGAGAGAAACTTCAAGATGTTGTATTCATGCCAGGTCTATGCATGTGCGTGTTTCTCTGAGGTAGTACAGGAAGATTGAGCTTTTATACACCAAAGATATTCTTACAGCTTCCTTGTAAGGTAACAAAACATGTTGCTTTCTGTATGTTAAAAATGGAACTTATATGTCATACATACACGTGGTACATACACTCTCCATATTAAGAACTATCCTTGTTGTTTACATCTGTGATTCACTTGCATCAGTGGAACATGCTACATTGTACATACCCCATAGCAAAATATAGCTTCCCTCTGTCTGACATATGATCCAACTCATGGATCCATGCTATCTATAGTTCCCTCATGCATTCAAACTCATGCTTTTAAACTCCATAAGATAATACAACTGATTATGAATATTAATAAAGAATAATAATACAAATACATAATATTTAATAATTAAATAATATTAAAAGATGAAATTTGAATCTTCACTTTGCAAAATAAGATTCTGTGGCTGGGATCTCGCGTTTGCCGAGGCAGCGCGTAGGTTTAAGCAAAACTACTTTGGTTTTATGGGTAAAGCTTATACGGCAGCAGGTCAGCTGGAGAATGTTTATAGAAAACGTCTCAGGTTACTATTGTAACCATAGTTCCCTGAGAAACAGGGAACGAGACGATGCGTCGATTGACGCTATGGGAACGCCCCTTGCGTGATTGCGTCTGAAGCATCTATGCCAACTAGTCCAATAGAAATGAGAGAATGAGCATCACGGGCGGGTGACGTCATGAACCAGGAAAGGATAAGAGCACTTCCGCTGCTCGCCGACATTTAGCTTCGACAGTTGCCGAAGCAAGCCGATAGCAGGGACGCAGGAAGTATGGCAGAGGGACGCATCGTCTCGTTCCCTGTTTCTCAGGGAACTATGGTTACAATAGTAACCTGAGACGTTCCCTTTATCGAAAAAGGGAACTTCGAGATGCGTCGATTGACGCTATGGGAACGAGAATACCCAACACGCCATAGTTACAAGTACCTGAGTGTCAGTCTGTTGAGCTAAGCACTCAGCACCTGAGAACCTGGGGCAGCATCCAGGTCCAAACTGTAAAATCTCACGAATGTGAGCGGAGAGGACCAGCCCGCCGCATCACAAACATCTTGAAGAGATACCCCCTGCAATAAGGCTTTAGAAGCCGCCATACTCCTGGTCGAGTGAGCTCGGACCACTAAAGGACAAGGCTGGCCCGAGTACTCGTATGCAAGTGAAATAGCCTCGACTATCCACTTACTGACTGTCTGTTTGGAAGCAGGAAGACCTTTCTTAGGTGATCCAAAGCAAATCAGTAATTGGTCGGACTTCCTGATTGAGGAAGTCCGCCGTACATAAGTGTCCAGTGCTCGCACTGGACACAAAAGGTGCAGTCTTTTCTGGTCCGCAGTTGTAAAAGGAGGAGGACAGAAAGCCTGCAGCACAATAGGCCTCGGAGTCAAGGTCGGCACCTTAGGGACGTATCCCTGTTTTGGATATAGGAACGCCTTGACCATCCCCGGTGCAAATTCAAGGCAGGTGGGGGAGACCGAAAGAGCCTGAAGGTCACCAACTCTCTTTAGGGACAAAATAGCTAGCAAAAAGATTGTCTTGAAAGTAAGGAACTTTTCTGAGACCGAATCTAAGGGCTCGAATGGGGCCCTAGACAGGCCTTCTAGAACTATAGTCAAATCCCAAGCTGGCACCTTAGTGCGAGTTGCAGGCCTCAGCCTCAAAGTGCCACGAAGGAAACGTGTTATCAGGGGGTCTCGACCCAAAGATATACCTCCCACCATAGTGTGGTAAGCCGCAATGGCTGCCACGTAAACTTTTAGCGTGGAAGGGCATAGACCTGACACAAAGCGCTCCTGCAGGAACTCGAGTACTGTGTTGACAGAACAGTTAACCGGATCCCAATGATGTCGGTGACACCATAAGGAGAAAACTCTCCATTTAAGCGCATACAGTTTCCTCGTAGCCGGAGCTCTGGAGTTTAGGATGGTCTCAGCAGCCTTAGCTGAAAGACCACTATCTATAAGTTGGGCCCCCTCAGAGGCCAAACCCAAAGATTCCATATCTCTGGTCGAGGGTGAAATATTGTGCCCCCGGCCTGAGACAGAAGGTCCCTCCTTATCGGGATCTCCAATGGAGGCCCGTCTAGCAGAAGGATCAGGTCCGCAAACCAGATCCGACTTGGCCAGCGTGGTGCTACTAGCAGTAGGCTTACTCCACACTGACGGACCCGCTCCAGAACTCCTGGGAGCAGAGCAACAGGGGGAAAGGCGTACAGACGTAGCCTCGGCCACGTCTGCACCATGGCATCCAGCCCCAGGGGGGCTGGGTGAGTAAGGGAATACCAGAGGGGACAGTGCGTCGTGTTGTGAGACGCGAACAGGTCCACCTCTGCTCTGCCATATGCCTCCCAGATTTTCTCCACCGCCTCGGGGTGGAGTCTCCAGTCCCCTGGCCTCAGCTCCTGCCTCGACAGGATGTCTGCTCCTATATTCTGATCCCCAGGAATATACACTGCCCTCAGAGAGAGTACCTTCCCCAGAGACCACAGGAGGATCTGGTGCGCCAGTTTGCAAAGCGGACGCGACCTCAGACCCCCCTGATGGTTCAGATAAGAGACCACAGATGTGTTGTCTGTTCGGACGAGCACATGATGACCTCTTAGGTCCGGAAGGAAATGTCTCAACGCATTGAAGACGGCCATCATCTCCAAGCAATTTATGTGCCACGAAAGATGATGGCTTTTCCACAGACCCTGAACCGAGCGGCCTTCCATTATCGCTCCCCAGCCGGTGAGGGAAGCATCTGTCGAGATTACTACTCGATGGCAAAGAGCTCCCAACACCGGACCCTGGGTTAAGAACCAGTGTTTTTTCCATGTCTCTAAGGTCCGAAGGCACCGCCACGTGACCTTGATCATACGGAACGGGTTTCCCCTCGGGGAGAACCCCCTGGTTCTGAGCCACCACTTTAAAGGCCTCATGTACAGCAGGCCAAAAGGTATCACGTTGGACGCTGCTGCCAGTAGACTCAGCAGTTTCTCGAACTGTTTTACAGTGCGTGACTGACCTAGCTTTAGCTCTTTGATGGCTGATAGGATAGCAGCTACACGAACGGGCGATAGGTTGGCCCTCATCATCACTGAATCCCATACCACACCAAGGAAAGTGGTTCTCTGTACTGGAGAAAGTACACTCTTCTTGGCATTGAGCCTCAACCCCAACATCTTTATATGAGCGAGAACGACACCTCGGTGCCGAACCGCCAACTGCTCTGATTCCGCTAGAATCAGCCAGTCGTCGATATAATTCAGAATGCGTATGCATCCTGCATCCTCTCGAGGCTGGTCTCTGGTGTTACTGAGAGAGCCAAATCTGGAGCCTGAAACATACTGGCAGGAACTACCTGACCTGACTGCTCTAAAGCCCCCCTCAGAGGGCGCGAAACCGATGCTGTGCCGCAACATAGCATCAGCGACTCGCTGGAGACCACTGCGCCCTGAAGCACCGGAGGTGGCAGGGTTGGCAGGAGGGTCTCGTGAGGACCCCGAAGTGGAACGGGCACCGTGAGATGAGGTGAACACCGTTCCACTTCGGTTGGGGCTGTCCTCACAGGCCTGATGCCTAAGCATCAGGACCTTTTTTTTTTTTTGAGCCGAAGCCTTCTTCGCCTGAAGAACGGTCCTCAGATCCGGCTTAGGCTTAGGCGACTTCAGTTGAGAGGGTTGCGTCTGTCTCCAGTATCTACGTGGAGGAGCACGAGACGCAACACTCTCTTTTTGCTGCACACGATATGATGAGCTAGACGGCTGGGGCTGCTCACGCCCAGCAGCCCCAGGGGGCTGGACACGGCGAGGGATAAACTTTTTAAAAACATCAGATTGTTTTTTAGACTCCTGGAACCTTTCCACTGCAGCGTGGACTGCGTCACCGAAGAGACCAGAGGGTTCAAGAGGAGCGTCTTATAAAAAAGTTCGATCTTTATCTTTAATCTCAGACAGATTCAACCATAAGTGCCTCTCAGTGGCTACCAAAGCTGCCATAGACCGCCCAATTGCTCTAGCGGTCTCTTTAGTAGCCCTGAGAGAAAGATCGGTCGCCCTACGAAGTTCTCGAACATCGTCCTGGCTAATACCCTCGCTGTTATCCAAATCCCCCAGCAGGTCAGCTTGATAAGCCTGAAGCAGTGCCATGGTGTGTAAGCACGCTCCAGCTTGACCTGCTGCCGAATAAGCTTTGCCCACTAAAGAGGATGTAACTTTAAGTGGTCTAGAGGGCAAAACTGGGGCTTTCATAGCAGATGCTGGACCAGGCATCGACTGATAACCATATTCTTTCAACCCTCTGATTTTCGAATATATAGATGTTTGAGGGTTAAAAACACGAGCTGAATACAGTTTATTCCAAGATCTAGATATTTCATTGTGCAGATCAGGGAAAAATGGAAGCCCTCGTGGTGGACATAATGTGGCTGCAGAGAGAAATCGCTCATCTAACTTGCTTTTAGGGCGAGTGCTTTTATTTTCAGATGGCCATACAATATTTAATTTCTCTACAGCCCTTGACATGACATCCACCAGCTCATCATACGCCGGGGAAATAAATTGTGTATCCCTTTCCCCCGTGTGTGCATTTTCACTTTCAACACTCATAACATCAACTTCCTCAGAAGAAGAACAATGCAGAAAGGGAGAGCTCTCTTCCCGGGCGGGAGAAACCGCAAAGCGTGCTTCCGACACCAGGAGAGGAGAGCTAGATCTCCCGGGTAAGGAAGGAGAAAAGGTCCGAAGACCTGTCTCCAACCCCTCCGAAAGATCTAATTGCGATCCCCAAGAATGCATTCTCCGCGTTGCCTCAGCAGACGCGGGTCCTGATCCTTGTGGATCGCGAGCCTGCCCACTCTCATGTCAAAGAGTGACAGGCGGGAACGGAGCATGCGAAGCGTTAGCTTCTCACAATGTTGGCACTCAACCCCCTCAAAGGCTGAGGCCGCATGCTCCACACCCAAACATATCACACAAAGCTCGTGTGTGTCACCACCCGTTAAATAACGCGGGCAGGGAGGAACACACTGCTTGTAAACTTGTTTTGCCATAACGATACCGACAATATTGCAACAGACACCAATAAATAGACAGAGACAGTTTGACACAGATCGCTTGCTGAGGCAACAGAAGCTAAATGCCGGCGAGCAGCGGAAGTTCTCTTATCCTTTCCTGGTTCATGACATCACCCGCCCGTGACGCTCATTCTCTCATTTCTATTGGACTAGTTGGCATAGATGCTTCAGACGCAATCACGCAAGGGGCGTTCCCATAGCGTCAATCGACGCATCTCGAAGTTCCCTTTTTCGATAAAGGGAACTATAGTTAATGCTCCAGGCTTAATCAGGCCGATCTGCTGGGGTTCTGGATATAGCGAAATTTGAGCCTTCGGGTCTCTTCGGCGACGCATTCCATGCGGTCGTTGTTAGGTGATACAAGATATATATATAAAAGTATATATATAATAAGGTTTCTCCCTTGTTGTGTCCAGCCCCCCTGGGGCTGCTGGGCGTGAGCAGCCCCAGCCGTCTAGTTCATCATATTATGTGCACAGAAAGAGAGTGCTGCGTCTCGTGTTCCTCCACGTAGATACTGGAGACAGACGCAACCCTCTCAACCGAAGTCGTCTAAGCCTAAGCCGGATCTGAGGACCGTTCTTCAGGCGAAGAAAACTTCGGTTCAAAAAAAAAAAAAAAAAAAGGGTCTTGACGTTTAGGCGTCAGGCCTGTGAGGACAGCCCCGACCGAAGTGGAGTGGTGTACACCTCATTACACGGTGCCCATTCCATTTCGGGGTCCTCACGAGACCCTCCTGCCAACCCTGCCACCTCCGGTGCTTCAGGGCGCAGCGGTCTCCAGCGAGTCGCTGATGCTATGCTGCGGCACAGCATTGGTTTCGCGCCCTCTGAGGGGGGCTTTTGAGTAGTCAGGTCAGGTAGTTCCTGCCATTATGTTTCAGACTCCAGATTTGGCTCTCTCAGTAACACCAGAGACCAGCCTCGAGAGGCTGGTTCCCTTAGTAAATTTTCTGGCAGCGTGGAAGCTTCTGCCGAATATTTCTCATTGGATCCTGCAGATTGTAGAGAAAGGATACAGAATCCAGTTTGGCTCTCGTCCTCCTCATTACAGCGGGGTGCTGCCCACAGTGGTTCATCCCGAGCAGGCTCTGGTAATGGAACAAGAAGTAAAGTCCCTGTTAGCAAAAGAAGCTATAGAACAGGTGTACTCACCCGTCAGAGAGTCGGGTTTTTACAGCCATTATTTCATTGTTCCAAAAAAGGATGGAGGGTTGCGTCCCTTTTTAGATCTTCGCCTGTTAATTCGGTCAGATCAGAAACTAAAGTTCAAGATAGCTGACCCTCAAACAGATCGTGACCCAAATCAGATCCGAGGACTGGTTTGTCACGATAGATCTAAAGGATGCATACTTCCATATCTCCATCCTCCCTCAGCACAGGAAGTTCCTATGGTTTTCTTTCAGGGGCAAAGAATACCAATATCGGGTTCTTCCTTTCGGCCTAGCTTTGTCACCCCGCACGTTCACGAAATGCATGCATGCAGGTTTAGCCCCTAAAAACTCAGGCTTCAGGGCATTCGCATTCTGAATTATATCGACGACTGGCTGATTCTAGCGGAATCAGAGCAGTTGGCGGTTCGGCACCGAGGTGTCGTTCTCGCTCATATGCAGATGTTGGGGTTGAGGCTCAATACCAAGAAGAGTGTGCTTTCTCCAGTATTGAGAACCACTTTCCTTGGTGTGGTACGGGTTTTAGTATCCTAACAGCCACAGAAGAGCTGAGGCTAGGCCAGTCACGCACTGTAAAACAGTTCAAGAGACTGTTGGGTCTTGTTGCAGCAGCGTCCAACGGAATTCCTTTTGGCATGCTGTACATGAGACCTTTACAGTGCTGGCTCAGGACCAGAGGGTTCTCCCCGAGGGCAAACCCACTTTGCATATCAAGGTCAAGCGGCGATGCTTTCGTGCCTTAGTTATATGTAGTAAACACTGGTTCTTAACCCAAAACCAGTCATGCATTGTAAAACAGTTCGAGAGACTGTTGGGTCTACTGGCAGCAGCGTCCAACGGAATTCCTTTTGGCATGCTGTACATGAGACCTTTACAGTGCTGGTTCAGGACCAGAGGGTTCTCCCCGAGGGGAAACCCGCTTGCATATCAAGGTCACGCGGCGATGCTTTCGTGCCTTAGTTATATGTAGTAAACACTGGTTCTTAACCCAGGGTCCGGTGTTGGGAGCTCTTTGCCATCGAGCTACTATCTCGACAGATGCTTCCCTCACCGGCTGGGGAGTGGTAATGGAAGGCCGCTCGGTTCAGGGTCTGTGGAAAAGCCATCATCTTTCGTGGCACATAAATTGCCTGGAGATGATGGCCGTCTTCAATGCGTTGAGACATTTCCTTCCGGACCTAAGAGGCCATCATGTGCTCGTTCGAACAGACAACACATCAGTGGTCTCTTATCTGAACCGTCAGGGGGGTCTGTGGCACCAGATCCTCCTGTGGTCTCTGGGGAAGGTACTCTCTCTGAGGGCAGTGTATATTCCTGGAGACCAGAATATAGGAGCAGACATCCTGTCGAGGCAGGAGCTGAGGCCAGGGGACTAGACACTCCACCCCGAGGCGGTGGAGAAAATCTGGGAGGCTTATGGCCCAGCAGAAGTGGATCTGTTTGCGTCTCAGAATACGACGCACTGTCCTTTTTGGGTTTCATCTTCTCACCCAGCCCCCCTGGGGCTGGTTGCTATGGTGCAGACGTGGCCGAGGCTACGTCTGTACGCCTTTCCCCCTGTTGCTCTGCTCCTAGGAGTTCTGGAGCGAGTCCGTCGGTATGGAATAAGCCTACTGCTAGTAGCACCAAGCTGGCCAAGTCGGATCTGGTTTTCGGACCTGATCCATCTTCTAGACGGTCCTCCGTTGGAGATCCCGATCAGGAGTTATGCGGGTTGGCCTCTGAGGGGGCCCAACTCATTTAGAGTGGTCTCTCAACTGAGGTTGTTGAGACCGTTCTAGCTCCAGAGCTCCCGCTACGAGGAAACTATTTCACTATTTCAGCGTTAGTGGAATCCGGTTAACTGTTCAGTAAACACAGTACTTGAGTTTCTGCAAGAACGCTTTGTGTCAGGTCTATTCCTTCCACACTTAAGGCCACGCCCTGGTGGATGGTACGTTTTGGGTCGAGACCCCCTGATCACTCGTTTCCTTCGTGGCACCTTGGGGCTGAGGCCTGCAACTTGCACTAGAGTTCCGGCTTGGGACCTTACAATAGTTTAGGCCTATCTGGGGCTCTCTTTGAGCCCTTAGATTTGGTCTCAGAGAAATCCTTTCTTTTAAGACTATTTCTGCTAACTATTACATCCTCAACGAGGAAGTCCGACATATTTCTGATTTACTTTGGATCACCTAAGAAAGGTCTTCCTGCTTCTAAACAGACGGTCAGTAAGTCGATAGTTGAGGCTATTTCACTTGCATGCGAGTACTCGGACCAGCCTTGTCTTTTGGTGGTCCGAGCTCACTCGACTAGGAGTATGGCGGCTTCTAAGCCTTCTAAGCGGCGGGCTTCCTTTCTGCTCACATTCGTCAGATTTACAGTTTAGACCTGGATGCTAAGGCCCCAGGTTTTCAGGTGCCTAGTGCTTAGTACAACAGACTGACACTCAGGTACTTGGAATTATGGCGCTTTGGGTATTCTCGTTCCCATAGTGTCAAATGACGCATCTCGAAGTTCCCTTTTCGATAAGGGAACGTCTCAGGTTACTATTGTAACCATAGTTCCCTGAGAACAGGGAACGAGACGATGCGTCCCCCTGCCATACTTCCTGCTTCCCTGCGATCGGCTTGCTTCGGCAACTGTCGAAGCTAAATGTCGGCGAGCAGCGGAAGTGCTCTTATCTTTTCCTGGTCATGACGTCACCCGCCCGTGACGCTCATTCTCTCATTTCCATTGGACTAGTTGGCATAGATGCTTCAGACGCAATCACGCAAGGGGCGTTCCCATAGTGTCAAATGACGCATCGTCTCGTTCCCTGTTCTCAGGGAACTATGGTTACAATAGTAACCTGAGACGTTTTTTCACAGTACAAACGTTCTTCTTTCCATTTGTTTAATTTCAAGATCTGAGGTGAATTGTCCATGGTTGCTTTTACGGCTACAAAGCTGGAGCACTAAATGATATTCAAAGTCACATTACACGCTTTTAACATTAAATAAAGCACATAAACAGCAACTGGGAATATCATTGCCACACTTTGTGTTTGTTGTTCCAGCAGACGTTGCAGAAAAATAGAAACCGTTTCTAAAATAGAATTGTCCCCTTAGCGGCTGGTTAGGACAAACACTCTGATTAACATGGAAAAGACGCTTTTATCGCGTGAAGTTACGGCACGTGTTATCAATATATTGGAATCAGGCAGCTTTCTGATCTACTGCAGGATCCTCAATGTAAACTGGAGAAACTGTGGTAAGATAATCTCTACCATAAAGACTCTGAGTGAATAAGGATTAATATGTGCAGTGGATAGTGTATACAATATATCTTTAGCGAAAGCCCCATCCGGTGGTTCAGTGACAGATTCCTGCTTGAACCGTCAGATCCTGCCGGCGGTATAAGGCAGCGGTGAGGAGTCTCCCTGAAGAGGAACATTTACATCTTCTTATATTATTATCCCACAAAAGACAGTAAAACTAACAGTTAAATAAACAGGACGAACTACAAACCATACAACAGATGCAGGTTACAGTGAAGAGGGTTTTTAAAGCACAAATGTTTGGTGTAAATCAACTTGCCTTGTAATGCTTGTGCAAACAGACCCTTGCAAAAGCAAGGGTCATTTCCTCAAAATGTGTGTGTGCAGCTGAAAAGAGGGAAGTGGTGTGTGTTTCACCTGAACCAGGACTGACACCACATCAGATTTATCACTACATGATTATCATGGCCAAAATCAGACACAATAACAATATATCGCCATATCAGTCCCTCCAGGATTTCGCGATGTCGCGATCGCAACTATTAACGCAACTTCAACAAATCCACGTGAATTCAGTGCGCCTTGCAATTTTGACCAATCACCGCAACTTTTCTGCAACTTTGACCAATCATCGCGCCGCGACCGCGCCGCGGTCTCCTGCAAAGCGGCGTCATACGTCAGCAAAACTCGCTTGTTTTGTTCAGAAGACGCAGCAGATGTGGGCTGCCAACGTCTCACATTTAGTCTACCTACAAACATAACAGAAAAGGCCAGTGTTGTCAACTTAGCGCCTTTAGTGAAGCGACTAGAGACAAATCTAGCGACTTTTTGGACAAACCTCAGTAACCAAATGTTGCCAGCACAATATCCTGCGGGCGCGAGGTTTGCTTTCTCCCTGCCGTCACCTCTCTCTGCGTCCCTGTTCAGTGAACGGCTGAGAGGAACAGCAGCACGGCCGCTGACAGACGTGAATGAGCAGTGTTGTTTCCACAGTGACGGACTTATCACTTATCTGCTTCTCTTTTGTTTTATATGTAAAGAATTTACCATTTTATTTTACTTTCTTTTCTTGTGTTTATCACTTGTAATACTCACTATCACAGTGCATTAGTTCACCCAGTTAATGAACTCTCTCAATTCAGAATTTTACACATAAAAAATAGCTACTCGTTCTATTGTCTGACAAAAAAAAAAATAATAATAAGGAAACGAGGCTTATATAAAATAAAATATAAATATAAAATATAAAATAAGGCTTTATTGGATATTAGGCTAAATTATATTATATTATATTAAAATATAGTAGCCTATTAAACTTTAGATTTTTCCACCATTTAACTTTTGTGGCTATTCCTACACTCTCAGGAAAAAAAAGGTACAAAAGCTGTGACTGGGACACTACCCTTGAAAAGGGTTCTTATATGTATCATTTAGGTACTAATATGTACATTTTGGTACCAATATGTACCTTTGAGGGACTAATATCTACTCTTTAGATACAAAGGTGTACCTTTTGAAAAGGTACTGCCACAGTGACAGCTTTTGTACCTTTTTTTCTGAGAGTGTAAGAAAACTGTATTTTGCACTTTATTAGTATTGGCATCTTTCAACATAAATGCTGCTTAATGTTTGTGAGGTTCTGCACATTTAAATTTTTGCAGGTGTAGATCTTGTTAAAAAAAAAGCTTATTTTGTTAGATTTTGCTGTCTTTAAATCGTTTGTTTTGCCTTTTTATAAGGTTACTAAAGGTTAGTTAGTGGGTTTGTTCTCGTTAACGTGTGTTACAAAGTGTTTGTCTCTGAAGTAAATTCTGGACTACAATAGAGCAGATGGTGAACAGTGTTTTCTGTGGGACATAAGTCCCTTCGGGGTGGACTTTGGGCTTTTTCACTTAGTAAACCTATAACATGCACAAAAAAAGATATATAACACAATAAAGGAAAGGGAAAAAGCCAAAAAGCATAATATGAGCACTTTTAAGTAAAAATCTATCTACATTTGCTGTTTTAACCTAAAACCAAATGCAGAAGAACATTGCAACTTTCATCGCAACTTTTTAGAAAAGCGGCCGCAACATCAGGCATTTTAGGCCGCAACAATCACAAAAAAGGCCTGCGAAATCCTGGAGGGACTGCCATATCTATGGAAATCTTAAAAAAAATAATAATAATAATATCAGTCAAATTCATCTTTACTGTTTCTTTTTGTGTTATTTTTGTAAAAGAAGAATCACTCCATCACATAAAAAAGGAACAATTACACTTAATGCGACCAGTTTGAAATAATGGTAACACTTTATCAGCAGTATACAGTAACACAGCGCTTATAATCATTTTCAATAGTAAATAATAGTGTATAAGCTGTAGTTTATATATTAAGAGACTATATACAATTATAGTCACTGTAATTAACAAAGTCTCTCTGTCCTAGCGTGTATCCCATATTTATATAGGGTCCGCTTGCTTGCATGCTTTTCGCCACTTGGCTCGATCCAGGGCATCTTCAGTGGTGATATTTACTGCGCGCATATCCTCCACCAGACGATCAAGCCACCGCTTCTTCGGCCGGCCACGCGGTCGTCGTCCGGGATTAGATTAGATTATAGATTAGTCGTGCTAGATTATAGGCCATTTTCACCGTTGTCTCATCGCCACTTCTGATGACATGGCCATATCAGCGGAGTCGGGCTTCACGCATCTTGGACTATGGGCACCACGCCCATGCGCCTTCAGACATCTTCATTCACGACGCAGTCGAATTGCGTGAGGCCGAGGGACCAGCGGAGCATCTTCATCTCCATAACATGGAGGGACTGCTCATGTTTGATGGTGGCCAACACTCGGAACCGTACAACGCGACCAGGCGTACAACGGTTTTATAAATCTTGCCCTTGAGTGAAATGGGCATTCGACGATCACAGATAATGCATTTGACTTGTCTCCATTTAAAGGGTTAGTTCACCCAAAAATGAAAATTCTATCATAGTTTACTTACCCTCAAGTTGTTCCAAACCTCTATGTGTTTATTTGTTCTGCTGAACACAAAGGAAGATATTTGGAAGAAAACAGATCTCATTCCCCATTGACTACCATAGTAGGAAAAAATACATACTATGGTAGTCAATGGGGAATGAAATCTGTTTTCTTCCAGATATCTTCCTTTGTGTTCAGCAGAACAAATAAACACATAGAGGTTTGGAACAACTTGAGGGTAAGTAAACTATGATAGAATTTTCATTTTTGGGTGAACTAACCCTTTAAGCCATGCTGTGTTGACTCGGGCTTAGGCGTCGAGAAGAGAGTCACCGTCACTCCGTATTAGAGAACCAAGATATTTAAATTCGGTTACTTTGTTCAATGGCTGCCCTGCAATTCTGATTGTCCCGTCGGTCTGGGGTCCGCACTCCATATACTCGGTCTTTTTGATGTTAAGGCGCAGTCCGTGCGTGTCTAACCGCTCATTTCAGTCTTGCAATTGACGTTCAAGCCCCCAACGGGTTTTGTCAGCTTGGAAGATGTCGTCGGCGAATAGAAGTAACCAGGGCTGAGACACCTGGATATCCCCCGTGGCAGTATCCATGCAAAGGGATAAAAAGAAGTTCCATAAATAGTTCTCACTTTAGATTAGGAAACAGAAAATTAGAAAATGTCATTAAGTATTTAATACTGCCTTTATTGGACATTAATTAAATTAGTATTAAGAGTACCTTAAAATGTTTACAAATACATTAACACACACACACACACACACACACACACACACACACACACACACACACACACACACACACACACACACACACACACACACACACACACACACACACACACACACGTTGGTGCAACAGCATTATGAGGACTCTCCATAGGCGTAATGGTTTTTATACCGTACAAACTATATATTCTATCCCCCTACACTGCCCCTATCCCTAAACCTACCCATCACAGGAGACATGCTGCATTTTTAATTTTTTAATAAAACATTGGTTTTTATGTTTTTTAAGCCATTTGATTCATGAGGACTTTTGAAATGTCCTCTTAAACCACCCATAAGTTGTAATACCAGTGTAATACACATGTCACTATACAAATTTGTGTCCTCATAAATCACATAAACCAACCCACACACACACTCTCTCACTCTCTCTCTCTCTCTCTCTCTCTCTCTCTCTCTCTCTCTCTCTCTCTCTCTCTCTCTCTCTCTCTCTCCTCTCTCTCTCTCTCTCTCTCACACACACACACACACACACACTCTCTCTCCGGCGTAAGTTTGACGCAGAAGTATAAATTGGGCTTCACACACACACACACACACACACACACACACACACACACACACACACACACACACACACACACACACACACTCTCTCTCTCTCTCTCTCTCACTCCACACACACACACACACACACACACACACACACACACTCTCTCTCTCTCTCACTCACACACACACACACACACACACACACACACACACACACACACACACACACACACACACACACACACACACACACACACACACACACACACACACACACCTTTAAGATCAACCACATCTGTTGAGTTTATTCTGTGGGTTGTAAACAAGTCTTCCCAGTTCTTGGCACCCAAAGTGAGTAAAGTTTCCTTCACACACACTCGTTCATTTGTTCATCGATAGTTATTTGCTCTGTAGCTTTGTTCTTCATTTCTAACTGAATTTACCCTAAAAACCCCACATAATGACAGACATGTGAGTGAGTGTGTGTGTGTGTGTGTGTGTGTGTGTGTGTGTGTGTGTGTGTGTGTGTGTGTGTGTGTGTGTGTGTGTGTGTGTCTGTCTGTTTGTGTGTTGAAGTAGGTCAACAGTTTCTCAGGAAACATTAGTGAAAGAACAGATGAGTGATTGATCAATAAATAGACACACAGTGACAAAAGAACATATGAAATATTAAACACACCAGCAGCGTGAACACAATCATTTCTACATCATTGCAGTCCATGATTCATACAAACTCCACATAAAGATTCTAATAGAACTCTAGGGTTCTAGACTCGGAATTCGAAATAAGGAGAAACATCTTAAATTATTGAATAATACTTTCATGTTTAGTGGGTTATTTAAAAAATTTCTAGTGATAAAGTATGTTTACGAGCTGCTTAATTCATAAAAGTTACAAATGGAACTTAAACTCAAAATTAAATCCATAAAATGACCCCATGATGGAGCCACTAAAGGTTCTATATGTGAAGCGTGTTTGAAACCCTCTAAGCATAGAGCCTCTTCTTAGTGTCTAATGCTGGAAATACAACTTCTGTTAGTTTCACTATATAAATGATTTTAAAAGAGGAGACGGACTGATTAAGAGAACTGACGACGTTACAGACATTTCTGAGACAAACTGGATCAGTGAGACAAAGAGCTGCAGTGTGTCTAAATGTGTCTGTGAGATTGAATTAGACTATTAGTGTGTGTGTGTGTGTGTGTGTTAGTGATAGTGTGTGTGAGAGAGAGTATTGATTGAGAGAATTTATTTTAATCTTTTTTTTTATCAAATCTTTATAATTTAATATATATTTTCTGTAATAAATGTATTTTAGATAGCTTATTTATTTTGGAATCATATGTAACCTCATCTGTGTTGGTGGTGTGTTGTGTGTTGTGTGTGTGTGTGTGTGTCAGGCGATGAAGCGCATCAGTAAAGCGTGTGTTCGGTACCCGGAGTGGAAGCAGAAACACAGTCCGGGCTTCAAGCCGTGGCTTTTCCTGGAGCAGAACCGGCTGTCCAGCGTCCCACTGTCCGAGCTCTGCATCCAACACGCAGAATCCCTGGAGAACATCGACGAGAGCTCGCTCCGAGAGAGCAAAGACGAGCGCACCGAGCACAGCGACGAGGAGGGGCACAACTGACCACACACACACGCACGCACCACACACACACACACACACACACACACACACACACACACACACACACACACACACACACACCACACACACACACACACACACACACCTGTGAGCGATTCTGAGGTCGATTCCCTGTCAGATCAGCACATTTAAGAGTGAGTCAGTCAGTGAGTGAGAGTATACAAGAGTGTGTGAGTGATACTGTGAGAGAGATAGTGAGTGTGTGTGAGTGATAGTGTGTGAGAGTTAGTGAGTGAGTGTGTGAGAGTGAGTGTGTGTGAGAGTGAATGAGTGATAGTGTGCGAGAGTGAGTGTGTGTGAGTGAGTGATAGTGTGCAAGAGTTAGTGAGTGTGAGAGTGTGTGAGAGTGAGTGTGTGAGTGAATGAGTGATTATGTGTGTGAGTGAGTGTGTGAGAGAGTGTGTGTGTGTGTGTGTGAGAGTTTGTGTGAGAGAGAGTGTGTGAGTTTGTGTGTGAGAGAGTGAGTGAGTGTGTGTGTGAGTGAGTGAGTGAGTGTGTAAGAGTGTGATTTAGATTTAATCCAGTTATGCAGATGTAAATGATATTGAATTATGAAGTGATTTCCGGCTCGGCGGATCGACCTCTGACCTCTGACCTTCAGCACGCATGCAGACGCAACACTGGAACCGCTGAGTCCATCTGTTGTACGACACAAGTTCAATCAATCAATGAATGTAGGAACCAAGAATTAAAAACGAATTACTGCCTGTTTTTGGAGCCCTGTCTTGTCTTCTGTTTATCACAACAAAAATGTGTTTTTGTTCGAGACGTCGAGTCAACAAGGTGTTAGCGATACATTTGAATTAATTCACTGTAAAGTGCATTTTTTTTTATGGAAAACAAGGAGAAAATGTGACTAATTGGATTTTAGTTCTGGCCTTACACATCAGAATGAGCCTCTTTTTATATAAACTATTCAGATTAAGTGTGTGTGACTGTGCGTCTACTTACAAAATTGTCTCCAGAAGTAAGCAGAAATTTTTACACCGTGTAAAACAATTAAAGTCTATAATATGTGTTTATTTAGACATAGAAGAGTAAGTAATTAATGTGTGTAAGACAGACAGATAAAAACATCTGTCTCTTTAGAAATACAGACACTGACCTACATCTATACTGACTGACACATGTCAGTTTGTGTGTGTGAGAGAGTGTGTGTGTGAGTCAATGAAACTCTTAGTTCTTCATTGTCAGCGTCATCAGATCTGTGGTCTTTCACACTGATAATGACTCTCAGACACATGATGGACAGATTGAGTGATTGAGAGTGTAATGAGGAAGTGAGAAGTGGATCTGTCTGCAGGGGGTTTATTAAACTAATGACCATAAGTAGTATCAACCAGACACCTCCTGTCAAAATGATTGATTGACAGGTGGGTGTGGCTAACTTTGATGGTCCCGCCCCTTCCGGTCCCGCCTTTGTCCCGCCCCGTCCGGCCCCGCCTTTGCCCCGCCCCTTCCGGTCCCTCCCCTTCCGGTCCCGCCCCTTCCTGTTACCTTTGACCCCGTCCCGCCCCTTCCGGTCCCGCCCCTTCCTGTTAAACTTTGACCTCGTTCCGCCCCTTCCTGTTACCTTTAACCCAGTTCCCGCCCCTTCCGGTTAAAGCTTCTGTCAAAAATGATGGATGTGTGACAGATAGTTGTAGCTCCCGCCCCTTCCGGTTACAGCTTCTGTCAAAATGATGGATGTGTGACAGATAGTTTTAGTTCCCGCCCGTTCCGGTTACAGCTTCTGTCAAAAATGATGGATGGTGACAGTTAGTTCGATCGTTTGAAGTTAGTTTGATACTTGTTACTTTGAAGTTAGTTTGATACTTTTGAAGTCTTTGAAGCTGATGTTTTTGGCACCGCCCTTGCATTCCTGAACAGTTTATCTCTTCTGTAAAAGAATATAAAATAAAATATTACTAAAATATTACTAAAATCACACACACACACACACACACACACACACACACACACACACACACACACACACACACACACACACACACACACACACACACACACAACACCACACACACACACACACACACACACACAACACACACACACAATAAAAATGTAACTATTCACTAAACCAACCATACCAGTTTAAATAAAATGTAGCCACAAAAAAAGTCCAGACAGTTAAAAAAAAAATATTGAATTGCATGAAACAATGAAGTGTGTGTTTAGATCAAAAATTAATCTTACATGTTTAGAGAGCAGGAGTTTCCTTCCCACATGATAATGCCGGATCTCTCTATAGGGAGTTAGGGAGTTACACAGCAGAGAATGAGACTCTATGTAGGTCATGGCCGGGGTGAAATAAGACGCTTAACATGCGCGATACAATGGCGCCACCTATTGGAGATTCAACATCGTTTTCCTTCATATTTCCATCATATTCCTGTATAAATAGTACCTGTTCTCAAGTCAAATCAAATCATCAGAAAACTTTTGACGTGACTCTGGTCATTCATCTCATCTTTGGACCATCTCATCAAATATGCAAAACTGTAAGTATTAATATGATTTTTTTTTAAAACATCATCCATTATGCAATATTGTTTTAAACATAGATACATTATACTATTTATGCTTTATCTAGTGTAACTCAAATCCATAAAGGAAAAAGTCACCATTATGTTTATCTGCTGATGTTGGTATTTATTATCATAAAGTATGATTTGTCAAAATCTGACAAAGTGTTTTATCAGTTATAATAATATGATTTTGTTTAAAAACAACCTGCATTATCCTATGGTATTAGTTTAATATGATTGTTTTAATCATGCAATGTGCTATTGATGTTTCAACTGCTTTATGTTTATCTGCTGATGTTGGTATTTTTTCACCATAACAGTATGATTTTGAAAACTTGCTATAGTGTTTTAAACATTCTATAGACTACAGGTTTTATCTGTTATAATAATATGATTTATTTTTTTTAAAAAACAACCTGCATTATCCTATGGTGTGTGTTATTGCCTTTATTTTTTTAATTAGTTTTAAACACACGTGCATTATGCTATTGATATCACTATATTAACATGGTGTTTCGATCGTATAAGCTTCAGAAAACACTAATTATAATGTTGTACTTTTCTCACCATTGCGGAGCTTTTATTATGAAAAGATTAGGCCTTGTGTGAGCAAGTGTCCGGTGGCTGCAATGCTATGCTACGATTCTGTTTATTTATTTGCTAGTTTTAAACACACGTGCATCGTGCTATTGATATCGCTATATTAACGCGGTGTTTTCGATCGTATAAGTTTCAGAAAACATAAATTATAATGTTGTATTTTTCTCACCATTGCAGAGCTTTTATTATGAAAAGACTAGGCCTTGCTAACAGCAAGTGTCCGGTGGTTGCTATGCTAGGCTATGATTCTGTTTGATATCTATCCTTTCTGTCTGTATTAAATCGGCGGTTAGCACACTATTCATTTTGTTTTTATGAAGAGAGCGCGCTCCCGGTTATTAGTCACGGCTTAGCTTAACACCGCTCCTGTTAGAAATGCATAGGTTTAGCTTAGCAGCGCTCGCTACGTTGCTAACTGCTCTTAAATATGTTTGACATCGTGTATCAAAACTAGTTTTGATCCGTATGTGTTTCACAAGGCAGATCGATCTGTTTTTGATATATTGTTAGATTATTTTTAAACATAAAAGCACTGTCTTAAACACATCATGTTATTGATACGGGAAACTAACCAACTCCCCTGCGCCCCCTGGTTACCCTGAGTTAAAACTGAATCCTGTTATGGTGAAATTGCGCCTCCTTGAGCCCCCGGTGTGATATAACATTATGTTACGGTGAAATTGCGCCCCTTGCGCCCCGGAGTTAAAACTGCATCCTGTTATGCTTAAATTGTGACCCCTTGCGTTCCGGAGATAAAACTACATCCTATTATGATGAAATTGTGCCCCCTTGAGTCCCGTGGGTGATATAGCATACTGTTATGGTGAAATTGTGCCTCCTTGAGTCATGGAGTGATATAACATGATGAAAATAATGATTTTTTTATTTTTAATGATTATTATATTTTAATTATTTTAATTATTTTAATTATTTATTTATTTATTATTATATATTTTTAATAATTTTTTTTTTTTTTTTTTGTAGGCGTGTCATCAAACAAGCATATAAAACGACTCACAACTGTTTCCATTCATAACAGGATTTTTTCCCCCAGGTTCGAATACCGAGAGTGGCGCTTTCGATGCGATCGAAACACGTGAGGGCTGATCTTTTTCTATTCTTTTATCAATTAAAAAAAATGAATGTATTTGAATTGTCTTCTTTTTTAATTCACAGTACCTACGGTGGTAATCGATGCAGACAGCGGAGAGAATGGTAAAACAAGACCCATCGGCGATGTATTTTTTTTCTTACACCTATGAGAAATCTAAATTATTTATTTATTTTAGATGTCATATATTTTGTCAGTCAACATGGCTTCCCCTAACGTATCACACTCAAGAAGATAATGAAGACCCCACCGTGGAAGTAGCAGACGTAGTGGACCACACTCTGGCGCATGATGAGGATCAAATAGCACATACCGGCTCAACTTTAGACCAGCGCCCCACAGACCAAGCAGGGAGATTTTTAGATTCCATGTATGCTTTTGATTTTTTTTCATATACTCTATGATTTTTTACATATACTCTGTGATTTTTTTTTTTTATATTCCATGTATGCTTTGATTTTGTAATATTTCATCTATGCTTTTTACATGTACTCTGTGTTTTTATATTGCATTTATGCTTTGACTTTTGTAATATTTCATGTACTCTGTGATTTTTATATTGTAGACGATATATCCTTTTGGTTTGAAATGGATGGTTCAAAATGCTTTTGTGCAGGCGCTTGTCAACCAGGCCAATGCCCCGCAGAACTTACACCGGACGAGATTGAAATGCTGAGTCTGTTGCCTGACGAACTTTTAACGCTTGAATCTCCACAACCCGACCCAAATTATTTGGATCTTTTTGAATTAGCTGTCAATCCAAATGTTAATCTTTATGATCCGTATCTACAATATGGCGGTGTTTTAAATAGCCCGCCTACCACCGATCCTGACAGCGATAGCGCAGAACATCCTGCCGTCAATGATGATACTCCACGCGACGATCGATTAAGTCCTCAGGACATTGACGTAATGATTCGCGAAGGTGGGTACGTTAACGAATATCACGTTATACCAAGACCTCGTTTTAATAGTGTCTCGTTGAGAAGATCCATGAATCTGCGAGTGATTAACTCTCCAGATTTAGCCGTTTATCATACCTACTTGCACGACACGCTGAGCGAGATTGTTACCTTTGCTAGAGATATTGGTGGTAATACCCCCGTCATTAATATAACCGTGTCGGCTCCCAGTCTACAAACCCCCATCAGCGCCGTTTTAACACCCGGCAATAATTACGACGTTAATTTGCTTTACGATCAAATTGAAAAAGTCCTTCAGAGCGAAGATCGGTTATTATCGGACACTTCCGTAGAAGTAGATGCTTCTGTAGCCATGAACAGACAAGGTGGGGGGCGTCGTAAACTTACAGATCTTGCCGTTGGCGAGGTGATTAAACGGAAAAAGACTAGTTTATTTTGCCTTATAAATATATCAAATAATTTGTGTTTCTCCATTTGTCTCGCCCGTTTTCTTAACCCTAAACACCCTGAGAGCGAGTTAGAAAAACTGGCCGCCGCTATCCAAAGCAGCGCGGGGTTCTCAATCCAAGATCCAATCGCTTTTAACGACATAGCTTCGTTTGAACGCACGCTAGACATTAAAATTGTGGTATTTCACAGATCTAATGCCTCGGTCTTAGAAACGTACAAAAATAACGATGAGCCCCATCCCAAAACGGTGTTCCTCTATCTGGACAACGACCATTACTACATGATTGTGAATTTGCCCGCGTTCATCGGTTCGCCATACATATGCGAATTCTGCTATAAAAGTTACACATCTCGCAGAGACCATCGATGTAAACACGTCTGCAACGTATGTTTCGACGCAGAATGTTACAGATTCCCTAAACAAACCATTCACTGTTCCGACTGTTTGCGCTACTGTAAATCGCGCTATTGCTTCGAACTGCATAAAAAAAACCCATCTCCCGGTCATGAACATCCGGCCTGTGATGTTTTAAAATACTGCAAACTATGTAACAGACGTTACACGTTTAAACCTGGGAAGAAGAAAAACCAACATATATGCGCTCCGGACAAATGCGTCCATTGCCGCGAAATTTTACCGGATGAGGGGTCGCACCAATGCTTCATACAACCCCTAGCGCCTAAGGAATTGTGCAAGAAATACATCTTCTACGATTTTGAAACGCGTTATGAAAATGGCAAGCATGTGGCAAATTTTGTTTGCGCAATCACGTTCCAAGGGAGGAAATATTTTGCTCACGGTACTCAATGTATTGCTAAGCTAATCAACCGCTTCAGACAACCTCAATATGAAGGCTACTGCTTCATAGCTCATTACGCCTCCAGATTTGACTCCTTTCTAATCCTGGAGTATTTCTGCCAGGCCGGGTTGAGGATCGATCTCATCATGCAAGGGTGTAAAATAATGTACATGTATGACGAATCGTTTGATCAACGATATATCGATAGTCATTCATTTTTTCCTTTCGCTCTTGCGAAAATGCCTGCGGCGTTAGACTTAAAGACGAAAGCAAAAGGATACTTCCCCCATCTGTTCAACAGGGTCGAAAATTAGAACTATTTCGGACCGTACCCAGACAAAAAGTTTTACAACTACGATAGCATGTCGGACAAAGATCAGCAAAAGTTCGATGCGTGGTACGCTACAGTTGAGGGCAAGTGGTTTGACTTTAGGAAAGAACTGCACGAGTACGGCGTTAACGACGTGGTCTTATTACGTGAAGGATGTATGAAATATCGAAAGTCGTTCATCGAATGTGCAAAAGTAGACCCTTTTTCCTTCGTGACCATAGCAAGTTGCGCGATGGGTGTCTTCAAAACACAATTTCTCCAGGAAAATACGCTGGCTCTCACGCATAACAAAGCGTACGTGCGACAGAGCAAGACCTATTCGACCGGTTCAATTGAATGGCTCGAATTTGTCAAAAAGACACGAAACGTCGATGTACACCACGCTCTAAACCACGGTGAAGTATCCTTCGGTAAGTACTTTTTAGACGGATACTACCAGGGGGAGGACGGGTCTAGGCACGGGTTAGAGTACAATGGCTGTGTCCATCACGGGCACGACTGTCGCTTTCGACCCCATCAGTCACACCCCTTGTCAGGGGTCCCCTACGGCGTTCTCAGGCGACAGTTTGACGATAAGGTTGAAATTCTGCAGAACGCGTACGGTCTGCAAATCGAGGTTCTCTGGGAATGTCAATGGAGCAAATTGAAAAAGACCGACCCCTCTGTGATAGAATTTATGAGCGATTACTCTGCCCCAGAGAGACTGAAACCGCGAGATGCGTTGTTCGGAGGTCGTACGAACGCTTATAAACTCTATCACAAGGTGAGCGACGTTGAGAAAATAAAGTACCTCGATTTCACCAGTCTCTACCCCTTTTGCCAGGCTACGAAAACCTATCCGATCGAGCATCCGCAAATCATTTTCAAAGATTTTGAAGCGATTGAAAATTATTACGGACTTATCAAAGCGACCGTGCTCCCTCCCCGCAAATTACTCCATCCTGTTCTCCCATACAGATGCGAAGGAAAACTCATGTTCCCGCTATGTAGAACCTGCGCTCATGAGGAAAATCAGACCACGAGCTGTAGCCACACGGATCTGGAAAGATCTCTCTCGGGGACCTGGGTCAGCATCGAGCTTTTAAAAGCAGTCGAGAAGGGTTATGTGGTGGCCAAGATAGACGAGGTTTGGCATTTTCCACAACGGTCAGACACGTTGTTTGTCGATTACGTGAAAACGTTTTTGCGTTTGAAGCAACAAGCGCCCGGGTACCCGTCGAATGTTGTCACGGACGCAGAGAAAGAGACTTACATTCGTGAGTATTTTGAAAAAGAAGGGGTTCAACTCGATCCTGAAATGATCAAGTACAACGCCGCCCAGAGGGCGATCACTAAGCTAATCATGAATTCACTGTGGGGAAGATTCTGTCTTAGGGAGAACTTGCCCGAAACGTCCCTGGTGAACGAACCCGAAGAATTCACCAGAATCGTTTTCGGCAATACCGACACGTTGTCCTATTTCACATTCGTCTCAGACGACGTAGCTCTCGTTCAACATAAGCCGGCCAAAGACGATGTTTGTAAGACGCGCGACGTTAACGTGTTTATAGGGGCGTTTACAACGGCGCACGCCAGACTGGAATTGTATGAATTGATGGACAGACTCGGCGACGGACTTTTATACTCCGATACGGATTCAGTCGTTTTCGTGTCTAGGGACGGAGACTGGGAGCCGCCTCTAGGGGATCATTTGGGTGAGCTGACGAGCGAGCTAGACGACGGGGACAATATTATCGAATTTTGCTCGAGCGGTCCGAAATCTTATGGTTTTAAAACGGCCAAAGGTAAAGTGTGCATGAAAGCTAAGGGTATAACTCTGAATGCGAAAAATTCCAAAGCCATCTGTCTGGAATCCCTGATTGGTCTGGTTGACGGGTATGTGACGTCGCACGATGGTACGAAATACATCCTGGCTCACACTGAGAACATAGTGAGGAATAAAAAGACTCTTACATTGCACAATAAATCAGTCGTTAAAAAGTTTAAGGTGGTGTATAATAAACGCAGACTTTTGCCCGATTTCACCACAGTTCCTTATGGCTACTGATCAGATGATGCACAGAGGGTCGTTGGATGTTACCGATTTTGATTTCAGACTTCAACATCCATTTAGTTGTGTTATAAGTGGGCCATCCAATTCTGGAAAGTCTTATTTTGTAAAACTTTTGTTGGAGAAAGGATTGAATATAATTTCAAAGAAAATTGAAAATATTGTATGGCTCTATGATTGTTATCAACCGTTGTACGACGATGTACTGAAATTTTATGACATTAAATTTGTACAAGGAATACCCGAGAGTCTCAATGATGATGATTTACTACCCGTTCACAAAGCAAATCTTCTCATCGTGGATGATTTGATGCAGCAAGCTAGCGCCAACCTGGAACTGCAGAGAGTCTTTACACAGTACTGCCACCACCGTAATCTCAGTGCCATTTATATAGTGCAAAATTTATTTGTACAGGGCAAGTGCAGTCGAACCATCAGCTTAAACGCCAATTATATGATTTTGTTTAAAAATCCTCGCGACGTCAATCAGGTAGCTCTGCTAGGACGACAAATGTACCCCGGGAACACAAAATACTTTATGGAGTGTTATCACGACGCGGTCAACCGATCTTTCGGATACCTAATGATAGACTATAAAGCAAAAACTCCGGAGCAGTACCGTCTCAGAACAGGATTGCTTTCCGACCGTCAGGTGGTTTATGTTCCGAAAAAAAAAAAGAAGAGCGTGATAAATCGACATGTCCGCAAGACTTTGTAAGCATCTGCCGGTGTTGAAACTGCTACATAAAGCGTCTCCTAAACAACGACGCCTTATTTTACAATCGGCGTCCGACGAATTCATTTTATCGTTGTGTGAATTGGCGCTTAACATCCTCTACGGTACGATCCCGGTCACTCGACAACAGTACCAAAAACTGAAAAGGAGAAAAACTGAAATCAAATTTGTGGCCAATAAAAAAATTGGTCTAGCGGCCAAGAAAAGAGTCTTCAACCAGAAGGGCGGGTTTCTTCTACCCCTCCTAAATATAGCTCTGCCTTTTCTGTCGAACTTGATAGCCAACCGTTAGGATGGAGTACGCCGAGAAGATGTATTTAGTCCCGCATCATCAACTGGACAAGATCAAGAGTGAAAATGCTCGTGAGAGCATTCAACAGTGGATGACGCCATAAGAAACATTTTACAGCGCACCGATCTGAATTCGTACGAAAAAGCCAAGCTTTACTCAAATACCCTAACCAGGTTTTTGACCATCATTAGACAAGGGGATCGTGAGAACAGTGTTTTAACGCTTTCGTTACCCAATACCGAGCCTAAAGAGGAACAACCAGCTGCTGCTGCTGCTGCACCTGTCGTTGAAGACATTGGTAATGGTAGTGGTGGGGTGGAAGTGGTGAATGAAGTTCTGAAGAATGTGCCTTTGAGAAGTGTGAAAAACAGCAAATACATATTAGACAAGATGTCTAAAGCTAAAGAACTCTGTGCCTGGAACAAATCGGGTGAGTTTGTGTTTAGGGGTAAACCCATACAGGGTTCACACATGCTCGATTTGTTAAAAAATGTGACGGCCCCGCAAAAGGTTCGGGATGACCGGAGACCTCTAGGATGGTCGGAGTTTCTCCAGGCTTTTGGCGAATTAAACATCCCTTTTTCTACAGTGCCGAATCAACAGGTCAGGACCATGATTAAATCTCTAAAGAGTAAACCTGACACTCCCACCACCCCACCCCGCGCTAGACCTCCTAAAAAAGCACGAAAAAATTCACACTTCATGGCTCCATATTTCGAAGACCCGGTGTTTAAGTCACCGGATGTTAATCGAAGAGCATGGTTGGAATTTTAACGAATTGTATCATATGATGAAATAAAAGACGACAAAAAAATATATAAATGGTTGTAAGCTGTTTTATTTTATTTATAGGTCAAACATGTCTGCACACAGTGAACGCAGGATAACATTTTATCATTACAAACATAAGGTCTTAATCTCTTCACAAAGAGGGACACCATTTTATCATTTTTGATATAATCATCGCTGTATAGTTTCATCACATGATTATAGTCGTAACCTCTGGCTAAATGATATAGAAAAAACAGACAGTGCTGTCCGCAGGTATCCGATGAATAATCCTGGACGCGTCTCTCGGAATATAATACGTGGGTGTCGTTGGTCGCTAGAAAGTTATTAATGCTGATTGGAAAGCGTGGGCTGTCGGGTGGATTGCCGAAGCTGTCGAAAAAACAAGCCGCCCCCTCTTGGGGTAAATAAACGGTGATCCAATGCTGGCCGGGGAGTCTGGCGGGGTCGGTGTTAATGATACCCATCGACGGTAAGATCCTCAGGGGTTTTTTGGGTAGTTGATCGCTCGGTAGAACGCCGAGAAAATGAGTACTGCATGTGATTTTATCCATGATGGCGGTGAGTTGCAGGGTGTTCATCTCTCAATAGTAGTCGATCAGTACCTGTCTGCGGTTAGACACTTCGAGGATGCTGTCGAAAACGGAGTAAATTATTAAATTAATGGTATTTGCCAATGGTTGTCTGAAACGCGCTTCGACTCTGATGTTCCCAGACTTGATGAGGGATACGTGCTGACCGCACTCTTCATCAGGGGTGAGGTTAAATGCGTAAATTGTGTATCCGTTCAGGAAATCATTCCTGCCGATACAGAGCGGCTGGTCTTTAAGGTGTCTCCCTGTCGTCATAGCCAGCTGATAATATTCGCGTACTGCCAAACCGTCTTCGAAATTAGGTTGTAGAGGCTTTGAGGGGTATTGCTGACCATCTACGTAGACGGCTAGGAATTCCAGATTGTAATGTTTGAACGCAAATGGATTTTTAGTGTAGGAGCCGGTGAATGCGTCCTTGTCGACCATAGCTATGACGATAGACTTTGGTAGTTTTCCTAAAAAAAGATTTTCTTGATTCGAAACACGAGAGCCGGCGGGTATGGAGAAGGATTTTAGACAGACCCTATCGACGGGGTACTTGGCCGTTGTCGAGAGAAGCGCCTGGGCGTGAGCCAGTCTCACTGACGGTGATACAGAAACTTTCTTGACAAATAGGGACGCCGCCGTTATATGTAATTTGTAAGCCACGTCGTCGGACCTCATCAGACAGAATTCATCTTTTGCTCGAATGAAGCGTATCTTGATGTCGATTCCATTGATCATCAGTTTCTCCTGGAAGAATATATCGCTGTGTATGGGGGCAAGTAGCTCCACCTCCTTGCTTTGAGCGGTGTAACCCGATCTCTTTGTCAACCCCGCGTTACGACCAGCAGGATCGTTCACATCCATCTGACCCGCCGAGTCTTTATGAAACAGCCCGGCGGCAAAAGTAGATTCCAGCGTATCTTTACCGTAATTGATCAGACTTTCCAGAATGCAGCGATACGGGTAAGTACTTGAGCTTTGAGAGATTAGGCGATCGCCCAGCGTCACATCGACTTGGGAAAACATCGTTGCGGCCGGATAATTAATCAGCCCGACCTTAGCAGGATCCGCGATTTCTTCACCATTCGGCCTCGTGATTTTCGCCCGTAGATAGAGCATCGTGTTATTGAGATCCATGTAATCATCGCCATTGCCGGCGATAAAAAACTCAATCGGAGCTGAGTCGGAAATGGCCGATAACGGTGTTATTTCTAAATAACTGCTTTTCTCAATCATGGTCTGCGTCAGGGGGACCGTAAATAAGTCCAACTCGGACTTGATGCATTCTCCCGACATCTGATCAGTAACGCCATGTTAGAATATGGTTTTCACGGTTCTCTTGATCGACGCGTTTCGACTAACAGTCTTCTTACGCTTTCTACGTACGAGTGAGCGTCTGTTTGATGTGCTCGTTGTTTTCTTCTTCTTCTTCTTCGCTACCTATTGACCCCGCCTTCTCACACCCGGTGGTTTAGTCATTCTCTTACGCGCCATGACCATCAGACCGGATCCGTCTTGAGCTTTAGCATTATCATGATGCGAACGCGTCAATACGTTTGAGACGACGTCGGATACTATATTTTTAGCGGCTGACTTTAGGTGGGGTTTTGCGATGCTAAATCCTCTTTTTAACAGAGGTACGGTACATCCTGAACAGACCTCTGAAAAGACCCCCTAACCCCGCGCCGTACATAACCCCTCCGCCGGCATAGCCTGGTAAACCCCCGCCTGCCTGATTTTGGTAGTAGCTGACATAGTCCGTGGTGTCTCCGGGTCTATAATAAACCATTTTTTGGTTTAAAGTGTAGTTTTACGATAACTTTCCCGAAAGAAAATGGTATCGTGTGGTTTTGATCGTCCTTCAGCTCTATGGTGATGTCTGTGATGTGATCCTTGCTGATCGACGCGTAATGCGGCTTGTCGTATCTAGCAATGACTGCGTCGTTGCTTTTACCCGATATATGTACGCATCTCAAAAGGGGTACGTGAGAATCACCGACCACTTGATATTGGATAATGTCCGTGTAAACGTACAATGTGTAGAACCCGGCGTTGATGTCGGATTGATGAGGAGCGTACGTGATGACGTCCGTGGTAAAATCAGTTTTTTTATGATAGTTTAAACCACCGAGAGGTTTTAGCGTCATTCCTAAAATAGTGGCGAGCCTCCCTTTGAAGCTGAGTGAAACGTTGGGTTTCGCTGCCAGAAACACTTTGTTTTTTAATTCGTCGTGATTCAATACGGCCACTGGTGCGATAAGCTGATTTATAGCACGGAGGATCACGCGAATGTTTGCGTAGTACCCCCCGCTTATGTATAATTTCGTAATTATAGAAGAACGAATATCTTTGGAGGGGTTGCTATCCAGGGGTTCCGGGGCCGTATGGAGGATGAAATGACCATCTTCGTCATTAAAGCTATACCAACTTCTAGGATATTCGATTTCGGCTAGTCCGACTTCCCATTGTCCTTTCAAGTTTATAGCTTTTGCTAACCTGGTTGTATAGCTGGATATGCGATTTTCGGGGTAAACCGACGACGATGCGTTGCACGGTAACGTGACGTAGAACCCGTGATCGTCCATGACGGTCCTCCGCTCGTATGATCTCGTTCGTTAACGTCTACGCGTTTTAAGGAGATTGCAAGTCCACCAGAGTTTTTTTATCTATATAACTGTTAAATTTTGAAGGCCATCCTAACCATTTCACTAAAACAAGGGTAGATTTCCCTTGTTTTTTCTGAGCTAAAATCTTTTCCACCTTAAAAGATTTGTTTTTGCTCACGCTTATTTTCTGCAGCTCTTTTTCATAAAAAAACCCCATCGACGACTTCTCCGTCATAATCCGCGAGTCTGTAGACGGGCGGTTGCCGTGGAATACGGGAGGATACGGTGAAAAATTCTTCCGTGTAGTTCTGCTTATAACCTTTGGTGAACGGCCCTCTCACTTTAGAAATCCTGACGACGTCACCGACTTTGAAGTTAAATACGGGTCTCTCCGTCTTCTTTATATCGCCGTACAAGTTTTGAAACACTTGACCCTCATTGTCTCTGCTGACGTCCACGGGTCTCATTTTGATACTTCGGTGATAACTGGTGTTGTACCCCTGCATAATGTCCTGTAAAACATCTATGTATCGTCTGGAATTTGTGGCCGTTAAAAATCTCCACATACGACTTTTTAAGGTTCTATTAAATTGCTCCACGATGCTGGCTTTCAAATCGGTAGCGGTAGCGAAATATTAATGTCGTGCTTTTTCATTACGTCTTGAAATTGTTTGTTAAAAAATTCCTTACCCTGATCCGTCTGCAATTTCTGCGGCACACGACCCTCTTCGAGTATAGACTCGAACGCTCTAGTAACCTCGGCCCCGCTCTTATTCTTCAATACGCGACCCCAGGCGAACTTGCTGAATACGTCTATGCAGGTCTTCAGATATATTTATTACCGTCATTATCTTTGGCATAAGCAATCATGTCGACTAGATCGGCTTGGAACTGTGTATCGACCCCGTACACCACTACTCTATTTCGTTTGTATTTTATAGGCGCTGTTTTGTGTAATGTGTAAGCGTCCTCACCAGCCAGCCATTCTGAAACCTGTTTATCGCTTAGACGGACCCCGGTATCTTTAAAGACGGCGTCTTTGAGTCGTTTTTTACCCCCTAAAGAGCCGGGGTTGGAGGGTGTATAATAAGCCTTTTTCATAAGCTCCGACATGTTACCGTTTCAACAGTTGCAAAAGAATGACACGTACAAGCGGTTTTAATCAATCTTTTATTTAAAAAATGTTACAGGATATAAGGGGAGATAGTAAACATGCATATAATAAATCAGACAAAAATCTAAGTACATTGAATATAATGATGCTAGGCTACAAAAAAAAAAGTAAAATGAGGTTACATAAAATGTCTAAGTAAAATGACTACATAGTAAAAACTAACTAAAATGAGGTTACATAAAATGTCTAAGTAAAATGACTACATAGTAAAGAATGGATATAATGAGGTTACAGATATTATGCTGAATCCAGCCAAAAGAGAAAGTCACGGCAGGCCATCATGTTACGATCTAGGATGTAATCAACATACATTACAACAATTTTGTCAACGTTTTTAATCACATCGACAATTTTAACCACATCATCATCATATTCGTTTGATTTCAAGACCAGTTCGGTGCACACATCCGACACATACGTACAAGTACACAACATATCGCTAACCCTAATAGGGGGTTGTGATTCACACATCATATCTAGAACCTGTTTTATCATATCAGCGGGCGGATCGTTACCGTTAACACATTTGTCCGTTAAATCATCCCATGAATTAGACAGTCCTCTTATATGGATCATATGTTTCTTGAGATTTGCCTCACGCACAGTGTCATAACAGGGGGTATCGGGGTGGGATGCGTCCATAATAATCTTGCTCATTAGATCGGTCATCTGGATTCTGTAATGGTCTTTAAACATGAATTCCATACAACACTTTAGGCTACAGGCTGCACCCATGTTGGAGTCACTCGCCATTCACGGTTGGAAGACCTTGCCAGAGATCAACAACGTCGGAGATGATTTCCTTGCAGGGTTTGTCCAGAAGTCTCAGCCTAATTTCTTCTAGCTTAGCAGTGATGAATGGTTCGTCTTTTAATTCATGCAGAATACTCCCGACTGTTCCTTGAATACGGTGGGGTTGAGATTTTAACCCACAGCGCTTCAGAATGGTAGCGATGATGGAATGAAAATAGGGTTTAAACAGCTTGCCTGAAAGTTCGTCAAAGTGTGTGTCGAGGTAGTAGTTGGGAGGGTCAAACAGGCAGGAATGTTGCAGCTGGCTGGGGTGATCAATCGCACAGCCCTCGCAGTCGTCCTTCAGCTTCTTGCCGATGAGATGCTCCAGCAAAACCACCGTTGCGGCTTTAATGATTTTGAATCCAACGTCTCTGAAACATCCGTCTGTAGCGTCGAAACTGGGTTTAACAAGAACGAAATAAGTCTGTTTGCGAGTTTCAAGGTTTTCGCGGGGTGGCGAAGGTTTGGAGCGGCGCTTGATAGTTTTAGCGTGAGGCCGGTCGTTTTCGAGGTCCGATGGTTCAGGGTTGATAATGTTCCCCGGATCCCAATCGTTTTCAAAGCACGGTTCCAAGTCTATGCGGCGTTTGATAGTTTTAGCCGGAGCCCAGTCTTCATGTATGTCCGATGGTCCGCAGGCGTTGTCGTCGGGAGGGTCGATAATGCTGCCGAAAGAGATGCCGCAGCTGCACACATGCTCAGGTTCTGAAGTGCCTTCTTCGGTCATGGTTTATAAATGATGGTTGGGAGGGTCCGATCGTCGGAATTTATGTACACTGTAGTAGAGGGGGCGTGGACCATGGTTTATAGTCGACGCTTGGGGCGTGCTTTCGCATGGCTGTAGCGAATGGGTGCAGACGGCATGGCCAATGAACTGCTGCGCACGCATCTTTGGAGCTCCGTCGAATTGATTCATTAATCCTTGATTTTCTTCTATACCACTCAATTATAAACAGGCACTTTCTATTTTTATATCGTGTGAACTTATCCTCGATAATATTCCTTGTAAAAAACAATCGGATTGCTTTGATATCGCTACTTAGATCCAACTTTCCGAATCTCGGCTACTAGCCTTTAGCCCGCTAGCATTTCACGCGTGGCCTCGCGCCTATTCGAGCGTCGCCTCATCTTTTACACCCCTTTCTCTGAAAGCTTCTCTGAAAGTACAGACACACGTTGATTGTGCTTAGAGCCTGCATCAACGGGGCATAAGCACATCTGCGTGCGGTCTGTGTTTGTGTTTGGAGCTCCCTCGAATTGATTCATTAATCCTTGATTTTCTTCTTTACCACTCAATTGTAAACAGGCACTTTCTATTTTTATATCATGTGAACTTATCCTCGATACTATTCCTTATAAAGAAAAAAAAAAAGAAAAAAATCGGATTGCTTTACTGATTACTATTACTACTAATTTACTGTTCATCTGTTATAATGGCGAACATATCGGATGTGTGTCTAACGTTACCTCTGAGTGCAGGTGAGGACACATTCGAGCTGATTTCGGTACGACTGGAGCTGGAGTCGGTGGAGAAGCAGATTCGTGTTCTGCTGGAGAAGCAAGCCGAGCTGCGAGATCGGCGATCAGCGCTTGAAACATCACGCGCCGATGCTCACAAGTCAGTGGTTAGTAACTTTGTGACTTTGACTCCGACTTCGTCTACTCCGTGCGTTTCTCTGCCCAGGAGGACGCGATCATCTCTGCCTTCAATCACTCCTGCACCCTGGGTCACGACACGAGCCAGGACCAGAGCAAGAACCTCTCCGCCCCTCCCGGTCTTCGAGATCTCCACCCGGAACCGCTTCTCCCCTCTTCGCGAGTCGGAACGCGACGACGCCGTGATCATCGGCACTTCCATGGTCCGCCATGTCCGTGCTACCTCGGGTAAAGGTAAGGTGCGCACTCACTGCTTTCCTGGTGCTCGTGTTCTTGATGTCGCTGCGCAGGTTCCCGAGATCCTGAACGGTGACGAGCGCGTCGGAGCTGTCGTGCTGCACGCGGGGACGAATGACACCAGGCTGCGGCAGACGGAGGTTCTGAAGAAGGACTACAGGAGCCTGATCGAGACGGTACGCAGCACATCGCCTAGAGCAACGATCGTCGTGTCTGGACCGCTTCCCACTTACCGACTTGGACAAGAAAGGTTCAGTAGATTATTTGCTTTAAATGAATGGTTAATGTCATGGTGTAATGAACAGAAACTGCTCTTTGTAAATAATTGGAATCTGTTTTGGGAGCGACCTAGGCTCTTCCGTCCTGATGGTCTGCACCCCAGCAGAGTCGGAGCGGCTGTTCTGTCGGACAACATCTCCAAGACGCTACACACCATCTGACTAGTAAGTCAAAGTCCAAATCATAGTCTTTGCTGTCCCAACTTAATTGATATAAGTACCAATGTAGAACATTATATAGAAACTGTGTCTATTCCTCGCTTAGTGAAGCCAAACAACAAATCTACTGTAAGATCTAGCAAGAATATTATTGTAATTAAACCAGAAAATCTAAATATCAGTGAACAAAAACAATTTCTAAAGCTAGGTCTTCTAAACATTAGATCGCTCACACCCAAGGCGGTTATTGTAAATGAAATGGTCACAGATAATAATTTCGATGTTCTGTGCCTTACTGAAACCTGGCTTAAACCAAATGATTATTTCGGTCTAAATGAGTCTACTCCGCCAGGATACTGTTATAAGCATGAGCCCCGTCTGATCGGTCGTGGCGGCGGTGTTGCAACAATCTATAGAGATATTCTTAATGTTACTCAGAAAACTTGTCATAGGTTTAATTCGTTTGAAGTACTTGTGCTAAATGTTACGCTCTTAGATGTAAGAAAGAAATCCTTATTATCTCTAGCATTGGCTACCGTATATAGACCTCCAGGGCCATATACTGATTTCCTAAAAGATTTTGCAGACTTTCTCTCAGACCTATTGGTCAATGTCGATAAAGCAATAATTATTGGCGACTTTAACATACACGTAGATAATACAAATGATGCGTTAGGGGCTGCGTTTAGAGATCTATTAAACTCTTTTGGGGTGAAGCAAAACGTAGATTTAATTATTTCATATGGAACCGATCCAACCGATATAGATATTATACCGCAAAGTGACGATCTCACTGATCATTACATGGTAACTTGCATAATACGCACTGCTGAAATTTGTCATGTTGCACCACGTTATAGACCAGGCAGAACAATCCTTCCAACCACTATAGATAGATTCTCAAATAGCTTACCTGATCTATCTCAGCTGCTCAGTAAACCCAAACAAACAGATGAACTAGAGGAAATGACTAGCAGTATGAGCAACATTTTCTCTAGTACACTAGATATTGTTGCACCAATTAGATTAAAAAAGGTTAGAGAGAAAACTAAAACACCATGGTACAACAGTGCTACGCATGCTATCAAGAGAGAAACTCGTAACTTAGAGCGTAAATGGAAACGAACTAATTTAGAGGTCTTCAGAATCGCGTGGAAAGACAGTATGTCACGTTATAAAAGGGCTCTAAAATCAGCCAGGGCTGAGCATATCCGCAAATTAATTGAAAATAACCAAAATAATCCAAGGTTTTTATTTAACACCGTGGCTAGACTAACAAATAATCAGACATCTCCAGAGCAAAATATTCCGTTACAATATAGTAGTAATGATTTTATGAATTACTTCAATGAGAAAATAGAAAGCATCCGAAACACAATTGTAAATGTACAATCCTCTATGGTGTCTTACGACTCGGCCTCAATTATGGCCCCCCTAGAACAACTACACCGCTTTACAACTATAGGACAGGAAGAACTAAATAAACTAATCATTGCATCTAAACCAACAACATGTTTATTAGATCCAATACCCACTAAACTACTTAAAGAAGTGTTACCTGTAGTGGAAGAGCCTCTTCTCAATATTATTAACTCGTCTTTATTTTTAGGTCACGTTCCAAAAATATTCAAGCTGGCAGTAATAAAACCTCTCATTAAGAAACCGCAATTAGATCCAAATAACCTAGCAAATTACAGACCCATCTCAAATCTTCCATTTATGTCTAAAATACTAGAAAAAATTGTGTCCGCTCAATTGTACTCTTTCTTGCAAGAAAATGATATCTACGAAAAATTTCAGTCGGGATTCAGACCGCATCATAGCACAGAAACTGCGCTAGTTAAAATTACAAATGATTTACTCTTAGCCTCTGACCAAGGCTGTATCTCAATACTAGTTCTACTTGATCTTAGTGCTGCGTTCGACACTATAGATCATAAAATACTCTTAGATCGACTACAAAACTACACTGGTGTTCAGGGACAGGCATTAAGCTGGTTTAGATCGTACTTATCAGACCGTTACCATTTTGTCTGTTTAAATGGGGAAAAATCAAAGATAACATCAGTAGACTATGGAGTGCCGCAAGGATCTGTCCTAGGCCCTCTGCTATTCTCAATATATATGCTGCCACTTGGTAATATTATAAGAAAACATGGAATTAGTTTTCACTGTTATGCTGATGACACTCAATTATATATCTCATCACGACCAGATGAAAACACTAAGTTATCTAACTTGACAGAGTGTCTAAAAGATATAAAATGCTGGATGACGTGTAATTTCCTGCTATTAAATTCAGATAAAACGGAGGTATTACTTATTGGTCCAAAAAACTACCCACAAAATCCCTTACAATACAACTTTAATTTAGAAGGATGTCCTGTTACTTTATCCACTACAGTAAAAGACCTGGGTGTTATACTAGACCGCAACTTGACTTTCGAAAATCATATCTCATATGTTACAAGAACAGCCTTTTTCCACCTTAGAAACATTGCTAAGCTACGTAACATGCTATCTGTTTCAGATGCAGAAAAGTTAGTTCATGCATTCATGACCTCGAGACTAGATTACTGTAATGCTTTATTAGCTGGTTGTCCTGCATCCTCAATAAACAAGCTACAGTTAGTGCAAAATGCAGCCGCTAGAGTTCTTACTAGATCAAGAAAATATGATCATATAACACCAATTTTATCATCTCTACACTGGTTACCTATTAAGTTCCGTATCAATTACAAAGTATTACTATTGACTTATAAAGCTCTAAATGGTTTAGCTCCTGTGTATTTAACAGACCTTCTATCGCCCTACAATCCATCGCGCTCTTTAAGATCACAAAATTCGAGGCTTCTGGTCGTTCCTAGGATATCTAAGTCTACTAAAGGAGGGAGGGCGTTCTCACATTTATCTCCTAAACTCTGGAATAGCCTTCCTGATATTGTTCGAGACTCAGACTCGCTGTCCCAGTTTAAAACTAGATTAAAGACGCATCTCTTTAACCAAGCATTCACTTAATGCTTACCTTTTATACTACTTCTGAATCAGTTCGAATGCATTAATATTATGAACATCAGCTATGCTAATTATTTCCCATCTGTCTTTCTGCTGTTATCTCGGGACGCTAGTCCCGAGGTAAATAGCGTTCGTCAGCTCCAGTTTGTATCCAGCCTCTCACGAAGACTTCAGATGCCCCAACACCTGTGGAGAGACGACTAAACGCCGGTGGAGAGACGACTAAACGCCTGTGGAGAGACGACTCGACGCCTGTGAAGAGACGACTAAACACCGGCGATATGTTATGCCTAAATTTATACATGATTAACTAACTGTATTTTTCTTTGTACATTTCTGAAATGCACTTTCTGTAAAGCTGCTTTGAGACAATGTGTATTGTGAAAAGCGCTATACAAATAAACTTGAATTGAATTGAATTGAATCTCTCAGGGTGGAACAGCTGCACTTTAATTTTGCTGTATCCGTCATGCATGTCACACCACTTGAACATTTTGTCGATGGTTGAAAAAACATTATTCATCATATCCAGATCGCGCCACTTGAACAAAAATTGCATTTCATACAGATTGTGATGCTCGTTAGGTAGGATAACTCCAGACCGAGTGCTGCTGAGCTTTGTGTTGTCTTTACAGCAGAATATGTAAACAGAATCATTAGGCTCCTTATTAGTATGGTCACCTACCACACGGTAGCGGACATTCGGAGTTACCCCATCCCACTCTGCAGTGTACAAAGGCTCTTCGCCGCCATCATTCAGATCCTTCCAGACAAATTTGTAAAAGAGAGACCAGTCTTTTTCAGGAAATACAACGCACGGGTCTTCCTCAGGCTGGAACTCTCCTGGACCGTCAACGGTGTAGAGGATAACAACTCGTGATGGTTTGTGAAATTTGTATCCAAATACACAGTTAGTAGACATCGTGAATTCACCTTCAGTCCATTCCGAAATTTCATGGAGAAAATTGGTCAAACGGATGTGAGCGAAAGGCTTTCTTGGAGCCATAGGCAGACTTTCCAGAATCTCGCTGCTCAATCCCATCGCTTCTGGGGTTTTGGGGGAGGAGGATAAATCGTCCATGCTTATGTAGCTCATGTTTCTCTTTCTGATCTTCGTAGAACACAACTGACCCATTTATACATGCCACTGCTGCTCAGGAATGCAAGGGCGGTGCCAAAAACATCAGCTTCAAAGACTTCAAAAGTATCAAACTAACTTCAAAGTAACAAGTATCAAACTAACTTCAAACGATCGAACTAACTGTCACCATCCATCATTTTTGACAGAAGCTGTAACCGGAAGGGGCGGGAACTAAAACTATCTGTCACACATCCATCATTTTGACAGAAGCTGTAACCGGAAGGGGCGGGAGCTACAACTATCTGTAACACATCCATCATTTTTGACAGAAGCTTTAACCGGAAGGGGCGGGAACTGGGTTAAAGGTAACAGGAAGGGGCGGAACGGGGTAAAAGTTTAACAGGAAGGGGCGGGACCGGAAGGGGCGGGACGGGGTCAAAGGTAACAGGAAGGGGCGGGACCGGAAGGGGATGGACCGGAAGGGGCGGGACAAAGGCGGGGCCGGAAGGGGCGGGACAAAGGCGGGACCGGAAGGGGCGGGGCCATCAAAGTTAGCCGCGCCCACCTGTCAATCAATCATTTTGACAGGAGGTGTCTGGTTGATACTACTACCATAAGCAAACCAATAACACAGGGAATCAAGGGAGCAGGGAAACGGGATCCACACCTTCGTGGAGACCTACCTTCCTGCAAAGTTCAGTTCCAACGTTGAGCTGGGATAGAGAGCGCTTGGGACCGTTGGGATAGAGAGCGCTGGGACCGTTGGGATAGAGGGCGCTTGGACCGTTGGGATAGAGAGCGCTGGGACCGTTGGGATAGAGGGCGCTGGGACAGTTGGGATAGAGAGTGCTGGGACCGTCGGGATAGAGAGCGCTGGGACTGTCGGGATAGAGAGCACTGGGACCGTCGGGATAGAGAGCGCTGGGACCGTCGTGATAGAGAGCGCTGGGACCGTCATGATAGAGAGCGCTGGGACCGTCGTGATAGAGAGCGCTGGGACCGTCGTGATAGAGAGCGCTGGGACCGTCAGGATAGAGAGCGCTGGACCGTCGTGATAGAGAGCGCTGGGACCGTCAGGATAGAGAGCGCTGGGACCGTCGTGATAGAGAGCGCTGGGACCGTCATGATAGAGAGCGCTGGGACCGTCGTGATAGAGAGCGCTGGGACCGTCGTGATAGAGAGCGCTGGGACCGTCAGGATAGAGAGCGCTGGGACCGTCGTGATAGAGAGCGCTGGGACCGTCGTGATAGAGAGCGCTGGGACCGTCGGGAGAGAGAGCGCTGGGACCGTCGGGAGAGAGAGCGCTGGGACCGCTGGGATAGAGAGTGCTGGAACCGTCGGGATAGAGAGCGCTGGGACCGTCGGGATAGAGTGCACTGGGACCGTCAGGATAGAGAGCGCTGGGACCGTCGTGATAGAGAGCGCTGGGACCGTCGGGATAGAGAGCGCTGGAACCGTCGGTGATAGAGTGCGCTGGGACCGTCGGGATAGAGAACGCTGACTGGGACCGTTGGGATAGACGGCACTGAGACCGGCGGGATAGAGAGCGCTGGGACCACCGGGATAGAGAGCGCTGGGACCGCTGAGATAGACAGCGCTTGGTCCGTCGGGATAGAGTGCGCTGGGACCGTCAGGATAGAGAGCGCTGGGACCGTCATGATAGAGAGCGCTGGGACCGTCGGGATAGAGTGCGCTGGGACCGTCGGGATAGAGAACGCTGACTGGGACCATTGGGATAGAGAGCGCTGGGACCGTCGGGATAGAGTGCGCTGGGACCGTCGGGATAGAGAACGCTGACTGGGACCGTTGGGATAGAGAGTGCTGGGACCGTCGGGATAGAGATCGCTTGGGACCGCTGGGATAGAGAGCGCTGGGACCCCTGAGATAGAGAGCGCTGGGACCCCTAAGATAGAGAACGCTGCGACCATTGGGATAGAGTGGGTTGGGACCGTTGGGATAGAGTGAGCTGGGACCGTCGGGATAGAGAGCGCTGGGACCGTCGGGATAGAGAGCGCTGGGGCCGTCGGGATAGAGAGCGCTGGGACCGTCAGAATAGAGAGCGCTGGGACCGTCGGGATAGAGAGCGCTGGGACCGTTGGGATAGAGTGAGCTGGGACCGTTGGGATGGAGAGCGCTGGGACCGTCGGGATAGAGAGCGCTGGGACCGTTGGGATAGAGTGAGCTGGGACCGTTGGGATAGAGAGCGCTGGGACTGTCGGGATAGAGAGCGCTGGGACCGTCATGATAGAGAGCGCTGGGACCGTCGTGATAGAGAGCGCTGGGACCGTCGTGATAGAGAGCGCTGGGACCATCGTGATAGAGAGCGCTGGGACCGTCAGGATAGAGAGCGCTGGGACCGTCGTGATACAGAGCGCTGGGACCGTCGTGATAGAGAGCGCTGGGACCGTCGGGATAGAGAGCGCTGGGACCGTCGGGAGAGAGAGCGCTGGGACCGCTGGGATAGAGAGCGCTGGGACCGTCGGGATAGAGAGCGCTGGGACCGTCGGGATAGAGTGCACTGGGACCGTCGTGATAGAGAGCGCTGGGACCGTCGTGATAGAGAGCGCTGGGACCGTCAGGATAGAGAGCGCTGGGACCGTCGGGATAGAGAGCGCTGGAACCGTCGGGATAGAGTGCGCTGGGACCGTCGGGATAGAGAACGCTGAATGGGACCGTTGGGATAGAGGGCGCTGAGACCGGCGGGATAGAGAGCGCTGGGACCACCGGGATAGAGAGCGCTGGGACCGCTGAGATAGACAGCGCTTGGTCCATCGGGATAGAGTGCGCTCGGACCGTCAGGATAGAGAGCGCTGGGACCGTCATGATAGAGAGCGCTGGGACCGTCGGGATAGAGTGCGCTGGGACCGTCGGGATAGAGAACGCTGACTGGGACCGTTGGGATAGAGAGCGCTGGGACCGTCGGGATAGAGATCGCTTGGGACCGCTGGGATAGAGAGCGCTGGGACCCCTGAGATAGAGAGCGCTGGGACCCCTAAGATAGAGAACGCTGGGACCATTGGGATAGAGTGGGCTGGGACCGTCGTGATAGAGAGCGCTGGGACCGTCGTGATAGAGAGCGCTGGGACCGTCGGGATAGAGAGCGCTGGGACCGTCAGGATAGAGAGCGCTGGGACCGTCGTGATAGAGAGCGCTGGGACCGTCGGGATAGAGAGCGCTGGGACCGCTGGGATAGAGAGCGCTGGGACCGTCGGGATAGAGAGCGCTGGGACCGTCGGGATAGAGAGCGCTGGAACCGTCGGGATAGAGTGCGCTGGGACCGTCGGGATAGAGAACGCTGACTGGGACCGTTGGGATAGAGGGCGCTGAGACCGGCGGGATAGAGAGCGCTGGGACCACCGGGATAGAGAGCGCTGGGACCGCTGAGATAGACAGCGCTTGGTCCGTCGGGATAGAGAGCGCTTGGACCGTCGGGATAGAGAGCGCTGGGACCGTCGGGATAGAGAGCGCTGGGACCGTCGGGATAGAGAGCGCTGGGACCGTCGGGATAGAGAGCGCTGGGACCGCTGGGATAGAGAGCGCTGGGACCGTCGGGATAGAGAGCGCTGGGACCGTCGGGATAGAGAGCGCTGGGACCGTCGGGATAGAGAGCGCTGGGACCGTTGGGATAGAGAGCGCTGGGACCGTCAGGATAGAGAGCGCTGGGATAGAGAGCGCTGAGACCGCTGGGATAGAGAGCGCTGGGACCGTCGGGATAGAGCGCTGGGACCATCGGGATAGAGGGCGATGGGACCGTCGGGATAGAGGGCGCTGGGACCGTCAGGATAGAGAGCGCTGGGAAAGAGAGTGCTGAGACCGCTGGGATAGAGTGCTGGGACCGTCGGGATAGAGGGCGATGGGACCATCGTGATAGAGACCGCTGGGATAGAGTGCTGGGACCGTCGGCATAGAGAGCGCTGAGACCGCTGGGATAGAGAGCACTGGGACTGTCGGGATAGAGAGAGCTGGGACCATCGGGATAGAGAGCGCTGGGACCACTGGGATAGAGCGCTGGGACCGTTGGGATAGAGAGCACTAGGACCGTCGGGATAGAGAGAGCTGGGACCATCGGGATAGATCAAAACTGTATATTGTTATTCTTATTATTCAATGATGGATTGTTTTATTTCTTTGTAAATGTGTGTTTCGACAGCTTTAGTGTCCCCCTCTCTCTCTCTCTGTGTGTGTTACTTCCAGTTGTTTTAGAGAGCTGTTGTAACACCACGTGGACACTACAGTACAGTACAGTAAAACCACAAGAAAGGGTAATGTGACACACACAAGTCTGTTGGTTCATTCTCAGAAAACGTTGCTGTCTTATCATTTGAAAAAGTTACAGCTCAACTCTGAAGAAATCCTCAGGCCAGACGTGTCAGAGTCATAACAGTCATAAACACTGACAGAACAATATTCAGATTAGTAACTAATATGAGTTTATCAGAGTCTACAGCCTTCAAAAGAGCAAATTATTATTTCATTTTTGGAATTATTGTCTTTTTGAGTTCAATGATTTTCGCATCCATATGAGCAAACCGATGAAAATGCAGTTTTACTGCCCTTTACCTTCTACAAAATGTGCATCAACTGACACATTATATAATCAGACTCATTTCAGACACATTTGCACACAAAAAGTATTATTTCTGATAAATAAACTGTCTGAAACAAACATGCACTGTAATGAGGGCAACAACTACTGTGTGAAATGGCATACTGTGTGTTATAATAGAACAGAAGGCATGCATGCTGCAAAAGGCAGAATGCTAGTATTTCATCCAAACACAGTCTAATATTCACTCATAGACCTGTAGCGCCACCTACCGGGTAAAGCTTGTATATGCAGCAGTAATCAACACTACAAAATAACTCAATAAAACTACAGGGTCCATAAACCGCAGCATCAGCCAGATCAGAAATCCAACACTTCTAAAGAGCATGACTAGTAAAGCATTCTTATAAAATTGGATGAATAGAGCTTTAATGAAAGATCACTGAAACACAAGCTTAAAACCCAGAACGTCCTGTTCCATAAATGTATAAATTATTATGTATTTTTTGTATATTTAATTGAATTTAATGTATGTATTTACGTGAAACGCTTATACCATACCATATGTGTTACTTTTCTCAGCGATGATCAGGATGGACCAATCACGTGTCGAGTATAATAACTCGATGAGGATTTGAAAATATTTCTAAAGAATCCTAAAAAAAAGTCCCTTCGTATGCCAGATAACATTCCTTATAGGCTATATGTTTAAATTATTATAGTTCTAGCAATCATACAAATGTGTAAAACAAGACTGCGGCTCACTGGTGTTTGTGTGCCGCGCGTGCCCCTGAAGAATTTGACCATTGTGTCACAGTTAAAGGGGTGATGAACTGAGAAATCAAATTTCCCTTGAGCTTTTGACATCTAAGAGGTCATCATATTATAACAATATCCTGTAAGTTTCAGAACTGAAAACGTCCTTGTTAGTCCAATAAATGCTTTTATTGACACCAGCCTCAGCAAACGACTCGTTTTTGAAAGTGGGGAACTATGACATCAAAGAGGATAAAACACCACCCCCGCAGAAGAAGATCAACGCCTACTTCAACACGGCCGGTTTAGCCCCGCCCACCGATTCGCGCACGCATAGCTAAATAACATAGATGCCTACCTCGGAGCTCAAGTCCAAAGTCCGTCGCCGTTTGCGGAGCTTCAGTCGCGGAGCTCAAGTCCAAAGTCCGTCGCCGTTCGCGGAGCTTCAGTCGCGGAGCTCAAGTCCAAAGTCCGTCGCCGTTCGCGGAGCTTCAGTCGCGGAGCTCAAGTCCAAAGTCCGTCGCCGTTCGCGGAGCTTCAGTCGCGGAGCTCAAGTCCAAAGTCCGTCGCCGTTCGCAGAGCTTCAGTCGGAGCTCAAGTCAAAAGTCCCTGCAAAAGCTTCCTCTGGAGTGCATGGAAAACTTTATTTTTAATGACGTTCCACTCCAGCTGACGAGGTAAAACATTGTCCGCCTGTTCGCTTCATTTCACTGAGCAGTGGCGTGCACAGGGGGGGGGGGGGGGGGGGGGGGGGCTCAAGCCCCTGCCCCTTTTGTATCAAAATGTATTGTGCCCTTTTCTGATAATTGTAAATAATAAAAATTATTAATATTTTTATAAATATTATAATAAATAACAATACAATTACGCACAATTGCCACTCAAAATAATAATACAAACAAATATTATATATAAAAAAAAGTTTTGGCGGAGAAGTGGTAGGCGGAGTTTCCTTTGCAGCGCCTCATACGCATTTAACGGTTCTGGTAGGCGCTACGCAGCAGAGCTCGCGCGAGTCTTCAAACTACACGAGCAGCAGGTAACAGATAATTACATTTATCTTACCATCACCATGCTACTCTAAAAGTTGCGGCAGCACGCGAGTCTTGATTGTTACATACACCTTGTGATGCACTCTTGGACACATCCTCAGTGATAGTACCTGGGGTCATAGGGGGTTTCGGGTCTTTCAACTTCAGACCTCCTCACCCAGGCGACCCGACCGGGAGGAGGAGTGATCAGTTCCCGGCCTGTGTCCAAGAAGCGTTCGCCCACAGTTTGTCCCTCCTGATCCACAGCCATCGTGAGGCTTTTTCCAGCAGCACGCGAGTCAGCACGCGAGTAGCACGCGAGTCTTAACTATAATAAAAGTATAACTCGATATCAGACGAGATTTCTGAGTGATAATGTAATTCGTTTTTATCCACGGAATAAAAGTGCAAGGTGAAATGCATCTAACGTTAGTTAAATGAAATCTTAAGTCCATGTCCAACGTGTAAGGAACTTATATCTTTGATTTCATAGTAACGCTTTACAATAAGGTTCATTTGTTCATTACTCATTTATGAACTAATGAACTAACCATGAGCAACACATTTGTTACTGTATAGGCCTATATTTTAGTTAAAGGGACACTCCACTTTTTTTGGATATAGGCTCATTTTACAACTCCCCCATAGTTAAACAGTTGAGTTTTACCGTTTTCGAATCCATTCAGCTGATTTTCTGATATTTAGAAGAATGTCTGCTTACTGATATTCTTCTAAATATCAGAAAATCAGCTGAATGGATTCGAAAACTGTAAAACCCAATTGTTTAACTCTCTGGGGGAGTTGTAAAATTAGCCTATTTCCAAAAAAAGTGGAGTATCCCTTTAATAATACAACTGTTAATTGGTATTATGTCACAGTCAGTGCATTAACTAATGATAACAAAAACATCTTTTAATTATTAATTATGTTTTAGTAAATGCTGAAATTAATATTAACTAAGATTAATAAATGCTGTAGAAGTGCAGTTCATTATTAGCTAATGCTAACTAATTTAACTAATGAAACCTTATTGTAAAGTGATACTGATTCTTGATAGCTAACAGTGTCTTTCATACATATAATACATACATAAAATTTACAACATCAACAAAACTAAAAAATAATTTTCCATAATTACCTTCTTGATTCTCTGTTTTGTTTGGTAAAGTAAATAATATTTAGTAATATTATCATAATTTCCCTATTTTCATTTGATGTGTTATGCATTCTAATAATTGTATCAACATATTTTCTTAGAATGTCAAGAAAAAAAAAAAAATCAGGGAACTCTCTGATGCAGCCAAAGGAAGCATCCCTCTCACAAATTGGCTGAAAAGAGAATAAAAATGCAGGTACTGTTAAAAAAAAATAAAAAAAAAAATTAGTGCCCTTTTTGGTCCCTCCGCCCCTGCCCCTGAAGAGGTCTGTGCACGCCACTGTCACTGAGGATTGTTTTGTAAACAAGACTGGATTTGCAGAGCGATTAAGAGTAAAGAACGGTGCTGTGCCGTCTATATTGGATCTGACAGGAATTATGCAACACCTGGACTCTGGGTCGAACATGTATGGGCGAATCATTCCGGTTGCCATTTTACAACATTGGACGTTTTCAAAACAATTTCCCCCAAGTGCATCAACGGGTAAGTTGAAACTCATTATAATATGCAAAACTGATATCCACTCACAGCAGTGGGCGTTTACTTCCAAGTCTTCAGTGCGAGACGCCCATAAAAACCGAGCGTTTTTCAGCTAGGCTCAAAACTAGGGTAGAAAATAGCCTATTACTTATTCATTTTGATGTTTTTGAATGCAAAAACCAAGCGAACGTCATATGTTTACCTCAGACAACAATATAATAAGATTTAAAAAGCCAGTTCATGACCCCTTTAAGGCTGATTTAAAGCTGCAGTCCGTAGCTTTTTTGGGTTAAAAATGATCCAAAATAAATTTGAACAAATACATAACCAGCCAGTGTTCAAAACTATCTACTTGCCTTAGCTTGATTCAAAGCGGTAAGCTTGTAATAATGTTTTTAATTCCAGTGTGTCACGTTTCAGTGTGTTTGAGTTATGTTTTGAGATCTTGTTTCCCCCTGTCTTTGTGGTTTTTGGTTTAGTCCTGTTAAGTTTTCCCGCTCCTCGTTTGTGTTCAGTTTTATCACCTGTGTTCTGTTAATTATTCTATTATTCCATGTGTATTTAAAGGGATAGTTCACTTTGAAATTAATTTTTGATATGTTTTAGCTTACCTCAAGGGCATCCAAGATGTAGGTGTCTTTGTGGCCACAGTATTTTCAATTTTGATATTTTTAGGTCAAACCGTTCTTGTCTGTCAGTCATATAATGCAGGCAATAGGGAACCACCTTAAAAAGCATACACAGAGAAGTCCAAATTAAATATGATTTAATGACTCGTAAACGTAAGTACACATTGATGACCTAAGACACGAAACGAGTGGTTTTTGTGAGAAAACGAACAGTATTTATATAGTTTTTACCTCTTGTAAACACAGCCACGTCCAAGTGATCTGAGATCGCGAGCGCTTCGGTCTTTTCCGGAAAGCACCGGAAGTGAAACCTCGCGCGTGTACGTCACTCATTGTTTACACAGAACAGAGATTGTAGGTAAGACTGCTAATTAAAAGGGTACTAATTTGCGCTTATCCGGGATGTTTAAACCGTCGTAAATGAAAACAATTACAAAAAAATAAAAAATAAAACAATTGTATGAGTGACGTACACGCGCGAGGTTTCACTTCCGGTGCTTTCCGGAAAAGACCGAAGCGCTCGCGATCTCAGATCACTTGGACGTGGCTGTGTTTACAAGAGGTAAAAACTATATAAATACTGTTCGTTTTCTCACAAAAACCACTCGTTTCGTGTCTTAGGTCATCAATGTGTACTTACGTTTACGAGTCATTAAATCATGTTTAATTTGGACTTCTCTGTGTATGCTTTTTAAGGTGGTTCCCTATTGCCTGCATTATATGACTGACAGACAAGAACGGGTTGACCTAAAAATATCAAAATTGAAAATACTGCGGCCACAAAGACACCTACATCTTGGATGCCCTTGAGGTAAGGTAAAACATATCAAAAATTAATTCCAAAGTGAACTATCCCTTTAAGCCCTGTGTTTTCCCTGAGTGTTTGTCGATCGTCGTCAATGTATGGTTGTATGTTAACCCTGAAGTCCTGGAGTTCTGTTCTTTTGTTCTCGGATGTTATCTCTTTTGTTTAATAAATCTATTATATTGAAGCCCTTGTCCTGGTCTTCAGCTACCTGCAGCAACCCTGACAGAACGATCGACCTTAAAGAAGATGGAGAGCTGGAAGCAGGCCTTCGTGGGAACCCGGATGGCCATATTTCGCGGGACCCGTGGAGGTCGTAGTAGGGGATGTGATCGAGTTCTGGTGGTCCCGAGTCCAGCATGGCCTGAGCCCATTGCATGCCCGCCAAAGCCTGAGCCCATTGCATGCCCGCCAGAGCCTGACCCTTTTGACGACCTTCCTGTGCTTCTTCCCCCGGAAACCGTCCAGCCAGAGCCCGTCGCCTGCCCGCCAGAGCCTGAGCCCATTGCATGCCCGCCAGAGCCTGAGTCTGACCCTTATGTTGACCTTCCTGAGCTTCTTCCCCCGTAGACCGTCCAGCCAGAGACCGTCCAGCCAGAGACCGTCCAGCCAGAGACCGTCCAGCCAGAGACCGTCCAGCCAGAGACTGTCCAGCCAGAGACCGTCGCCTGTCCGCCAGAGCATGAATCCAGTTCCGAGTCCCATGATGTGCTGGCCCCGTCCAGTTCCGAGTCCCCTGATGTGCTGGCCCCGTCCAGTTCCGAGTCCCCTGATGTGCTGGCCCCGTCCAGTTCCGAGTCCCCTGATGTGCTGGCCCCGTCCAGTTCCGAGTCCCCTTATGTGCTGGCCCCGTCCAGTTCCGAGTCCCATGATGTGCTGGCCCCGTCCAGTTCCGAGTCCCATGATGCGCCAGAGCCAGAGCCAGAGCCCGTTGACCCAGAGCCAGAACCCGTTGACCCAGACCCAGCGCCCGTTGACCCAGACCCAGCGCCAGAGCCCGTTGACCCAGACCCAGCGCCAGAGCCCGTTGACCCAGCGCCCGTTGACCCAGCGCCAGAGCCCGTTGACCCAGCGCCAGAGCCCGTTGACCCAGACCCAGAGCCCGTTGACCCAGACCCCGCTGACCCAGCGCCCGTAGATGTCAAGTCTGTTTCCGTTCCTGAACCTGTCCTTCTCCCCAAGAAAATTTTGGGGGGGGGGCTATACGCCTTCGCCGTGGCCGGCCAAAGATCCACGGAGGCCCGGAAAAATAACACCGCCGTGGCCACCTGAAGGGTCTTCACCGCCGTGGCCACCTGAAGGGTCTTCACCGCCGTGGCCACCTGAAGGGTCTTCACCGCCGTGGCCACCTGAAGAGCCTGCACCGCCATGGCCATCCGAAGGGTCCTCACCGCCCTGGACGCCCGAGGGTCCCACAGCTCCGCCCTGGACGCCCGAGGGTCCCACAGCTCCGCCCTGGACGCCCGAGGGTCCCACAGCTCCACCCTGGACGCCCGAGGTTCAGCCTGCACCGTCATGGCCACGCCCACAGCCTGCACCGTCGTGGCCACGCCCACAGCCTGCTCTGCCTTGGCCACGCCCACAGCCTGCTCTGCCTTGGCCACGCCCACAGCCTGCTCCGCCCTGGCCACGCCCACATCCTGCTCCGCCCTGGCCACGCCCACAGCCTACTCCGCCGTGGCCACGCCCACAGCATGCTCCACCCTGGAGGCTTCCCGGACCTGCACCATGCCCTCGTCAGCCTCCAGGGCGCCCACCCTCCCACCCCTTTGGATGTTATAAGGCGCGAGGACGCGCCTTCGGGGAGGGGGGAGGTACTGTCACGTTTCAGTGTGTTTGAGTTATGTTTTGAGATCTTGTTTCCCCCTGTCTTTGTGGTTTTTGGTTTAGTCCTGTTAAGTTTTCCCGCTCCTCGTTTGTGTTCAGTTTTATCACCTGTGTTCTGTTAATTATTCTATTATTCCATGTGTATTTAAGCCCTGTGTTTTCCCTGAGTGTTTGTCGATCGTCGTCAATGTATGGTTGTATGTTAACCCTGAAGTCCTGGAGTTCTGTTCTTTTGTTCTCGGATGTTATCTCTTTTGTTTAATAAATCTATTATATTGAAGCCCTTGTCCTCGTCTTCAGCTACCTGCAGCAACCCTGACACAGTGGTACTGGTGGATTTCTGCAGGAAATTTGAGTCTTTGCGTCATTATGCAAATTATCACACAGAACTTGCAGTGCGCTGCGATTTTTATGTTGCTAAGCAACGACCGAGTTAGCTGTCCTGTCAGTCTAATCGAGAGCGCTCTAAATAAAACTTTGGTGACAAGGGGCGCTTTTTCCGCACAAAGTTAAAAAAAAAGGCACCTCTCACTGCAAAAAAACACATTAGGTGTGTATCGGTGTATCGGTGCCTTATACTTCTGCGTCGGACCTACGCCGGAGCCTCTATGTTGTAGGCGTTGGTTTTCATTTATACTTCTGCATCGTTGTCCACGTTGACGTGCAATTACACATGCAGAGGGAGCATGTGAAACCTACGGAAGCGGGTCTAGCAGACCAATCACAGCGCTTGCGGTCCATATAGAATTGACTTTCTCTCTCTCTCTCTCTCTCTCTCTCTCTCTCTCTCTCTCTCTCTCTCTCTCTCTCTCTCTCTCTCTCTCTCTCTCTCTCTCTCTCTCTGTGTGTGTGTGTGTGTTAGAGTAAGTGTGTATGTGTGTGAGTGTGTGTGTGAGTTTGTGTGTGAGTGAGTGAATGAGTGATGTTGTCCTACAAACAATGTTCATATTAAAAGCTATTACATTACATTCTAATATTGTAACAACCCTTATAGTCTAAAAACATAAAATAGAGTTAAAATCATTAAAAATGACTAAAAACAGAAGCACAGACGGAGGAACATGCATTCACTCATCTGAGAATATTACCCTAGTCACTTTACATAGTAGACTCCATCATCTACCGTCCAGAGTCCAGAGACAACTCCATCATCTCCCGTCCGACTCCATCATCTCCCATCGAGAGTCAACTCCATTATCTCTCGTCCAGAGTCAACTCTATCATCTCTCGTCCAGAGTCAACTCCATCATCTCTCGTCCAGAGTCAACTCCATCATCTCCCGTCCAGAGTCAACTCCATCCTCTCCCGTCCAGAGTCAACTCCATCATCTCCCGTCCAGAGTCAACTCCATCATCTCCCGTCCAGAGTCAACTCCATCATCTCCCATCCAGAGTCAACTCCATCATCTCCCGTCCAGAGTCAACTCCATCATCTCCCGTCCAGAGTCAACTCCATCATCTCCCGTCCAGAGTCAACTCCATCATCTCTCATCCAGAGTCAACTCCATCATCTCTTGTCCAGAGTCAACTCCATCATCTCTCGTCCAGAGTCAACTCCATCATCTCTCATCCAGAGTCAACTCCATCATCTCCCATCTCTCGTCCAGAGTCAACTCCATCATCTCCCGTCCAGAGTCAACTCCATCATCTCCTGTCCAGAGTGCAGAGACGACTTTATCATCTCCTGTCCAGAGTGCAGAGATGACTTTATCATCTCCTGTCCAGAATCCATAGTAGATTCCATCATCTCCAGTCCAGAGTCCATAGAGGACTTCATTATCTCCCGTCCAGAATCCATAGTGGACTCCATCATCTCCAGTCCAGAGTGGACTCCATCATCTCCTGTCCAGAGGCCATAGAGGACTCCATCATCTCCTGTCCAGTGTGCAGAGACGACTTTATCATCTCCCGTCCAGAGTCCATAGAGGAATCCATCATCTCCCGTCCAGAGACCATAGAGAACTCCATCATCTCCAGTCCAGAGTCAAAAGAGGACTCCATCATCTCCAGTCCAGAGACCATAGTGGACTCCATCATCTCCCGTCCAGAGTCCAGAGATGACTCCATCATCTCCCGTCCAGAGTCCATAGAGAACTCCATCATCTCCAGTCCAGAGTCAAAAGAGGACTCCATCACCTCCAGTCCAGAGTCCATAGTGGACTCCATCATCTCCCGTCCAGAGTCCATAGAGAACCCCATCATCTCCAGTCCAGAGTCAAAAGAGGACTCCATCATCTCCAGTCCAGAGTCCATAGAGGACTCCATCATCTCCAGTCCAGAGTCAAAAGAGGACTCCATCATCTCCCGTCCAGAGTCCATAGAGGACTCCATCATCTCCAGTCCAGAGTCAAAAGAGGACTCCATCATCTCCAGTCCAGAGTCCATAGTGGACTCCATCATCTACCGTCCAGAGTCGAGAGATGACTCCATCATCTCCCGTCATGAGTCCATAGAGAACTCCATCATCTCCAGTCCAGAGTCAAAAGAGGACTCCATCATCTCCAGTCCAGAGTCCATAGTGGACTCCATCATCTACAGTCCAGAGTCCATAGTGGACTCCATCATCTACCGTCCAGAGTCCAGAGATGACTCCATCATCTCCCGTCCAGAGTCCATAGAGAACTCCATCATCTCCAGTCCAGAGTCAAAAGAGGACTCCATCATCTCCAGTCCAGAGTCCATAGTGGACTCCATCATCTCCCGTCCAGAGTCCATAGAGAACTCCATCATCTCCAGTCCAGAGTCAAAAGAGGACTTCATCATCTCCAGTCCAGAGTCCATAGAGGACTCCATCATCTCCAGTCCAGAGTCAAAAGAGGAATCCATCATCTCCCGTCCAGAGTCCATAGAGGACTCCATCATCTCCAGTCCAGAGTCAAAAGAGGACTCCATCATCTCCCGTCCAGAGTCCATAGAGAACTCCATCATCTCCCGTCCAGAGTCCATAGAGAACTCCATCATCTCCCATCAAGAGTCCATAGAGAACTCCATCATCTCCAGTCCAGAGTCAAAAGAGGACTCCATCATCTCCCGTCCAGAGTCCATAGAGAACTCCATCATCTCCAGTCCAGAGTCCATAGTGGACTCCATCATCTGCCGTCCAGAGTCCATAGAGGACTCCATCATCTCCCGTCCAGAGTCCATAGAGAACTCCATCATCTCCCGTCCAGAGTCCATAGAGAACTCCATCATCTCCCGTCCAGAGTCCATAGTGGACTCCATCATCTCCCGTCCAGAGTCCATAGAGGACTCCATCATCTCCCATCCAGAGTCCATAGAGAACTCCATCATCTCCCGTCCAGAGTCCATATAGAACTCCATCATCTCCCGTCCAGAGTCAAAAGAGGACTCCATCATCTCCCGTCCAGAGTCCATAGAGAACTCCATCATCTCCAGTCCAGAGTCCATAGTGGACTCCATCATCTCCCGTCCAGAGTCCATAGAGGACTCCATCATCTCCCGTCCAGAGTCCATAGAGAACTCCATCATCTCCCGTCCAGAGTCCATAGAGGACTCCATCATCTCCAGTCCAGAGTCAAAAGAGGACTCCATCATCTCCCGTCCAGAGTCCATAGAGAACTACATCATCTCCCGTCCAGAGTCCATAGAGGACTTCATCATCTCCCGTCCAGAGTCAATAGAGAACTCCATCATCTCCCGTCCAGAGTCCATAGAGGACTTCATCATCTCCAGTCCAGAGTCCATAGAGGACTTCATCATCTCCAGTCCAGAGTCCATAGAGGACTTCATCATCTCACCCGCTGTACCTTTCACCCACTCAGATAAGGTCCCCACTGTTGTTCAGTTTCTACTTAAGGACACAAACTGGTACTGAAATAAACTAGCCAAATCTGACCATTCCTAAGGTCAGAGGTCCTGTCCCATATGTTCCTGAAACGTCACGCACAAGCACGTACACACATATACTTTTACACATTGAATAGGTTCAATCCCTTATGATATCTGTTAGGAGAAAATGACTATTAAAATTTCTACAAGACTCGTTTGAAAAACGATTAATTTCATTGACTCAGAGTCGACTCTTACTTTTGAAAGACAATAACTTTATATACGGTGCAGTTTCAGATTTAAAACTTTGCAGGATGTTTTCATTCACTTAGAGCTATGTTATACATTACATGAAAGATCATTTTCAAAAATCCAGAATAGGGCTTTGTAAGTTTTCAGATCTTATACATGCACAAACAGCTACGTAACACACTAAAGAAAAAGGAAAACAAGAAAATGCATCATATGACACCTTTAATACATTCATACAAATGTAATAACTATTATTAAAATCATGTTTACACTCAAGCTTCCATTGCTTGTTTTCCAAAAGCTAGCATGAACCTTTTTTTTCCTCATAATTATGAAAAATTTATATTTCATTAGTCTTTGTCTCCCTCTGCTGGTTCAACACAAACACATTCAGGCTCTATATTTTCTCTAACAAAACTCTAACCTTTATACTAGTTTAAAGGTGAACTTGGTAACTTTTTTAACTTAATAAAGCTGTCTAGAAATCATTTGGATGGTTAAACAACCTGTTCTGGTGATATTGGTGACTTTCCTAGCTCCCCCCAGCGTTCCCAGGCGGAAAACCAACCTTGCAACATGGGGACTAACGTCCCAGCAAAATGAAAATAGGAAGTCTCGTGAGAAGCGAGACGAGAACGAGAACGAGCGAGAAACACGAACTGCTTTACGGGTTGATAACAGAATACAAAATGTACATGTCAATGTTCTATGATAATGTGTATGATGTATTACCCACCTCGGTAGACAGCTCCGCAAGTAAAGTTGGCCGGCTCCGATAATAACAAATGCACGTGAGCAGCGGTAGAACGGGGAGAAGGGTGCCGTAAGTAAGTTTTTTTTTTACGATAGTGTTGTGAAATATACGGCCCACAGCTGTAGGGGGAGCTCGTGGGGAAAACATGCGACAACAAAAGGGAATATCAGCGAAGAAGACTAGATGTTGCCGAATTCTGCTTTAAGTTTATACTGTGCATTTATACAAATACAATCTATGAATGAGAAACTGTAATTCGCTGTGAAATAAAAGGTGTTTCACTGCCGCCTCATCAGGTCTGTCAGAGGATCGTTGAAATGTAAATGAAGTCTTAATTTATAACAGTGAAGTCACTGTATCTTCAGTCTCTGTTGATTCTGTTGACTGTGAGGCCCCGTTTACACGAAGGGAAAACGCAGATATTTCCCTGCGGTTTGGCCTCTCGTTTAACACGAAAACCCCGTTTTTATCACAGAAAACGATTATTTCTAAAAACTCCGGCCAAATTGGAGATTTCTGAAAACGCCGGTTATGTGTTGCCGTGTCAACTGGGAAAAACGGGGTTTTAGGTTCTCTCGTGTCGATTCTGAGGATTCTGATTGGCTTTATCCTTCTCCCTACACTGAAAATATTCGTTTCTCTAAATACCCGGCTATGTGTAAACGTAGCCTGAGTCTCTGTAGTGGATCCTTATTCACTATCAGATGATCATCAGAAGATCAGGGGCCGTATTCACAAAGAATTTTAAGGCTAAAAGTAGCTCCTAACTGGCGAATTTAGGAGCAACTCCTAAAAATAATGGGCGTGTCACTCCTCTCATTATGGGAATTGAGAAAAATGCCTGCTTCGTGGGGCTGTACAAGTCGCCACACAATTGAAAACAGGTCTCGGGAAATTACCTTTCACAAACAAGACTGATTTTTTTATTTTTTTTATTTGGTCATTATACAATTAGTAATAGTGACAATCGGTTGATAAATGTAAACGTTATTATCGATTTTATCCAGGAAAAACCACAGCTCACCCGTTTACTTGCATTTGTTTACAGCGCAGTCTTGCCCTACGCAAAATGGCGGACACGTTGACGTATCGCAGCAATGTTCCAAAGCGGCCAATAGGGCGTCTATTTATTTATTTATTATGTCCAACAGTGCCATGGCAACCAGCACAGTGAAGAACCAGGCCAACAGTGCCATATGCCTTATTCACAGCAGCGCCATCTTTGATTTTTAATGAGAATGAAAGCGAGGCTGTGAGGGATAGACATGCATCTCTTCAATGGGCTGTACTGTTATTTAATGTGTTTTCGTTTTATTCTGCTCATGAAACACTGGAAAAATATCTTTCCAAGAAATTTCAGTAGACAAAAAACTCCCGACAATATAAGCTGTGGAAAACTGTAAGTAATCTAGGAGCTTTATTCAGCTTTTTACAGCGGATGCCATTAGAAACACGGTAAGTCTATCCCTCAACAGCCTCACTTTCATAACTGTCATGGCGCTGCTCTGAATAAGGTCTATGGCAACCAGCACAGTGAAGAACCTGGCAGGTGCTACAGATAGAAAAATCACAATGGGACATCCGACACACATGCTGGACTTGAAGCGGCTGAGATCAATACTTACGCAGAAGCCAGTTTGCCCTTCAAGCTCGAATCCTGCTTTTTATTCACCCTCACATCCTCAGTAACATCTGCAAAGGGAAAGATTAAAATGTCTTTGCAGAGATTACTACAACACACCCACCCACGTGTTTGGTGTATTTTACAAACCTTTTCATGACTGAATCTATATCTGCACAGTGTTTTAGTCTGCATGCTTTTAAAATAAATACCATGAATGTCATGCATTGGAGAACACTGCAATAGTGTCAATTATAGTCATACACATTTCTCTGTCCGTCACTGCTCTTAGATGATCTGCAATTGAACTAGTTTGTGATGAGTCACATGGACCGATATCATAAGAGCTTTCGAGCAAACTTAGGGTGCTGTTCCACATTGTTAGCTATAGCTACATCTGTCCTTGTTCTGCTCACACAAGTTCAAAAGACGCAACAACGTTAATTAATTTATTGGCTTGAACTCTAGGTGGGTCATTCTATGAAAATGGTGGCTTTTTGAACAGACAACTTTCAAAAAACGTAATTCTTTTTTATACCAAAACTTAGTCAGATAATAGTTAACCTCTTAACATTATAAAATCAACTTAATAATAGCTTAATGCATATTGATTTTATTACTAGGCCTACATTACATATATCCTTGTGCTGCCTTTCTGTCACTGGTGTTACCTATATTTTAGATGACAATTCAGGCTTTCCAGAATGTAATTTGAACATTTAATTTGCATACGTAAGACAGAAAAATTTATAATATTAAGAAATTGTCTTGATTAGTAATTTACTTTAACCAGGTATGTGTAAAATTCTATTGTGTCAAGTCACCTTTATTTATATATCACTTTTTACAATACAAATTGTTTTAAAGCAGCTTCACAGAGATAACAGGAAAATAATGTTGTAATAGTATTGTTAAATTCAAAATTAAATGTTAAATGTCCCCAACTAAGCAAGCCAAAAGCCAATGGCGACAAAGGCGAAGAGAGGCGAAAAAGGCAACAGTGGCAAGGAACCAAAACTCCATCAGGTGACAGAATGGAGAAAAAAACATGGGAGAACCCAGGCTCAGTCGGGGGGCCAGTCCTCTTTTGGCCAACGAAAGAACAGTGTATGATTATGATTTAGGCAGCATAATGTCAGGAGTCAGATGTGATCAGAACTTTCACTATATTTATCCAGTTCATCTGGTTGGGTCGGAGTCATCACGCCAGTGTGGAGATGAGTGTGTTGCGGTGTCCATGAGGCCTTCAGTGTTGATGGGGCTGGCACTTCAGGGATGCGTTGTCGTCGTGTCCAGGTGATGGTCCTTCCTCAGATCTGGATATGGCCTGGATCCGGCGGTTTGCGGTAAACCTCGAGATAAACAGAGAAACTAATATTAGCGTAGACGCCATCCTTCTAATGATGTACAAAGTACATCGGAATTATGGAAAGTGTTCCCGGTTCTGGCTGATCTAAACTACGCAGCCTAACATTGAATTATAGAAATCTATAATGTGTTATGTGTATGCTAAGCCAAAGATCTTTTTTTAGTCTAGATTTAAACTGACAGACTGTGTCTGCTTCCCGGACCATGTTAGGAAGATTGTTCCAAAATTTTGGAGCTAAATAGGAAAAGGATCTACCGTCAGCCGTCGATTTAGATATTCTAGGTATTAACGTCTATTTTCTTATAATGCGTTAAGAGCTCGCTCAAGTACTGGGGAGCTAAACCATTTGGTGCTTTGTAAGTAATCAGCAATATTTTAAAATGTATACGATGTTTAATAGGCAGCCAATGCAGTGTTGACAGAACCGTGCTAATAGTCATACTTCCTGATGGTCATACTTCCTGGTTCTGGTAAGAACTCTAGCGGCTGCGTTTTGGACGAGCTGTAGTTTGTTTTTTAACGCGTGCAGGGCAACCACCCAGTAGAGCATTAAAATAATCTAGCCTTGAGGTCATGAACGCATGAACTAATTTTTCCGCATTTGTCCGTGAGAGCATATGACGTAATTTAGATATAATTTTAAGATGGAAAAATTCGGTTTTACAGATACTAGACATGTGACTTTCAAATGGAAGATTGGTATCAAGACTTAACAGAGCGGCCTGTAATTGACTAATTCTGTAGGATCAAGTTGCGTTTTTTTTAACAAGCGGTTTAATCATAGCCAGCTTAAAGGTTTTTGGTATGTATCCTAGAGACAAAGATGAATTAATGATATTTAGAAAAGGATTTATGACCTCTGGAAGTATTTCTTTCAATAGTTTAGGGTCTAACATACACGTTGGCGATTTACATGAATTAACAAGTTTGCAAAATTCTTCCTCTCCTATAGCAACAAATGAATCTAAATGTCCCTCCTGTAGACTACAATGCACTCCCTGATGCGCTACTGTAGTAGACGTTGCATAGTTATAATTTTGTCCCTGATATTATAGATCTTATAATTGAAGTTCATAAAGTCATTACTGCTGTGTTTTTTTGGAAACTACTGGGCTTGAAGCTTTCTTTTTCGTTAGTTTAGCCACTTGTTCAAATAAATACCTAGGATTATGTTTATTTTCTTCTAATAGGGTTGAAAAAATAATCAGTTCTAGCATCTTTTAAGGCCTCTTTGTAAGCAATCGAGCTCTCCTTCCATGAAATCCATGTGACATTTTTCTATTTCTACCATTGTGTTTTATGTTGTAACATTAGAAATAATTGAGGTTGAGTGATCAAAAATTGAATAATAATATCCTTAAAATACTTACTAATGAATGTAGCAACAGTTAGGTAGATACAAAAACCATATTCTATGAAACTGGGCAACTCTGGTGTTACTGCATGACATATTGGTGTTCTGGCATCAGTGTCACAATGTGAAACCAATGACATAACATACATTTATTTCAAACTAATTTATCAATTTAAATTAATATTTTAACAATTTCAGATTTCATAAAATGTGTTAATTTAATATGAACAATACATTTGTATTTGTGGTTGTGCAAGGAGGGCGTGGTCTAGCGAAGTCTGTGACAGGACAGAAGATTGGAAGACAGGTGCGGCGTAAGAGACTCAAGTGCAAATGACAAACACCTGTGTGTGGTTTCAGTGATTGCTGTGGAGAGACAGTAAAAGCCATGACAAAACAGCAGGAGAAGGAGATTACTGGCAATCGGGTGAATGTGCTGGAGAGCTGCCGTTCCAGTGATGTGTTGGAATACTGAGTTTATTTTAACATTTGGCATCAAGCTTTTCCTCAATATGGATTTGGACTCGCTTAAATATGCGGAATTGCAGCGCCTCGCTAAAGAATTTGGAATTAAAGCAAATATGAAGGTATAAGTTATGCAGTGCTGTTTGCATGTTGCCAACCTATGTGTAACTTTTCTTGAATGATTAAATAATTGCATTAAATGCATATATTTTAGGATTAGAACTTTGTGGCTGTATGTTTTCTATTTTCTAAATGCTCGATTTGAATAGCTTTTAGGCTGAAAAACTATTGAAAACTTTAAAAAACAAAGCACTTCTCAAAACGGCGACAGCAGCAGACATCGGAAAATGTGAGTAATATCTTTGTTTGTCAAACATGATCTGTTCGAAATGTGAAGATTTGTAATGACAGAAGCAACACTGCATTGTTTGCAGGGGAATGTAGCCGACGACACTATAAAATGAAAGCCATAAATCTAAACAAGTTATGTTTTAAATTTAAACTTGATATCACAAAAATGTAAGTTCCCTTGATTGCTTGGCGTAAAAATAATAGCCACCGGGTTCCATTGAATTTAATAGTATGCATTCTGCTTATAATAAATTTCTATCCAAATATCACTTCTGTCACTAAATATGGAACCTTGACTCAGACCTTTGAGAGTGTTTTGTCAAGATTAGAAAATTGAGATATCTTTTTTATTCTTTTGGGCATCATCTTTCATTCTTTTGGGCATCATCTTTCAGAGTACAGTTTCTATGCTAACTACGTCCAATTTCAAACCGGTTTTCACAGGATGAATTCTGAGTTCATAAGCTTTCAAATGATACCCAATTTATGATAAACTGCTAAAATATGTAATACAAATGTATAAATGTAATACTTTTTAGAGGATAATATTATTTTAACTATTGACAAAAACTGTGTTTTATGAACTTTTACTATTAAAAAAAAAAAGTTAATTAAAAGTGTGTGCGTCGACTTTGACAAAGGTCAGAAACTCCTGTAATGTAGATGCATCTTGTCAAATTCATAATTTGATTGAAAAAAAAAAAAAAAAAAAAAGCTTGTAGAAATTTGATTATGTTCTGGAAAACAGACAGAAGATCTGTCGATGTGCATTTGATCGTCGTTTGTGTTCAGATGTTCAGTAGCGGTCATGAGCACGGAGAGTTTACTCTTGTCAACGGTTCCCTTTACATACCTTTGAATGCAAAACTCTGCAGTGTCACTTTATTTCGACATTGTCTAATAATGGCAATGGTTTTTGGGCTACAGATGGCAGAAATAATGCTTGTCTCTTCAGTTTGTTGCAAAGATAGCCTAACTAATTATGATAAGTCACTTAAATTATATTGAACACATTTTGTAATGTATCTATATAATAGTACTACACAATTAATCATATCGCAGTCGCGATGTCAAGCCTATGCCATTATATGATGCAAAATGCTGCGATTTTATATGAAATAGCCTAAATAAATTAGGGCTATTAAACAGTATCTGTTAATTTTCTGTCATCATTTGGCTAGTGTTACATGATCCCGCTCTTATTTATGCAAGTATCATGCATGTGCACAAGACCGCACGCCAGAATACAGTTCTCTTTCGCGCTTGAACGAACAATAGCACACAATTATGCCAAAATGTTGTTTTGTGGACTATCTTCATAACATAAGAGCAGTCTTATGATGGAAGGAAGGAAAGATAGGCCTAAGGATAGGAATGAAGGAAAGAGTTGTGACTCATTAGAGAATGAGGCGCGTGTGAGATCCGCGTCTGTCAGCAGCGGCTGCTCTTAAAGGGACAGCACACAATAGCCACTAATTATCTCTCTTGGTAAAGTTAATCAAAGGACAAAGGGAACAGAGAACACTCACTGCTCTTAACTAAGGACATTTTGTAACTTTAATAAAGATTAGTCATTACATATATATATATATATATATATGTATGCAGCACAGACTGTTTGATAACTTTATTTAATTTATGTATATGTCCTACCTGTTAGACAAAGTTATATTTTTTTGAAGTCTAATAAAGGTTTAAATTGATAGTTTTCAATTGTAATGACGGTATCACTGTGATGTGGGATGGCTATAATTAATATTCAAAATTGTGGGGTGGGGCATTTTTTTTATCCAGACATCAATGGCTTCTTGATCATTGTAGGTGTTATCAATCATTTAGTAGTTGTTGCTGGTTGGAGTTGATAAATGCACATTTCAGCATGATCACTAATCTGGGTGTGCATTTTCCTTGAGAACCAAGCAAGTTGACTCATGAAACCATTTATTATATCGCAATATTGACCTCAATCGCAATATGGCATTTTCCCCAAATCGTGCAGCCCATATTTATGGCCTATATGATCCATACTAACTACCTTGAAAGTAAAGTATCCAATGAAAAAAAACTATTAAGATTATTCATTTTAGGTAAATATTTCTATTAGTACTTTTACTTGAGTACAGTTTTTGGATACTCTACCAACCTCTGCTCCCCACCTGTAACTGCTCAGGTATACACGAGCATATCTACAGAACAGATATTTTGTTAGAAGACCCAGGACTAGATGGAGGGATTATCTCCACACTGGTCTGGGAACGCCTCTGAATCCCCCGTCAGAGCTGGTTAATGTGGCTCGGGAAAGAGAAGTTTGGGGTCCCCTGCTGGAGCTGCTGCCCCCGCGACCCGACCAAAGATAAGCGGATGAAGATCTTTTATTCTAATCTAGAAACATTATGTAATTTTTAAATGAGACTGAAGAAAGGCAGGCACAAAAGGAAAGCCGAATGGACTCCGAGAAGGAAAGGTGCTCTTAGCCAAGAAAACACAGACTCTGATTCCACATGAGATCTCTATTAAAGAAGATACTATGGAGAAAGCATTAGAATCTGGGAAAACCAATCCAGACTCTGAAGATGCTTCTACACAGCAAAGTGTGAAAGGCGAGGCTTGAAGAATTATACTCCATTTCAAGTTCCTGTAATATTCAAATGTCAGTTTCTTGTTTTGGATGCCGTTCCGGCTGAGCTCATTTAAGATTTAGAACCAAATATTCTGAGCTCTGCCCTTCAGTAATGAATTTGCAAATCTCCATTTCCCAGATTTAAAGAAATCCTGTGAGGTTCATTTCAAAAAGTTTGAGTCAATCGATTCTAATGTGCAAAGGATGAACAAAGAAATAGAGGTGCTCAAGGAGTCAATTCAGTCAAGGAGCTGAAGGCAACAATGACCTAGGGTTATCATCATTAACTAAAAGTATTAAAGCATTTTTGTTAATTGAAATAAAGCTCAAATAAAATAGAAATATTAGAGGAGAACTGGGGTGTATTCCAGAAAGCAAGGTTAACTTACCGTCAGATAAACCTTGACCTCTTGGTTGATTAACCCCAAACTTGCTTACTTTGGGTATGTCGGTTCCAAAACACCTGTGAGGAGTTAGTTTAATAAACCTCCTATTGGTAACCCAGAGTTAATGCGCGCGCACGGCGAGTAAATAAAGGCATTTTCAATGGATCGCCGATTTCAGGAGTCACCATGGAAACAAGGGAGAAAACAAGCGAGCTACATACTTCGGTGAAACTGAGTTGGGGGTTTTAATGCTTGCTTATGAAGATAAGCCCGTTATAAAAAAAAAAAAAAAAAAAGCAATACTGCTGCATCAGCAAAAGAAAGAGAGTTGGTTTGGCAAAAAATAACGGACAGAGTAAATGCATGAGTTTAGAAAATTATAAATGGGCTATTTTCCCCTTTCATTAGGCAAAAATTATTTGGGGCATCTAAAAATAGACAAGTAGCCTATTTACTTGTTGGCCTCCATACATTTCTTAATATTACAGTAGTAATGCACATAATTGGCTAATATAGGTAATATTTTCTAAACTTGTTACTGACGCCATGTAATTTAGTATTATTTTTTTTTTATTTTTTTATTTCAGGCAATTGCACAAAAAGTACAAGGCAGACAAAATATTCCCGCATTTTTACATAAGAGAATAAATAAATTGCCATTGTCATTTTACAGAATATGGCAGAAGATTTTAATACAGATGAGGGTTCATCTTCCTCCACACAGAATCTTAGCAGTGTAAGAAATGTTCTGCAGTTCTCCTTCCTCATTTAAATATTTGGTCTGTGTTTGTATTACAGACTTTTTCAGTCTTTCTAGTTGCCTGCCAAAGAGCTGTATAAGGTCCACCTTCAAAAGCAAATCAGAAAAAGTGACATGGAGATGGACCTTATACAGCTTCAAATGGAGGAGAAAAGGCTTAACCTAAAAAAGGCCAGACTTGAAATTGAATTGCTGGAGCACCAGCTTAAGGTGGGAAACAGTATGTGAACATTAATCTGTCATTTGTTGTTGAATGAAATCTAAAGAAATAAAGACAAATGTCTTTTGTTACAGGAAATAAAGAAACAATGAACAACACTTGACTGCATGGTTTTAATTAAAGTGATTTTGGCAAATCATGTCTTGTACCACCCTGCCATCTCTTTGGTCTACTGGGTTCACTGGGGGTTCCTCTTGGCCACATATTACCTAGTTAGTGGGACCAGTAATGAGGTTATATGAGGAGTTATATCATTAGAAACATTTCATTTTTTTTCGTTTTCATTTATTTGTTTATTTTACAGGGACAGTGCTCATTAATTAACAGTAAAATATCTGTAAACGAGCCAGAGTTAGCTCAACAGGCTAATTTTCATCTGTTGTCCCTGGCCAGTTATTATGAGGGCAACCTAAAATCAAGATATAAAAACAAAAAATGACTTTTTACAGTCCACAAATAATAACAGCATAAAAAAGTAATGATAAGACAGATACAACACACAACAATGAGTAACGAGCAACATCAGCACACAACATATAGGCTAAAAAAATGATAGATAACCAAGTTTGACACAAGACAATCTGCTAGCAAGCAACAATTCTCAGTAGGCAGTCAGTAGTCTAATGTGCACATAATTATTAAAAAATTATTTAATAATTGAAAATTATTGTGACTGTATAAAGTAGGGATAGATTAAGTAGTGCTAATTAAAATGGTCAGGGCACGCCATGCTCTGTCACCTCTCTGAAACAAACTAACCCTGGAACATAACCTGCTCCGGAGCAGGTTAAGTTCAGAGAGTGAGTTGCTATGACTACTAACATACCCTGAAAGTTACCTCCGTTTTTGGAACCGAAAGTTGAGGTTATCCGCTTACTTACTCTTAAACATACCCGGTATGTCACATAACCTGCTTTCTGGAATACACCCCAGAAATCAAATTTAATGTAATCATTTTGCTTTGGCAACTATCATTTGGGGCTGGGATTTAGCGAGTTTTAAGTGAAAGTATTTGATACGTATACTATGTGTGGAGAGTGTAGAGTTTGAGGGTGAACCAAACACAAATTAATCAAATTAATCTCTCATGGGATTCATTCAAATGTGATTCAGCATTCCAGATCTGAACACCACATTCCAAAAGCACAAGACTGGCTCCAGCTAGTCTATGCTAACCAACATAGACCCCCTCAGAAAAGACTTTTATGGCCCCGTAGGCCCCAAAGGGATGTGCTCAACTGGAAGAAGGTTGTCAACGTTAGATAGTTTGGAAAACACCGATTGGTTCAGAGATGGACCCACTAAGATAACGACCGAGGAGTTTGATCCCATGACACCGAGATGTAAAACAGACTTCCCTCTGCTTGAAGACTTTTGAATGACCTCATTGAGACCTCTTAAAAAAACCACAGAGACAAGAGACTTCTCATATAAAAATGCATACAATCATCACAAAACAATTCTTGACGAACTTATAATCAAACATCATAATTCTTGTTTTTTCTACAAATTCATGTTTGTATTATGCTTAGATTACATATAAATCATGTAAATGGTGATATAACTGTGTGTATGAATGATAGAGTATCGTGCTTCCAATCAAAATAATCGTATGCCCTTATTGAATTAAGGGCATACGATTATTTTGATTGGAAGCACGATACTCTATCATTCATACACACAGTTATATCACCATTTACATGATGGCTTTAGTGAAATCTGTGTAAAATGTTTTGTATTCTTATAATAGTAATAATGTCTAAACTGTGGCCTCTTGTTCTCTCTGCTAGTGCTGGGAGCAAGGAGATCACAGATAACGCATGATTTACGATAAGAAGAAAATAGAGCCACCTCCTAAATTAAGCCAGTGTCCAATTGGCCAGAACTCATCCTGGAGGTTGGACAAATGTTGAATTTAAAATCCTAAACCTTCTCTCTAACTCTCTCTAAAAAACAACTCTCGGCAGAACAAGTCGGGTGGAGCAGACGATGGTTATAGTAACCATGTAGACGCATAGAGACAAATGACCCAAATCAAGATCAGGGTTTAAAACAGCTCATTCAAGCCATTTAACCTGTCTCACTTTCCTTTCTTTTCCTTTGTTTCTTTTCCGTTAAAAGTCTCGGTTCTAAGTTAAGTTTTGCTGCAAACTTTCGTTTAACGTTTCGACTGCAAAACCCGCTTCCAACTTCAAAGGCTTTCATCCATCCGCCAACACATCACGTGACCGGCGGTTCAGAAACTTCCATCCAGGCACTTCCAAGACAACCACACGGACCCGGCCGGGAAACCCCTCTGACCCGATAAAGGGAATTCCCTAAGCAATGCAAAGACAAGCAAGTACTCCAGACTCTAGCTGAACTGGTGCTTTTAATTTAAATTGAATAACCTGTCTAAGGAACGAAGGTTTAAATTAATGCTTGGTGGTTCGTCCAGGTCATGTCTTACAAAGTGCATCTCACTCTGAAAACTCACTCTTTCTCCCTCTGCGCCGTGTATGAATGTGTGTGTGATTGTGTTTAGACCTTAGTTTTATGTGTTTAGAATAGTTAATAAAGGCACCCATATATTTGAAAAGATATTTGCCTTGTGTTGTGCTTGCACATTTAATGTCTTGTACTGTCGATCTAAAGTTACCTTGCTAATACATAGTGTTTCACTATAGATTGGATATTTATATCTGTTGCCAAGGTTAAAATTACGGCCCGTTCAAATGAACTCTAAACGAGTCATTTGCTCGGTTCCATAGTGATTCGGTCAAGATTCATTGCAAATCGATGAATCATTCCCTTTGAGCTAAATTGGCCTTCCGGCCCCCTTAAATACATTTTATGTATATTATTATTGTGTGATTCGTTACAAGAGCATTCACTCAACATCTCAATTTTGACAGAGGTGGCTTTTAGAGGCTTTTGCCTCGCAGTTCTTCATATAGATATAAGAATGGAAAGAAATCTCACATCTTGTTAAATGTGAGTTGTATTGTGAGTCAAACAAGTGTGTAATTTCTGGAAGAGGTTGACATGAATCATAAGCAAGCTTTGGTATTGTATTAGAAGGTTCCTTCTAGCCGAGCATAACTCTTCAGTCCTGGAGTGCCAGAAAGATGCAGGCTCACTCCGCAGAGTCACTGCCAGCAAGTCTGCATTGAAGGACAGCGCCACCTTCAGGCCAACCATCCTCAACACAAATAAAATCAATGTCAGGTAAATGCATCAGTATGCTTTAATCCACTTACATTTATAATGAGTATTTATCACTCGATAATCGACCATTCCAGCTATGCATTAACAGTGTTATTCTAATGAAACTTATCGTTATGCGAAGGTGATATTTCCTGTCAGCACTTAGACGACACTTCTCTAACGTATGCTCACTTTTCTGAGCCTCAGTAAGAACATTATGGAAGCTTTCCGCCACACAATGAAAAATAAAAGGTAATTGCGACTCACAATTTTGACCTTTTTTCCCCCTCACAAACTGACTTTATAACACGCAATTCTGAGAAACAGTCGCAATTACGTGTTGTAAAGTCAGAATTATGAGATATAAACTCAGCATTCTGTTTTTCTCTCAGAAATGCACGTTTATCTCTCACAATTATGACTTTTACACTGGGCTCGTTTGCTGCGGTCCAAGCGCGTTTGTTTCCAACCAGCGAGATCACTTCCCATGAAGAAATCGACACCTTTCACAGGTAGGGAAGCGCTACAATAAAACATCCAGAGACTAAATCAGACGACACGATAAAGGGGTAGTTATAAAAACCCATTTCTATTCCCTGTACAGTGTTAGTATCACATGCGGACTTCGCACAAAAAGGCAAAATGTCGGACAATATAAAGGACTGTGATCCCCCCCCCCCCCCCCCCCCCCCATCACGCAAGATTTTCTCAACCCTCTGATGCACAACATGACCAGTCAATGATACATAACCGTAAAACACAAAAGATTTAAAACACTCGTCGGGAACTACAGGAGTCACGGACTGCTGCTGAGACAACTTTTGCTAAAACTGAACCTCGTGGTTAAAAATCCTGACGCTCTTGCTTTCGTTTTAAAATCCGATACTCCGCAATAATGTCCTCACTTGTGACAATAGCCACACTCTTTACGAGTTTTCGGGCTAGATGTATTAAGGCTGATTTAAAGTCAAGAGAATAAACTTCATTTTCTCTTTGTGAGGTGTATCCCAAATCACTCGAAAGCTTTACAAACACAGGTTTATGAATTAATGCATACTCATCTGCCAAGACAGCTGCTTGTTGCACAGTTCTAACCTTTTGTTCATTTAGGTACAAAGCAATACGCTCCGGAACACAATTCTTGAACTCCTCAATGAGCAAAAGTTCACACAAAGATTGATAGTCTGTGTCATGTGTCGATGCTTTTAAATGAAAGAGGAACGAGTTGTCTTGCTGGGAAGGAACTGTTTTATTAACTGACTTTCATTGCTACAGCTAAGCTACTGAGCATAACACAGTCACATGCATTCGGCCCTCTCCGAGGCGCCCCCCACTGACGTCACAGTTGCGCGACTCACACAACCTGTAGTTCTATTTCACGACATCTCCCCCTTTTCAAAGGTTAAAGCTTCAACAGTTAAACAAGATGTACTACACATCAAATAAAGATAAACATGAACATAACAGTCTCTGGGTGGTTGATGAATTACATCGGCATTACTTATTGTGATCCCAGGCACTTAATTTCTATTTATCCTATCAATTATCGTATCTTTCCCAAACATAATCTATTCCCATGGAACATAACTCGGGAACATAATGTAGCTTCATTAACTGTACTAATCACTCAAAACAGAAATACTGAGAAAACAGTGTGAAGATAAGTATCAATAAGTATTTAAGTGTCTCTATATCTGAGAGGTACTCTGACCTCACGACCTCTGGATGTCACTTGAACAGTTCTCTGAGGGGATGGCTGGTGTGGTGAACACCCCACAGGTGAATCTTTCAGTCTCTGAACAGAAGCGGGGTCACCATCACTTGGTCTAGCCACAGAAGGAGGGCTGCTGGGCAGCTGCAGCGGATATCCCTCAGACTGCTGCTGCTGGTCTGGAGAGTCAGCAAGCTCCGGGACTGTCTGCAGATGTCTTCTATTGCGTCGCAGCACTGCACCGTTGTCTGTCTTCACGATGTAAGACCGGGGCTCACTGCACTTGCTAATGACTTTAGCAGACGTTTTCCACCCCTTTTCTCCATCCAATTTCACTCTAACGGCCTGCCCAGATTGGAGTTCAGGAAGTGGCAGAGCAGAGTGACGGCGATCGTGAAAGAACCGGTAGGCTGATTTAGCCTGAGCATCCTTCTGCTGGATTTGATGTCTGTCCACAGGAGAAGCTTGTAGTTTTCCTTCCAACATAGGAAGTGTGGTCCTAATGTCTCTTCCAGCCATAAGTAAAGCTGGGCTCACCCCCGTAACAGCACTAGGGGTGGCTCTGTAACACATTAGAGCAAGATATGGATCAGGCTGCTTTAGAATGCGCTTAGCAGTCTGCACAGCTCTCTCGACAGCACCATTTGCTTGGGGGTAATGAGGGCTGGTAGTCGTATGCGCAAACCCATAGCTTTGGCAGAAGTCTTGAAACTCACCCGAGGTGAATTGTGTGGCATTGTCGCTCACCAGCTCCAGCGGTATCCCCCATCTTGCAAACATGCCTTTCAGCCTTGTAATGACCTGATGGCTGGATGTTGAAGACAGGTGGGAAATTTCAATGTCCCTGGAATAATAATCAGTCACAATGAGATAATTCTGTCTTTCTAGCTCACACAAATCAGCAGCAATACGCTGCCAGGGTCCCCCAGGTAAAGGTGTGGTGAGGAGCGGTTCACGTCTTTGAGTGCGTCTATTTTCAATGCAGAACTTACATGTTGACACTGTCGTTGTGATCTCTGCACTGATACGAGGCCACCAAACTGACATTGTAGCTCGAACACGACACCTCGTTAGACCTTGGTGTCCCTCGTGTAGTTGTTTTAGCACTTCTGACCTGAGTGCAGTTGGGATAACCAGTCTGTCTTGATACAACACTAGTCCATCGGTCTCAGAGAGGTGAGCTCTGGCAGCATAATATCCATGCAGGGATGGAAACAGCGATGTCTTTGGTGGCCATCCGTTCCTAATGAACTGCACAATCCTTTGCAGCTCTTCATCCTCTAGTGTAGCGGAGCGGATTTTGTCAAGTTTTTTCGATGAAACAGGCGCATTTTCTACCACTGACTCCACATATGCTTGAACGTCCTGGTCAGTGTGTTCATCACCGCTGTCAGTCAGTGGGCTCCTGGAGAGAGCATCAGCTATGATAAGCTGCTTCCCCGGGACGTGCTCCGCCACAACATTGAATCTCAGTAGGCGCATTAGGAGTCTTTGGCACCTTGGAGGGACTTTGTCCAGGTCGTAAGTATTTATGAGGGGTACCAGTGGTTTGTGGTCTGTTTGCAAAAGGAAGTTTTCCATGCCTTGCACATAGCGAGCGAAGCGCTCGCATGCCCACACCCCTGCAAGACACTCCTTTACAATTTGGGAGTATCTCTTCTCTGCATCCGACAATGTACGGGAGCAGAATGCAACTGGCTTTAACACACCCTCCTGTTCCTGCAATAATGCCGCACCTAATCCGTAGCTGCTCGCATCGGCGCTGATGACAGTCTTGCGGTTAACATCGTAATATGCAAGTGCTGGTGCTGACACGAGCATAGCTTTCACTTTCTCAAACGCCGCTTCTTGAACATCACTCCACACCCACTCACTTTCTTTCCTGAGCAGGGCAGTGATGGGATGCAGCTGTGAGGAGAGGCCAGGCAGGAACTTTCCAACATAGTTGACTAGACCCAGAACCTGTTTAAGCTCCGTAACATTGTTTGGGCTTGGCATCTGTGTGATGGCTTTAACTTTATCAGTGTCAGGTCTCATGCCTTCTGCACTTATAAGGTGGCCAAAGTACTTTATTTCTGTTTTGCCGAAATGACACTTAGCCTTGTTCAACTTTAAACCACTGTCCTTTATGGTCATCAGCACCGCATCAAGACGGGTGTCGTGTTCTTTCCTTGTTGCTCCATAAACCAGTATGTCATCCATTACTACAACAACTCCATCCTGCCCCTTTAACAGTGTCGACATCTGTCGTTGGAAGATTTCTGGAGCCGATGTTATACCAAATGGTAGCCGTCGGAAACAGAATCTCCCCATTGGAGTGATGAAGGTTGTCAGCTTTTGGCTAGCAGCATCCAAGGGGATCTGCCAAAATCCACAGGAGGCGTCAAGGGTAGAGAAAACTTTAGCTCCGGCTAACTTGGGAGCAATATCCTCCAATGTTGGCATGATGTACCTCTCTCGCTTAACCGCCTTATTTAAGCGTTTTAAATCGACACACACTCGCACCTGCTCCTTGTTCTTCTTCACTACTGGAACCATCGGGGCACACCAGTCAGAAGGCACTGTAACCTCCTCAATTATGCCCAGGGCTAGCATGCGTTTAAGTTCAGCCTCCACTTTAGCCAGGAGGGGGAACGGGATGCGACGTGGCGTTGTCAGTGAGTAGGGCTCACAGTCAGCTTTAAGTTCGATTTTTACGGGGTCACACTTGAGCAAACCAATATCCCCAAACACCTGACTTAACATTACAGTGTCCATCCCGTCTACTCTCATGACCAGTCCCATTCTGGTGGCAACACTCCGTCCCAGGAGGTTGTGAGAGTATGGCCCTTTAATTACAGTTATCCAGAATCTGTACTTTTCTCCTTTGTACTCACTTGTTGCTAGGAACTTGCCAATACTCTTAACTTCGCCGCCGGGGCTGGTGATGGGTCCTTTCGTTGCAGTGACCAGGCGGGAGCGCTGTGGCAGCCCCATGAATGCAGCCTGTGACATTACACTGATGTCTGCCCCAGTGTCTATTTTGAATTTCACAGTGCTGCCATTAACAGGTAAGTCCACGAGCCACTTATTCTCTGAATCAGGTTGATCCTTTATGTCTGACACATGTTCAGTAACTTCTCCAAGGAAAACCATCTCATCTGAGTTAGTGGTGCTGCTCGGCATTGTAACTACCTCTTTCAGCATCCTCGTCTGACAAGCTGCCTCGAAATGTCCAATTTTATTACACCTTCGGCACTTTTTATTCTTGGCTGGACAAGGATGTATTTTACCATGTTGTCTGTTACAGCGGGGACAGGTAGGATGCTGTTTTGACTCACTGTGTTCCTGTTTTTTCTGCCATTGTCCATCGTTGCTCCTTCTGCCATGGAACGGCCGCCTCCCCTGTCTCATGGCGTCTACTGTACACTCCGAGCGCAGGCTCACATTCTGTTGCTTTATTTGTTCGCTCTGGCGCGCTATTTGAATAGCTCGTTCAAGAGAGAGTTCAGGCTCGAGCTGCAACTTCTGTGATACATCGTTGTCAGATATACCAATAACTATTCTGTCCCTGATTTGCTCATCTTTAGTGTGCCCAAACTCACAGTACTGTGCCAGTTCGTATAAACTTCTCACAAAAGCCTCTACGGACTCACCGGGCTTTTGTGCTCTCTTGTGAAAACATGCTCTTTCATGGATCACGTTTCTCTTGGGCACAAAATGATCAGAGAATTTGGCTATCACCGTGTCATAATTCAACTCCGGTCTACCTCTTTCCTCTTCCTCATCATCCTCTCCGCCTTCCTCATCATCCTCTCCGCCGTCATCGTACACAAAGGAATCATAAATCGCTTCCGCCTCTCTCCCCATTGCGTAGAGAAGCGTGTTTACCTGCACTTCACCGCTATCTTTGTCCAACTTTGACGCCACCCGAAAGCGGTCGAAACGTCGGCGCCACATCGGCCATTCCGCCGGCCGCGTGAAGTCAAAAGATTCCGGAGGTCCGAGCTTCGCCATATCTTATTTTCAGAGCGTGAAGTCGACCACTTCTGACACCATGTCATGTGTCGATGCTTTTAAATGAAAGAGGAACGAGTTGTCTTGCTGGGAAGGAACTGTTTTATTAACTGACTTTCATTGCTACAGCTAAGCTACTGAGCATAACACAGTCACATGCATTCGGCCCTCTCCGAGGCGCCCCCCACTGACGTCACAGTTGCGCGACTCACACAACCTGTAGTTCTATTTCACGACAGTCTGAGACTTTACACGCTTTTATCCATCGGTCAAAAAGTATACCCTTCTCGAGAGCAAACTCGACATATGTCTGAGAAGCAGATTGTTTTGTTGTGCGAAATCGTTGTCTATAATGTTCAGGCACTAATGTTCATAGGCACAGAGAATCGCATTTTTCACAATCTCATATTAAACACTTTCTTCTAAAGAAAGAGTTGCACAAACCTCTTGCGCTTTACCTGTAAACTTACATTGTAACATTAATGACCAGACCTACTTCAAACAGCCTGTAGCTTTTCAAACGTCTCGAACAGCCTGTAGATCTAACTGCCACATCTTAACTTCATCTCCGCATCAATACAGTGCAGTTCAAGCTGATGCTGCAATTCATCCGTCCGTGCTTGGGCTTTATCCAGCCAACCGCATTTTCAAACGCAAATCTCCATGAGACGCAGGTGACGCTTCGGTAGAGAGGGGAAAAAGCTCACATTTATGGCTTTCTGATCGGCTCTTTATTATAACTTTAAAAAATTGCACTCGTCTCAATGAACGGCTCACACAACGTCTTTTTTATTCTGCTATTTATTTCTATTCAATTTAAGACGCAGACGTCACGCGTGGCAGTGAAGTGCTGAGTCAGACGTCATTCGCCTGTGAAGTTAGTTTTTTTCGCTAACACGCATTTAACACGCTATTCACAGTAACACGGCTCAGTGCAGTGTGTTAGCGGCGTTCGGTTCTTAAATTCGGTTCTTTAATATGACTTTGCAACATGCACTCGTCTCAATGAACGTGACACTTGCGTCTGTGAAATATATAGGATGTGTGTGTTCTTGTTTAACCCACATTTGAGGGCCAAATGCCCCCACAAAGATAAAGTTATGAAGAAATAGGCTATATATATGCTATTGCATTTTTATAGCTTATTGTTGGGGTTATTGGGTTTTTATTTTTATAATTGTAAAAGTCCTAGGCTACAGCACTTTGGTAAACTAGAAAACTGTCCGTATGTCCTTTAAATAGAATATAAAAATAATATTTTTATATATGATCCTATATATAAAACTATGATTACTAAAATTATTAAAACATGTCTGATATCCAAAAAATACAACCACAATCTGCCATCGTAAAAACATTATGCAGATCTGAATTAATTGGGGAAACTAAATAAAATTTGCAGGTATGAGGAAAAAAAAAAAAAAAAAAAAAGCTCAAGTTAGTCTGAGACATGCAAGTTGGACTATTCCTACTAATAGCCTATGTAATGGCTTAGTGAAGGGTGTCAGCGAGATAGTAGCATGTTATTTAGTGCAGGAAAATATAGTGTAAAGGCAAAATTAAAGGATTTGAGAACAGTTCAATTCACAAATGGGAAATAAAATATCTATATTGAGGAAGTATCATACGGAGCCCCCCTAGTCCCAATTTGTGGAAAAAAAAAATAATAACTATCTCGTGGCCTCAAAATAGTAACTCGTGGCCTCAAAATAGTAACTCGTGGCCTCAAAATAGTAACTCGTGGCCTCAAAATAGTAACTCGTGGCCTCGAGATAATTGACTCGTGGCCTCAAGATAGAAAGTCGTGGCTACTTGGGTGCAGAGATATCACAGGCAAGTGACGCAACACCTGAAATAAAGCTTGCCACAAAGAACCTGCAAAAGTAATGATTATGCATGAAACATTTGAATTGTTTATTAATAAACTATAGTATTTTCTATGTCAGTGCCTGCAAAGATCATTTTGACGCTGCAGACTCACCATCTTCGCAGTATTAACGCACCTATAGAGAGAAAGGCACACCTCATATGAATTAGCCAAGCAGAGAGTAGCCAATTTCTTTTAGTTTTTAATTGTTTTGTTTAAAAGTAGGCTATACATTTCGATCTTTCTATAGATATAGCTACTTCTCAGGTCTGTCTGAATTTTGTTTCATTTAATATGAGACGCGCTACAGTTACCGGCCTGTCCTCCATGTCCTGATTATTGTCTAGTTGCTTCTTATTTATTAATCCAGGCAAATTTGTTGATGACAAATGGATTAAAATGAAGATACAATTTATACAAAAAGAAATTCACTTCAAAGAAAGGCTTTCTTAAATACAAAACTTAAGTGTTTAAAATCATGTCTGAGTATGACCCATTCCAAATGTTTTCCGATATATTGGTCATCTTATGATCCTATTTTTGGCTACTCATATGCGGTTCCATTCTAATCAACATAGATGAAATTGAAAAAATAACATTATATTATTTAAACATAAATATGAAACTTATGTTTAAGTTTTTTAACTTAGCCTATATTTAAGCGTCACAACGCTCTGGGCTGCGTTTCCCAAAAGCATCGTAAGCCTAAATTGATCGTAAAAACGATCGTACGACTGATCTTAATATTATGGTCTGTTTCCCAAAAGCATAGTAACTTAAATAGCACTTGAAAATCTTCTAGAACTACGAGTGCTCTGGAGTAATCATAAATCCCCAAGTGCATCGTAAGAAGACAGAGTTAAGAGGTCACCTGCAGGACAACCGGCAGATTACACTTTAATCTAGATTTAACAGATTACACTTAAGTAAAATATATAGCGTTTGATTGTACTTTATTGTACACTTTGTTGTACTCGTGTTTTGTTTAAATGAATAAATTAAATAATTAAAAAGGGAAGAAAAAAATAGAAATACACATCTAAATTAAACGAATGGACAAAAAACAAAAAAATCATAAAATAAGTAATCTGGGAAATATGCTTTAAAGACAGGGCAAAATAGGGATGAATTCAAAAAAATCTGTCAATGACGTGCATGGTTTTTTTTTTTTTTTAAAAACAGCCATGTATTGGGCATTTCTTGCGGACCTCCTTCCCTGATCTTTGAACACGGTTGCAGTTAGTTTGCAATGTGAAAATGTCCTTCCAGATGTTTTGTTTTTCCTTATTTGTATGGTGTCCTTTAAATCTGTTAAAAATAAAATCTTTGTTTCCCTCTATCTCCTCTAGAAGGACATTAATTTTATCTTTTTGAAAGGTATATTCTCTTGTTTTTTTGTTTTTGTTCAGCCATTTTGTCAGCCTGTATAGGTGTTTTATATCCATATAGACTTGTCTTGATTTCTAATCCACAACAAATGAAGATTAGGTTAAACGTTCAGAATACGATTCCATATAAGGTTATATTTCAGCACTTCGCGAATGGACAGCGATGCTTAAGTAGCAAGTAGAGCGCGTTCTCGCACGTTCATGTTCTCTCTATATGCGCGTTAATACTGCGAAGATGGTGAGTCTGCATTGTCAACTTTATCTGCAGGCCACGAGTTACTATCTCTCGAAATAATGGATCATAAGATGACCAATATATCGGAAAACATTTGGAATGGGTCATACTCAGACATGATTTTAAACACTTAAGTTTTGTATTTAAGAAAGCCTTTCTTTGAAGTGAATTTCGTTTTGTATAAATTGTATCTTAATTTTAATCCATTTTTCATCAACAAATTTGCCTGGATTAATAAATAAGAAGCAACTAGACAATAATCAGGACATGGAGGACAGGCCGGTAACTGTAGCGCGTCTCATATTAAATGAAACAAAATTCAGACAGCCCTGAGTAGCTGCTATATCTATAGAAAGATCGAAATGTATAGCCTACTTTTGAACAAAACAATTAAAAACTAAAAGAAATTGGCTACTCTCTGCTTGGCTAATTCATATGAGGTGTGCCTTTCTCTCTATAGGTGCATTAATACTGCGAAGATGGTGAGTCTGCATCGTCAAAATGATCTTTGCAGGCACTGACATAGAAAACACTATAGTTTATTAATAAACAATTCAAATGTTTCATGCATAATCATTACTTTTGCAGGTTCTTTGTGGCAAGCTTTATTTCAGGTGTTGCGTCACTTGCCTGTGATATCTCTGCGCCCAAGTAGCCACGACTTTCTATCTCGAGGCCACGAGTTACTTATCTCGAGGCCACGAGTTACTTATCTCGAGGCCACGAGTTACTTATCTCGAGGCCACGAGTTACTTATCTCGAGGCCACGAGTTACTTATCTCGAGGCCACGAGTTACTATCTTGAGGCCACGAGATAGTTATAATTTTTTTTCCCCACAAAGTGGGACTAGGGGTAGTATCAACATCAAAAAGGCAAGTAATTTCTGCAACATTTACAATTATACACTGAGAATACACCTCAATTTATTGAATAAACTGTGCTTTTTCTCTTTTGAGGTGTAACTATTTTATAACTGTCAATCAAACTTTAGCGAAACTCTAAAAATAAATATTACAACTCTAAAATTAAACATTACAAATATTATTTATGTTTGTTAAACAAGCCCAAATGTTTACAACGTTATTATGTGTTGGTCAAGAGACTCCTAGTGGTGAATATACATACATGCTAAACAACTTTTTATGATTTAGCCTATCTGTGGATGTGTTGACAAGAAACAAATGGCAAACAAATTAACATGATCATGTGTAAATTCATATTTACTATTTGGAAAAAAGCTATACATAAGCAAGGTAAAATCACTTGATTGCTAATAAAATACAATTGAAGATCAGTGGGGGGAAATAATAAAGAATGAATAAGTGTGTGAAATGTACTGGAAACCCCCTTGCAGCAGACGAGACAGCAGACCCAGACACATTCATTGAGACGAGTGTTGCAGTCATATTAAAGAACCGATCGGAACGCCATACAAATTTAGGCAAAGAAAGAGATGGTCCTACCTTCGCACCACCGCCGGCACCAGAAGTAACTGGATCGCCAACAAAAGAATGCTGTGAGGTATGAGAACACAATGCGGATTGTTCCTCTTCAACAGCTGCAGCCGATTCTGCTGATTTAAGAACATCCTCCACTGAAGACAACACCCTTCTACTAATTCACCCAGCCACCAAACAAGCTTTAAAGTCTATCTTAAGCAATGTTCTAAAAACAGGCATTTCAAAATGTTGAGCAATAAGGAACAAATCGTCCTTTCTACACGTTTCTAACAATAGGTTGATGTATAAACTCATTTACATCAAAAGTCGCCATAATAAATTAGTGCATAAATCAAGAGCAGAAAACTAACATAATAAAATAGTAGGGTACACACGACTCCGGACCTACACCTACCTAACCGAGAGCTAACTAAGACCTCTCTAGTCTTCAGAGGGTACCAATTGAGAGGCAAGCCTCTCCCCCGGAATACCTCCAAAAACAACAAACTAAAATAATAAAGAAAACAATAAATTAGTAAACCGTAGTGAGAACCGGCGCTAGACACGGTCCCCCTGGTTTACTCTACCTACCCGGAGATCGCTTAGCACCACTATCATCACTATCCGCTCATAAACAAGATAAATCAAGTAATCCTGGGCGAGCCCACAATTTATGTTACGAACCCTTCTTTAAAATTGGCAGAAAAAGGTTACACAACATAAAGAAGGACAGGTGAAACCTAAAACACCATGCTTTAACATTTATTTAAATCATAAAACTAGGAAACGCGTATCATAATGAAAATGAAACAGACCATATCTCTACGATAATTACCAAACTATGATCAACACGAACAAGACACATCAAAGTATAAATAACAATTAAGAAAGAAAAACTTGTTTGCTGGTGAATCTCCTCTCTCCTGTCATGCTCCGTTTCAGCGTCCTTGATATAGTTGAACAGCAACGCGCACAACGAGACGCAGGTGCACAGGGGCGGACCTTGCAATTAAGACTCAGACAAATGCTGCGTCCCAATGTGCATATCCATCCTAAATAGTATGTGACATTAGTAATTGTCAATACTTTTTAGGGCAGATACGGTGGACAGTATGCACATTGGGATGCAGCTAAAGAGATAAGACAACAGAGGGTGCTTTTCAAAAATTTGTGCATCCTCGTTTCCTTTCCTCGCGTCTCAGCTCCACCCTCTGTGGGATGCGAGGGAAGGACGCAAGGAAAGAAAAGGAGGACGGAGGAATCGAATGAAAGCTTTTTTTATACATTGGAATACTTGATCACTCGAGCGTCACTTCACAGCGTCATCAGCAGCGCACGCAAACAAGTTTTGAATCTGAGGTATGATGAATTTGCACCACAATGCTCTCATAAATGTATCATCAGAGGAAATAAAGGATTACTGATTAGATGCTCATATCAATTATTAGGTAAACTATGATGAAATAGTCATGCTGACCTGATCTAACCAGAGGACATACTGGTTATCCTGTATTCTTCCCCGACTGGAAAGGAAAAACTTGGAGAATGGGATCTGTAAGATAGTGATGATTTTACTACAAGCAAGAGATCTGGACCGGTCAAATGTTTGGGACATAGTATGATTTTTTTTTTTTTTTTTTGAAAAGTCTTATGCTCACCAAGGCATTTATTTTATCATAAATACAATAAAAACAGCAATATTGTGAAATCTTAATAAAAAAAAAATATTCCAATTAAAAAATCTGCGTTTTCAGCATCATTACTCTTCAGTGTCACACGATCCTTCAGAAATCATTCCAATATGGTTATTTGGTTCTCAAAAATATTTATTATTATCAGTTGAAAACAGTAAATATTTTTGTAGAAACTGTGAAAACACACATATACGATACCGTTCAAATGTTTGGGGTCAATCATACTTTTTAAAAAGAAATAAATGCTTTTATTCAGCAAGGATGCATTAAATTGATCAGATGTGACAAATACATTTATAATGTTTTAAATTATAAATTAATACTGTTCTTTTGAATGCTCAATTCATCAAATAATCCAGATTTTTTTTTAAAATCAGTTTTCACAAAAATATTAAACAACACAACTATTTTTCAACATTGATAATAAATGTTTCTTGAGCATCAAATCATCATATACTGATTTCTGAAGGATCATGTGACACTGAAGACTGGAGTAATGATGCTGAAAATTCAGCTTTGATCATATACATTAAAATAGAAAACATTTAATATTTCACAATATTAGTTTTTCTTTCTTTCTTTTTTTTATTTAAATCTAAGATTCTGTCTAAACCATGTCAGTTTAATAGAAAATATAATTTTGAAAGGAACGAGTCGCTATATTACAGATTCATTTAAACTTTTTCATCCTAGCTATTCTCATTAATAACCTTAATCCTCACTGAGAAAGCTCAGTCTTTATTTATTATTAAACCAAGCAGACAGCAAGAAAAGAATTGAATAAGACATCTGAAATGTGATGAATAAGTAATCAGATTATGGATCAGACAAAGAGATGTACTGACCAAAGGTTGTTTGCAGTATCCACTGTATCGAGTCTCTCCAACACGAGGAGGTGTGGAGCACAAAGACCCGTACAGAAAACACGTGGTGTTGTTCTTTCCCAGTTTGCTGTATGCCACACTATGGCCCCCAGTTTCAAATCAATTCAATTCAATTCAAGTTTATTTGTATAGCGCTTTTCACAATACACATTGTCTCAAAGCAGCTTTACAGAAAGTGCATTTCAGAAATGTACAAAGAAAAATACAGTTAGTCAATCATGTATAAATTTAGGCATAACATATCGCCGGTGTTTAGTCGTCTCTTCACAGGCGTCGAGTCGTCTCTCCACAGGCGTTTAGTCGTCTCATCACAGGTGTTGGGGCATCTGAAGTCTCCGTGAGAGGCTGGATACAAACTGGAGCTGACGAACGCTATTTACCTCGGGACTAGCGTCCCGAGATAACAGCAGAAAGACAGATGGGAAATAATTAGCATAGCTGATGTTCATAATATTAATGCATTCGAACTGATTCAGAAGTAGTATAAAAGGTAAGCATTAAGTGAATGCTTGGCTAAAGAGATGCGTCTTTAATCTAGTTTTAAACTGGGACAGCGAGTCTGAGTCTCGAACAATATCAGGAAGGCTATTCCAGAGTTTAGGAGCTAAATGTGAGAACGCCCTCCCTCCTTTAGTAGACTTAGATATCCTAGGAACGACCAGAAGCCTCGAATTTTGTGATCTTAAAGAGCGCGATGGATTGTAGGGCGATAGAAGGTCTGTTAAATACACAGGAGCATTTAGAGCTTTATAAGTCAATAGTAATACTTTGTAATTGATACGGAACTTAATAGGTAACCAGTGTAGAGATGATAAAATTGGTGTTATATGATCATATTTTCTTGATCTAGTAAGAACTCTAGCGGCTGCATTTTGGACTAACTGTAGCTTGTTTATTGAGGATGCAGGACAACCAGCTAATAAAGCATTACAGTAATCTAGTCTCGAGGTCATGAATGCATGAACTAACTTTTCTGCATCTGAAACAGATAGCATGTTACGTAGCTTAGCAATGTTTCTAAGGTGGAAAAAGGCTGTTCTTGTAACATATGAAATATGATTTTCGAAAGTCAAGTTGCGGTCTAGTATAACACCCAGGTCTTTTACTGTAGTGGATAGAGTAACAGGACATCCTTCTAAATTAAAGTTGTATTGTAAGGGATTTTGTGGGTAGTTTTTTAGACCAATAAGTAATACCTCCGTTTTATCTGAATTTAATAGCAGGAAATTACACGTCATCCAGCATTTTATATCTTTTAGACACTCTGTCAAGTTAGATAAGTTAGTGTTTTCATCTGGTCGTGATGAGATATATAATTGAGTGTCATCAGCATAACAGTGAAAATTAATTCCATGTTTTCTTATAATATTACCAAGTGGCAGCATATATATTGAGAATAGCAGAGGGCCTAGGACAGATCCTTGCGGCACTCCATAGTCTACTGATGTTATCTTTGATTTTTCCCCATTTAAACAGACAAAATGGTAACGGTCTGATAAGTACGATCTAAACCAGCTTAATGCCTGTCCCTGAACACCAGTGTAGTTTTGTAGTCGATCTAAGAGTATTTTATGATCTATAGTGTCGAACGCAGCACTAAGATCAAGTAGAACTAGTATTGAGATACAGCCTTGGTCAGAGGCTAAGAGTAAATCATTTGTAATTTTAACTAGCGCAGTTTCTGTGCTATGATGCGGTCTGAATCCCGACTGAAATTTTTCATAGATATAATTTTCTTGCAAGAAAGAGCACAATTGAGCGGACACAATTTTTTCTAGTATTTTAGACATAAATGGAAGATTTGAGATGGGTCTGTAATTTGCTAGGTTATTTGGATCTATTTGCCGTTTCTTAATGAGAGGTTTTATTACTGCCAGCTTGAATATTTTTGGAACGTGACCTAAAAATCAAGACGAGTTAATAATATTGAGAAGAGGCTCTTCCACTACAGGTAACACTTCTTTAAGTAGTTTAGTGGGTATTGGATCTAATAAACATGTTGTTGGTTTAGATGCAATGATAAGTTTATTTAGTTCTTCCTGTCCTATAGTTGTAAAACGGTGTAGTTGTTCTAGAGGGGCCATAATTGAGGCCGAGTCATAAGGCACCATAGAGGATTGTACATTTACAATAGTGTTTCGGATGCTTTCTATTTTCTCATTGAAGTAATTCATAAAATCATTACTACTATATTGTAACGGAATATTTTGCTCTGGAGATGTCTGATTATTTGTTAGTCTGGCCACGGTGTTAAATAAAAACCTTGGATTATTTTGGTTATTTTCAATTAGTTTGCGGATGTGCTCAGCCCTGGCTGATTTTAGAGCCCTTTTATAACGTGACATACTGTCTTTCCACGCGATTCTGAAGACCTCTAAATTAGTTCGTTTCCATTTACGCTCTAAGTTACGAGTTTCTCTCTTGATAGCATGCGTAGCACTGTTGTACCATGGTGTTTTAGTTTTCTCTCTAACCTTTTTTAATCTAATTGGTGCAACAATATCTAGTGTACTAGAGAAAATGTTGCTCATACTGCTAGTCATTTCCTCTAGTTCATCTGTTTGTTTGGGTTCACTGAGCAGCTGAGATAGATCAGGTAAGCTATTTGAGAATCTATCTATAGTGGTTGGAAGGATTGTTCTGCCTGGTCTATAACGTGGTGCAACATGACAAATTTCAGCAGTGCGTATTATGCAAGTTACCATGTAATGATCAGTGAGATCGTCACTTTGCGGTATAATATCTATATCGGTTGGATCGGTTCCATATGAAATAATTAAATCTAGTGTATGATTTAGACGATGAGTGGGACCACTGACGTTTTGCTTCACCCCAAAAGAGTTTAATAAATCTGTAAACGCAGCCCCTAACGCATCATTTGTATTATCTACGTGTATGTTAAAGTCGCCAATAATTATTGCTTTATCGACATTGACCAATAGGTCTGAGAGAAAGTCTGCAAAATCTTTTAGGAAATCCGCATATGGCCCTGGAGGTCTATATACGGTAGCCAATGCTAGAGATAATAAGGATTTCTTTCTTACATCTAATAGCGTAACATTTAGCACAAGTACTTCAAACGAATTAAACCTATGACAAGTTTTCTGAGTAACATTAAGAATATCTCTATAGATTGTTGCAACACCGCCGCCACGACCGATCAGACGGGGCTCATGCTTATAACAGTATCCTGGTGGAGTACCCTCATTGGTAACACTTTATTTGAAGGGGTGTGCATAAGACTGACATGACACTGTCATAAACATGACATAACACCTGTCATGAACATGAAGGAGTCTTTATGAATGTTTATGACGGTTGTCATTAAGTGTCATTCGGTAAATTATGACACTTTTAATGCAAAGTTGACATTGTTTAAAATGTCTTTGTTATGAAAACTTGACATTAACAAAGACAGAAATGTCTTTGTTATGACAACCTGACATTAACCAAGAAATCATAACCTGTCAACCTGTCACAACTTTGGCCGTCATGACACCATTATAACTGTGTCATGAATATTACCTGTCCTCAAGTAAAGTGAAACACATTGTACTAGTTATAAAGATGTCATTAAGGGTTATTACACAGCGAAATGCTTTAAGTTTGATAATTAGACCTGTTATGACATTTGTGACAGGTTGACAGGTTATGATTTCTTGGTTAATGTCAAGTTGTCATAACAAAGACATTTCTGTCTTTGTTAATGTCAAGTTGTCATAATCAAGACATTTTTGTCTTGGGTAATGTCAAGTTGTCATAACAAAGACATTTTTTGTCTTTGTTAATGTCAAGTTGTTATAACAAAGACATTTTAAACAATGTCAACTTTGCATTAAAAGTGTCATAATTTACCGAATGACACTTAATGACAACAGTCATAAACATTCATAAAGACTCCTTCATGTTCATGACAGGTGTTATGTCATGTTTATGACAGTGTCATGTCAGTCTTATGCACACCCCTTCAAATAAAGTGTTACCGACTCATTTAGACCGAAATAATCATTTGGTTTAAGCCAGGTTTCAGTAAGGCACAGAACATCGAAATTATTATCTGTGACCATTTCATTTACAATAACCGCCTTAGGTGTAAGCGATCTAATGTTTAGAAGACCTAGCTTTAGAAATTGTTTTTGTTCACTGATATTTAGATTTTCTGGTTTAATTACAATAATATTCTTGCTAGATCTTACAGTAGATTTGTTGTTTGGCTTCACTAAGCGAGGAATAGACACAGTTTCTATATAATCTTCTATATTGGTACTTATATCAATTAAGTTGGGACAGCAAAGACTATGATTTGGACTTTGACTTACTAGTCAGATGGTGTGTAGCGTCTTGGAGATGTTGTCCGACAGAACAGCCGCTCCGACTCTGCTGGGGTGCAGACCATCAGGACGGAAGAGCCTAGGTCGCTCCCAAAACAGATTCCAATTATTTACAAAGAGCAGTTTCTGTTCATTACACCATGACATTAACCATTCATTTAAAGCAAATAATCTACTGAACCTTTCTTGTCCAAGTCGGTAAGTGGGAAGCGGTCCAGACACGACGATCGTTGCTCTAGGCGATGTGCTGCGTACCGTCTCGATCAGGCTCCTGTAGTCCTTCTTCAGAACCTCCGTCTGCCGCAGCCTGATGTCATTCGTCCCCGCGTGCAGCACGACAGCTCCGACGCGCTCGTCACCGTTCAGGATCTCGGGAACCTGCGCAGCGACATCAAGAACACGAGCACCAGGAAAGCAGTGAGTGCGCACCTTACCTTTACCCGAGGTAGCACGGACATGGCGGACCATGGAAGTGCCGATGATCACGGCGTCGTCGCGTTCCGACTCGCGAAGAGGGGAGAAGCGGTTCCGGGTGGAGATCTCGAAGACCGGGAGGGGGGGTGAGGTTCTTGCTCTGGTCCTGGCTCGTGTCGTGACCCAGGGTGCAGGAGTGATTGAAGGCAGAGATGATCGCGTCCTCCTGGGCAGAGAAACGCACGGAGTAGACGAAGTCGGAGTCAAAGTCAAAAAGTTACTAACCACTGACTTGTGAGCATCGGCGCGTGATGTTTCAAGCGCTGATCGCCGATCTCGCAGCTCGGCTTGCTTCTCCAGCAGAACACGAATCTGCTTCTCCACCGACTCCAGCTCCAATCGTACCGAAATCAGCTCGAATGTGTCCTCACCTGCACTCAGAGGTAACGTTAGACACACATCCGATATGTTCGCCATTATAACAGATGAACAGTAAATTAGTAGTAACAGTAAACAGTAAAGCAATCCGATTGTTTTTTTTTTTTTATAAGGAATAGTATCGAGATAAGTTCACATGATATAAAAATAGAAAGTGCCTGTTGAGGCCGTCCCACCGGTTAACAATTGAGTGGTAAAGATGAAAATCAAGGATTAATGAATCAATTCGACGGAGCTCCAAACACAAACACAGACCGCACGCGCATGTGCTTATGCCCCGTTGATGCGGGCTCTAAGCACAATCAACGTGTGTCTGTACTTTCAGAGAAGCTTTCAGAGAAACGGGTGTAAAAGATGAGACGACGCTCGATAGGCGCGAGGCCACGCGTGAAATGCTAGCGGGCTAAAGGCTAGTAGCCGAGATTCGGAAAGTTGGATCTAAGTAGCGATATCAAAGCAATCCGATTGTTTTTTACAAGGAATATTATCGAGGATAAGTTCACACGATATAAAAATAGAAAGTGCCTGTTTATAATTGAGTGGTAAAGAAGAAAATCAAGGATTAATGAATCAATTCGACGGAGCTCCAAACACAAACACAGACCGCACGCGATTCATGATCAATGACACGACCCACTGATCGAGACTCTCTGGCCCACAGAACTCCCACTGGACACGGGTCTGTTCCAGCATGTGCTCTAGTTTCTTATTATTAGGGCAAATAATAAGTAATAATGAAATAATGAAGTCACCCTCTTAATCATCTTTATTTTTTACCTGAATTGCTTCAGACTTTGTCAGAATAATGGCAAGACACAACAGATGTAGACTTGCATAAAAAAAACTTGGTATCTTAAATATTGTTGCCATGGCAACGCATTAAACTTTAATATTATTTTTGGATGCTTTTGAGGCTTTTAAAGGTGCATAACGCAGGTCTCTGAGTTTTTGCAGAACTACACCCCTCTGGCGACAAGCGAAACTGCAACCAGAGGTGTGCACGCTCATGGAGCACACGCACACGCACGCTTGCACGAGCACGAGCTGTTCATAACCAAAGGAGCATCAGCCGCACAAATCTTTTGTTCACAGTCATAATGTCTTCAGAGGTTATAAAGTTATAAATCTGCAAGTCATTTTACATATATGAAAGGAAAGGCATTTGAGTAAATTGCACACTTATGTGTGAGGGGAAAACGGGGGTAGAAGAAAACAGTTTTTGTTTCCATTTATCTCCATGTTGAACTGTTTTATGCGTTTACTGTATCCACTTATGATTGTATTATTATGGAAACACGTTCATGAACAATATAAGTTAATAATTTGTAAAAGCTTAAAATATAATCATACCATACACAGTTGGTCAACAAAGTACACTCAAATGTCTCAAGGTAATAAACAATCAAATGGCACTATATCCGCTTTCCAGAGGTGGAAAGTAACGAATTACATTTACTCGCGTTACTGTAATTGAGTAGTTTTTTTTGTGTACTTCTACTTTTTTAAGTAGTTTTTAAAATCTGTAATTTTACTTTTACTTAAGTATGTTTTGTTTGAAGTATTGTAATTCGCTACATTTAAAAACATATCCGTTACTGAGTAAAAAAAAAAAAAAAATACAAAAAAAAAATATGCTTTTGATGAAAACATCGCGCTCCGGAAGGGCGGGAGAATAGACGCGCTAAAATCACAACACAATATGGAGAAGATGACGGATAAGACAGACGCAGACCCAGCTGAACGCGAAATGCTGTCGAAATCTCACTCGCACACATACCGGTATGTGAAGCCCTTGTCAGGGAATACTTTGGATAGAGAAAAAAATGGAGTTTAAAGTATAATGCGGATGTCACGTAAAACAAGCAAACTGGTAGATGTATGGATGAATAAATAGAAAGTAAGCTGTACAACAAATCAAATCGCGACATGATCTGTGAATATTAAAGCACAAAAGACTGCTATGTAAATATATAATGTGCTTGTTCTGCGTGTCTCTGTTTGAATGAGCTGTGCTGTTTTGTTTACTTACTACATACTCAAGTACGCGAGGCGCTCATGCTGTTTTCAGCATCTCACAAACAATACGAGGACTTGAATGAACATTTCCAGAGCGGCTCTGAGAGAACTCCTAATGAGCATTTTCATAATTTTATTTGAGAAAAAACATTGTCAACTGTACACTCTGAAACAGGACTTAACAACCCGTCAAAATAAAGTTCGGTTTTACTAGAAGAAATTATATATTACTATTTTAGGCCTACAATAGAATGTAGGCTAACTACTTCTCATATAATAATTTTAACAACAACAATAATAATACTACAATTTATTTAAACATTATTTAAGGAATATATATTATTTGTCCATGGTTTGAGTAAATCTGTTTTGTACTTTGCCAAAAACTAAAAGGATAAAACGTTTGCTAAACATTTATTTGATTACCACCGTTTTTGATAATATATGTATTAAATCATAAAAAGAAAAAAAATCTGAATAAGAAACATTTCATAGAACTCTATTTTTAAACATTTTAATAAGTTAATGATAAAAATAAGTTTCATAAAATCTAATTCATAATCAATTGTTCAATAAAACATATCTAATCAACTTATTTCAATAAATTATTGAAATTGGTTGATTAGATATGTTTTATTGAACAAATGTTTCATTTATTTAACTGTCATTTTAACTGATGATAATAATAACCACAATTTAATAATACAGTTTATATAAACCATGATATTTTCTGAGACGGTTATCATACTGTGAAACTCTCATATGTTACAGCCCTGCACGAGAGAGTCCCCCACCACACCCCCGCTGTTAAAGTTACTCAGTAACTTTTACTCTGAGTACATTTTAAACGAGCTACTTTTTACTTTTACTTGAGTAGATTTTTAGACCGGTACTTTTACTTGTAATTAAGTAAAATTTTATTGAAGTAATGGTACTTTTACTTGAGTAGAAAATTGTTGTACTCTTTCCACCTCTGCCGCTTTCATAACAAGTAGTTATAGGAACTTAGTTATAGGAACTGTCCACTTCTAAACAGTTCTAAGAACTACTCTCCCCCAAACTCGGTTTTGCTGTTTGCGGTCGCACTGGCCAGTGGCCAGAACCGATGAGTAAGGGAGTGGCGCGAGCACGGCGGCGGCGGCGCCACATACAACAACAACAAACCAGCTGGAGGAGGCTATCGCAATGTTCCCGTTCTGCCTCGCCGGGACCTTAATAACGGAGTACGAACGGCGGCGTTTAAAGACTATGGTGGAAAGTCTAAAGTAATATGATGGAAGAAGATAGAAGAGCAGAGCGCAGGCAAAGGACGTTAGCAAAGAACACAAGGCTACCGGTAGGCCATACACAAAAACATAGTTAGCATCTTTTATGGGACATGTTTTATGTTTCATGTTGTACTATTCTTCCGAAGACAATTCCTAGTTTATGAACCTGTTCACTGACAATGGTAACGTTAGTCAAATCAATTCTGATTGTACATTTATCTAGCTTAGGCTAAAGCATTACACATTTTACGCATCGTCATTTGTTGTCATAGATTTGCCGCATCAGACATTAGAGACTGGGGTATATCTTACCGTTTTATCAAGAAAACAGCCAACTGAGGATCAGTTTGAGCCCTAGAGCAGACCGGAGATCTATCCATTTGTTGAAAGCCTTCCCGATGCTGACTCTCGTCTCGTCTTATTCCGACGCCTGACTCCAATTTGGCCATTTTGGTCAATAACTAGACAAAAGTTTTCTTTTCTTTGTCTTACGTGGAGTTTGCGTTGGGGTTTGGAATGAACTACAAGCCGGTCTCTTTGAATCCATCTTCTACTTTTGTGGAAAGTTGACTAAAGTTTTGTCGCTCGAGTTGTCTTCGCTGATACGGAGAATGGCGGCTAACAATAACAAACCTCCGAGACATCGCCTGGTGAGCGTGAACGCGCATGACGTCACGCCCAGTCTCAGATTCGAGCCCGAATCCCTCTTATTTATTTTACTGTACAGGACTATAGAGGCAATCTCAGTGATCAGAGAAGGGCTCATTCAGCCCATCAGGCTATTGTTTACGCATGTACGGGTTAAAAAACGGGTATTTTTAACATGAAATGTTGCGCAATGCACCTTTAACATGCCTCAAAATTTCAAATTGTATGAAACTCAACATGCACATACGAGATATTAGCCAGTAAACATGTGCAAAGTCTCAGAAACAGGTGTGGTGAGGGCTCAGTAATGCCACCTTTTGACAAAAGGTTAGTTTTACCTACAGTCACAAAACTCGGTACTTATATTGTTCTCATCAAGCCGGACAGCTTTCTAATTTACAGTCATTAGCTCCGACCATCCGGAAGTCAGATATTTTGGTCTGAATGTGGATTTTATGCAAAAGCAGCCTCTGAATTTTTACTCACTCCTCTTAAGTGGTTTATTTTATTCCCACCAAACTTTTTCAACATGATGAAAATACATTAGAGATGCTAAATTGTGAATGAATAGTGGCGAGGGATTAAAAACATGTCAAAAAAGGAAGCAGGAATTGTCTCATATCTTCTAAAAATGTATTCTTTTAATTTATTTTTATTCTGTTTTTTTTTTTTTTTTTCAATTCAAGAAGTATGAAGAAGTCAAATTTAGTGCTCTTTGGTTAGACAAAAAAATCATACATAGGGCTATACTGCCCTCTTGTGTCCAAGATGATATCAGGTAGGACTATTGTATTTAAATATAAATATATTAGGTATGTGACTGTGAGGATATTTTCCCACCGGTTAATCGACGTGTGACACCAGCGAGGGCTTTTAAATACGGACGTCCGCACGGATATTGATCGTGGTGGCTCTCACAGAGCACTCGAATGAATTCCTATGGAAGTAGAAATTAACTAAAAAACGTTCGCTCTTTTCTGCTCGCTCATCGCCGTGGACGTGCACTGTTATGAATGCCCGTGCAGCTGTTAGTTTCACTTTCATTTTAAAATTAGCTTTCGGGGGCCGATTGCAAACACAACAACAAAAGAGTACAATGATAGATTCGCTTAAATAGGCGCTTTTACACAAGGGAAAGACCCTCAGACATGTCATAACAGGATAAATGCGGCTGCAGGTAAAATTATACGATAGTTTGATTTTTGTTTACCAATTGGCTTTTTTTTGTGCTTCCCTAGCTGGTGCCTGCTTACGTCACGCAGTACCACAACATCCAATAGGAAAATTCAACTGCAGTAGCCACCATTCAACCTGAAAAGGGCAGCACTCAGACATTTTTACACCATATATTGTAGAATTAAAACACTTATACCCAAATGTCAAAAAATTTACTCGAATAAATGAACAGCATTAATAAAGCCCCAGTCTTACAGATCATTAACTAAAACAAAAATGTTTTAGGCTTTAGTTACACTTTAAGTGTATATTTACATTTTAATGTAATAACTAACAAACATAAAATCACTCGTTCAATATGATCAACAATGGAATAGGAAGATTACGAACTCATATACACATATTTTAACCATTACATCACTTTTTGCTCGTTAAACATCAGGGGCCGTATTCACAAAGAATTTTATCTTACCACTAGGAGTACTCCTAAATCGCGCTAAAATATTTTAGCTAGGAGTTTTCTCTTAAAAGTTATTCACAACGCCTTTCAGACCTACTCTTATTAAGGAAAAATGACAACTCCTAAACTAAGAGTGTTTCTTCGTTGCTATGGATGACGTCAATTCTCATGCACGAGCTTCCTCGCAAAGATCACGGTGATTGGTTGTTAGATGACAGGGCCATCATGCGGAACATAACACAGATGCAACAAATCATGGAATTACGACATCTAAATATGTCTGTGTCCTTCACAAAATAATAATAGTAATGTCATCGAAATGCATATCATGTTCTTGCAGTCCCCAGTGAAGTGTAATTCTAAAAAAGCAGAGAGAGAGAAAAAAAAGTTGTGAATTAAATTAAACCAAGGTAGCTTAATACCCCAATGAAAATCACCACTTGCCTAATAATGAAAAACGACACTTGCATTAACACTTTGCATTGACACATTAATTGACATCCTATTAGCCTAAATAGACTACTTAAAGCAAGGAAATATTGCTCCTATTGAAGTAATGTAATAGTTGAATGACGGTGGATTATGAACTCGCCAAAACGGAAAAGAAAGCCCATAACGCAGGATCAGTTATGTTGTCTTCACACCGAACGCGAATAGAGCGCCAAATACGCGTCTAGTTAGACGCTTGAACATTCGCTCGAGTTCAAATTCTTCAACTTGCGCGGAAGACATTCGCGGCAAACGCGTTGCCCAATTCACGTCATTCGCAACGCCCGGCGCGAATGATGCGTCTATTCACGTATTTGCATTGAATTTGTATGTAATCTACTTGCGCAAATAATTAAATTCGCGTTCGGTGTGAACACACCATTACTGCTGCTGGCCCAGTTGGTGCTGGAAAAAAAAACATAATAAAAGAGAAATTCGGTACTGGGATATCAAGCAAAACTAAGCGTGAGAATGGGAGAGGATTTGTTTGCAGATCACTGCAGCATTCCCATTATTTTTAGGAGTTGCTCCTAAATTCGCCAGTTAGGAGCTACTTTTAGCCTTAAAATTCTTTGTGAATACGGCCCCAGATCTTATCAGCATTTCCTACTGACAAATAAATGTTTCCCATTTCTCTCAATTTTACACACCAGTACACAATCACATGTATGAAAGTTTACATATTTCAAAATTTTAACTGATTGTCTCCATCTCTATTTTGCATACAGATCAGGGGCCGTATTCACAAAGAATTTTAAGGCTAAAAGTAGCTCCTAACTGGCGAATTTAGGAGCAACTCCTAAAAATAATGGGCGTGTCACTCCTAACTTTAGGACTCCTAATTTTTTTCACTAAAAGTAATTCACGAAGGATTTTAGCCCTAAAAGTAGCACCTAAGTCTGGGACAGCTTAAAAGAAGTCGAGAGGACTCCTAACTCACTAAGACCTATTCACAAAAGATTGTAGCGCATACCACCGCCTCTCGCAGTCGTCCCGGGTCCTCGACACAAGCGCGAATGCTGCATTGATCTGCAAACAAATCCTCTCCCATGTGTTTTGCTTGATATCCCAGTGCCGAATTTCCCATTTATCTTTTTTTTTTCAGCACCAACTGAGTCAGCAGCAGTAATGGTGTGTTCACACCGAACGCGAACTTAATTATTTGCGCGAGTAGATTAGGCCTACATACAAAGTCAATGCAAAGACGCGAATAGACGCATCATTCGCGCCGGGCGTTGCGAATGAAGCGAATTGGGCGATGCATTTGCCGCGAATGTCTTCCGCGCAAGTTGAAAAATTTGAACTCGAGCGAATGTTCAAGCGTCTAACTGGACGCGATAGACGAGTATTTGACGCTCTATTCACGTTCGGTGTGAACACACCATAACTGATCCTGCGTTGGGCTTTCTTTTCCGTTTTGGCGAGATCATAATCCACCGTCATTCAACTATTACATTACTTAAATAGGAGCGACATTTCCTTGCTTTAAGTAGTCTATTTAGGCTAATAGGATGTCAATTAATGTGTTAATGCAAAGTGTTAATGCAATTGTCGTTTTTCATTATTAGGCAAGTGGCTGTTTTCATTAGGGTATTAGGCTACCTTGGTTTAATTTAATTTACGACTTTTTTTTTCTCTCTCTGACTTTTTAGAATTACACTTCACTGGGGCCTGCAAAAACATGATATGCATTTCGATGACATTACTATTATTATTTTGTGTAGGACACAGACATATTTAGATGTCGTAATTATATGATTTGTTGCGTTATGTTCCGCATGATGGCCCTGTCATCTAACAACCAATCACCGTGATCATTGCGAGGAAGCTCGTGCATGAGAATTGACGTCATCCATAGCAACGAAGAAACACTCTTAGTTTAGGAGTTGTCATTTTTCCTTACTAAGAGTAGGTCTGAAAGGCGTTGTGAATTACTTTTAAGAGAAAACTTCTAGCTAAAATATTTTAGTGTGATTTAGGAGTACTCCTTGTGGTAAGATAAAATTCTTTGTGAATACGGCCCCAGATCTTTCAAAAAAAAATTCTCTAGTCCACATCCTTGCTTCAGTTCTGCTGGTTCCCGGCCCAAACCTGAACACAGACTCAGACAATCTCCTCCGGCCCAAATGTGGCCCACAGCCGCTGAAACGCCTCTTATTTACTGATCCGGCCCAGATGTGGCCCACAGCCGCTGAAACGCCTCTTATTTACTGATCCGGCCCAGATGTGGCCCACATAGCAAACAGACTTGGCCCAAATGTGGCCTCATACTGTAATGGCACTGCTGGCGTGTTGCCGGCACTGGCATGCATCATGTCAGCCAACTGTGGGCCATGCCTGGCAATGATGGCACGGCATGCATGATGGCAGACAACATTTGGGCCGATTGTGGATGCGAGGTGTGTGGCCCAGATCAGTGTAGCGATTATGGGCCATACTTTGTGTACTTGACAATTATAAGTATTTAGGCCTGCTACTATATATTCAAGGCAAGATTACTTGTTTAAAAAAAAAAAAAGATAATAGGCCTATTTAGTTTTCAGCAATGTTCACAAAATTCAATTATCATAAACAAAAAGCATTTGATCATTTGATTCATTCAATCCATTTTACCTGAATAAAATATACATTTTCCTAACATGATAGAGTTTTTTTATTATTTTTTTTAATTCGTTTTTTTTAGTATTTTTAAAATATAATACACATACAAAATAGTCTACATTTCCATACTTTTTAGTTTAAGCACCACATATGTTATGATGGTGGCAGATGAACCCAAGCGCAGACAGTATGCAATCAACAACGTTTATTAACAGACAAAAACAGGAAAACAAAACCCACGAGGGGGCAAAACAGGACTGGAACAGGAACAACTAAACTAGACTAACACTTGACAGACTAGACTATAAACTAACAACAGAAACAGGAACAGTAAAACACTAGACAAAACTCTAACAAGGTACTCACAGGTAAGTTAGCAATATCGAACAGTTGCAAACAGCAAACAATGAACCGACACAGGACAGCAAACACAAGGGCCCGGTTTTTCAAAAGGTTTAATCTGGATAAAATTGATCCGGATTTAGTAATCCTTTTTTTTGCGATCCGTGTTCACGTAATCCAGCTTACTTTTGAGCCAGTTTTTCAAAGCAACATCGGATTGGATCAATCTGATCCGGATAGGAACTTTTCATGATCACCAAATCTGGATAACCAGTGCTCAAACAGGATAGGAAATCACAATGTAGAACTATAGATATGTAAAGAGTAACAAGTAGAATAGCCAGTGTGGGGTCAATATAAGTTTATTTTTAATTGAAATGAAAACACACACATTTAAAAAAAAAAAACTAAAAACAAGAAAAAAACCCATCCTCTTGTATTTGTTTTGGATTTCAAAAATCAGTGATTGCCATTCTTTGCATTTTTTTTTGGTTATTCTGTAATCATTGCATGCATCACTAATAAATATTCTAAAAACAAAATTATTTTCGATTGTGATGAATATATATATATATATATATATATATATATATCAATTAGTGACAGAATAAAATGTATTGTTTTTGGTCAATTTTGACAGCTGTTTTGGGGGATTATTTTATGAGGCCAAACTCTTTCTACTTTGCTGTAGGCCTATACTGAAAAGTTGAATACGTTAAAGCCTACCTAAGCACTGTAGCCTGATGGATGAACAAATAAAATTAAAACCTTATGAATAAATAGGATATCTTGTAAGATACTGCATGATCCAAATATAGTATTATTTGATACATTTTTAAAGTTTATTACATTTTGGGCATGAAATCCATGCTGAATCCACCCTTCTGATGGGATCATTTTAATCCAGATTTTTTGGATCAAAGTGATCCAAATCCTACAAAAAAGTTCTGAAAAACCCAAACTAAAGGTTTGATCCGGATCAAAACCAAGATTGGATTACGTGATCTAATCCAATTATGTAATCCGTTTTTTCTTTTGAAAAACCCATTTTCAAGATTTGATCCAATCCATTATCCAAAATCCTAGTGGATTACTTTTGAAAAACCGGGCCCAGGGGATTAAATACCAAGAAACTAACGAGGGGAACAGGTGACGCTGACAAAGCAATCAAGACTAAACAAGGATAACAAGGGGGCGGGGTTACAAGATGAGACACCACCAGCACATGGCCCAAACAAGCCATGCGCTTGTACACAAAACATGATTCTGTCATGATCCTGCCTCACGACTAGGAAAAAATCAAGGATACTAAGGCAGAATCATGACAGAACCCCCACCTTAAGGAGCGGCTTCCGGACATTAAACACGGGACATGACAGACTGTGACAAAGACACGAACCAACAATACATGACAAAAACTAACAAAGGCGGACAAGTAAAGACAATTACAGGGTTAGGGTGAAACAATAAAAACAACAAACATGGCAGAGGAGGTGGAGGAATAACAGAGTCCTTGGGCGACTGTCCATCAGGAGTCCTGGGGCCACGGGGAGTGGGCTTTGGACAAGAGGACCGAGCGGGCTTGGGTGGAGTGGAGTGGAGTGGGACAAGGGAAAAACAGTCCGGGGTTGAGCCATGACAGGGGAGAACGGGGAAACGAACGGAAGTCCGGGGACAGTGGTGACAGGGACAAACGGGGAAACAGTCCGGGAATTAGTGGAGACAGGGGTGACCGGGAAAACAGACTGGGACACAGCTTTAGTGGCAGCAGCAACAGACTCAGACGACACAGAGGATGGGGAAACGGGACTCCTGACGGGGGACATGGCAGGCGAAGGGGCTGGACTCACAGGGACAGGATCGGGTGCAGCGCTCACAGGAACAGGGTCGGGTGTGACGCTCACAGGGACAGGATCAGGTGCGGCGCTCACAGTGGTAGGCTTGGGAATAGAGCTCACAGACACAGTGGGCTCGGGACAAGACATGACATCGAGGATTTTGACAAGACTTGACAAATAGTTAGATAAAGCCTCAGCGGCAATAACAACAGGCATCCTTTGACGAGCAGATACCGATGGCAGGACTGCTTCTGCAGCTTGATCGGCCGCAGCTCTCACAGGAGCGGGCTCTGGGACGACGGCGCTTGCTGGAGCGGGCTCTGGGACGACGGCGCTTGCTGGAGCGGGCTCTGGGACGACGGCGCTTGCTGGAGCGGGCTCTGGGACGACGGCGCTTGCTGGAGCGGGCTCTGGGACGACGGCGCTTGCTGGAGCGGGCTCTGGGACGACGGCGCTTGCTGGAGCGGGCTCTGGGACGACGGCGCTTGCTGGAGCGGGCTCTGGGACGACGGCGCTTGCAGATGCGGGCTCTGGGACGACGGCCCTTGCAGATGCGGGCTCTGGGACAGCGCTTGCAGATGCGGGCTCTGGGACATGGAGGACACTCTCAGACAGGGCCATCTCCGTCGCAGAGGATTCTGATGCAGACTCCCATGAGGTCCGTCTCCCTTGCTTGCCGAGGAGACTCTCGGGTACGGCTGATGTCTCGGGGTTGGAAGTGGAGCCAGCTTGATTCCCCAGGGTAACCACAGCCAGGACATGACCGTCCTGGATCACTGAGAGCTTGGGTGATGGTGACAAGGTGGAACCCCGCGACTCCCTCCATGATAAACGATCCACCATCTCACCAAACGGGCAGCAGACCAGCCTCTCCCGTTCAGCCAGGGGCGGAGGAGCGTTGAGACCCGCAATGAGGTAGCGGTTGAGGAGGATATCGGGTAGAAAAAACCTCCTCTCATTTGCAACCTGGGCGTACTCCCTCAGGGACCGATCTCCCTGGGACGGAATCGGCAACTTGCCATTACTTGCATCAGAAATAGTCCTCCGCCACCATTGTGCAAGGTAATCCGGGCTATGCTCAACAAAAGAGGACATACTGTCTGCTGGGTTCTTTGATGGTCGGTTCATTCTGTTATGATGGTGGCGGATGAACCCAAGCGCAGACAGTATGCAATCAACAACGTTTATTAACAGACAAAAACAGGAAAACAAAACCCACGAGGGGGCAAAACAGGACTAGAACAGGAACAACTAAACTAGACTAACACTTGACAGACTAGACTATAAACTAACAACAGGAACAGTAAAACACTAGACAAAACTCTAACAAGGTACTCACAGAACCAACACAGGACAGCAAACACAAGGGGATTAAATACCAAGAAACTAACAAGGGGAACAGGTGACGCTGACAAAGCAATCAAGACTAAACAAGGATAACAAGGGGGCGGGGTTACAAGACGAGACACCACAAGCACATGGCCCAAACAAGCCATGCGCTTGTACACAAAACATGATTCTGTCATGATCCTGCCTCACGACTAGGAAAAATCAAGGATACTAAGGCAGGATCATCTAACAGTTTCGAAATACAGTGAGATAGTGAGGAGATAGTGAGGGGGGAGAATGTGTTTATTTATAACTAACTAATCTATACAGTTAAATAGTTGTAGCCTTGGGACATTCTCTTGTGACTTAGCTTTAACAACAGCAGGATCTATGTCCGGTACAGCCATGGAGACGCCATTAAAAAGATTGTGAGGTTGTGGGGGGAAGATAGACTGTGGAGCAGTAATTAAAGAAGGTTGATTAAAAATATAATTTGGAAGAAAGGACTGTTATGAAACAATAGTTTTAAAAATATTTTTCATATTTGTGTATGTTGTTTTCCCCATTGCGCAATCTCTGTACAGCTTCCTGTAAAATCCAACATAGTCCCAGATAGCAAAAAATATCGGCATGGCTTCTTTTTGCCGCCGGCCCTAAGCTGTCGGCTATAGGTGCGTCTCGCTGGCGGGGATCTTACGTTTGCCGCCGAATTCGTCACGCCCATTTTTTGCGAGATGCCGCCGGCGAAAAGCCGCTTTGAAATACAAGGATTTCTACTCGCAAAATCGACCATATGGCTATTATAATTTCTTTTGCTCCAAAGCCATTGGGGTTTTTAGGCTATAACAGATTTGACTCTTGATTCCATTATAAGGTTTAGGAAATGACATTTAAATTACTTTGAAACTCTAAAGATTATACAGTAATAGGCTATGTAAAATATATTTAATTATTTTATGCAGGTAAAAATTGTTTACATTTCTTTGATTGATGCACATTTGAGACATGCAGCAATAAACCAAAAATTATTTTGCAATAACACTTACTTGGCAATAAATATATTTCTGATTAGATTTTAAAATAGATATTTAAGTCATGGTATGAACAATTTAGCAGATTATTTTTTAAAGGCAATCAACAAAAAAAATCTAAACACATTATAAATGTTAAAAATGTATTGCTAAAACTCATTACAAAGTCTGTAAACTGTGAAGTAGCCTACTGAACTGTGGAGTTAGACCGTTAAACAGTTTTGCACCATTGGTGTGTTCAGGATTTTTTGGACGGGCTAAAACAGTGGCTCGATGACGCACTGGAACCCCTGAGGCTGGCTCGTGGCTCGTGGGTCGCACATTGCGCATCAGTTGACGGGCTTTGGTTATGGATTTGCCGCAGTTAGATTAAAACACTTAAATAGCATGGTGTTACACACTCCTGTACAGTAGCCGGCGGTATGCACCTACAAGTTGGTTATATCTTACAATCTGCCATTAATCAAGAGAAGAAGAAGATTGCCGAAGTTACTACATGCTACAGTTTGCTAGCTAGCAAAGTCATCGACTACCGTCGTTTAAGTAAGCATATGTTTCCCTTTTTTGTAACGCAATATTATGTTTACATTGTTTTAGTTTATATTTTATATTAAAATATCCAAGTTAGTAATCTTTGTTCTTGCAGTATGCTGCTAGGTTAGTCCAGTAGCTAGAGTGGCTAACGTTAGCAAGTGTTAGCTAACACATGCTGTTTTGCGTTTGTTACAGGACACAATGAGGTTAACGTTACATGTAGAAATGTAATTAGCTACTTACAGTAGTTAGCCAAAGCTTCACATCTAGAAAGTCTAAGTATAACTTATTTTTTTTCTAACAAAACATAACATAATAATGTATATAGGTTGTGTAATAAATTATTTTGTTTGTCCGAACAAGTATGCTGCTAGTTCATTTCACAAAGTAGCTACAGTGGTTAATATTGGTTCTCTTTGATCACTGCAGCAAGCTTTATGGAAAAGAACATGTGACATACAACATGCATGGATTGGTTTGGTGCACCTCATACAAGATGCCAAAAAGCATGGTGTCCTTGATAACATCTCATGCTTCCCATATGAAAACTTCCTTGTGTGCCTGAATAAACAATGGTAGAAAGTCATCGCTCAGTTATTGGCCCTTGGACTCCCCTGGCACCTCGTGTACAGCATGAAGTTTTCTGCTATGAAGGTATATTCTAGGCCTATATTAGTGTCCAGTGTTTTAACAGTATTGAAAATAGTGCCTTTAGTTGTATATATATATATATATATATATTTTTTTTTAGGTAGATTTCCAGAGACTCCAGAATGAAAAACAAGCCCTGAGGGAAAGCAATGCACCAGCAGGTGAGAACATGCACTCTTTCTTAAATTTAACTTTTGTGTGTGTGTCCAAAATTACCATATGCCTTTTATTTTGTAGCTTCAGATGACAGCGGCTCACTTCGAGAGCAGGTGAAGCAAGTTGGGACAATGTTGAAGATGTTTTCTCGCAATGGGCAATCAGGTACAACTTGCAAACAACGCAGGCGTTGGTTTAATTTCCACTGGGGCCACCTGTACATGTAGTAGACCTAGATATAACTGTCATAGTTTAGTTGTTGAGGGGCCAGGACTGACTACTTTATTCTTTTATTCTGGGAACCCCTGTAGGTGCAGATCAGACCCCAATGCTGACCCCGTAGCATGGACAACAAAATGGACACTATGCTGCAACATTTTCAGTGCCAATGTGTCTGTTGGAGAGTTATCCCTGCCAGGAGATCCGTTACTCCCCCTAGACACCCAGGAAGATTTGGCGTTACTTGACAACAGTATGAGGCAGGATAAAGAGCTCCAGGAACGATTTGTAAGTGTTCTGATTTCATTTATAACGCCATAGGGTAATCTAAAAAGTAAAATTAAGATTATACACTGCATATTCTACAGTCTGAATCTACAGCCTGTTACATTTTAAATTTATGAGAAGCTTCAGAGAAATGTAATTTGTTACACTTTTTTGTATTTTCAGCTTCGGTTTAAAACCTAAAGACGGACCTAAAGACAACCATGTGGCGAATACTTCAGAGTATCTTCTCTAATCACCTTTCCATCAATACAATCTGGACTGGTGTAGGGATAAAGCATATTTTAGAGACATGTTCCTGAAGACCATTGTTCAAAGTAAGTTAGATATTTTTTTTTAATATTTAAGTAGATGTGTATGACCTTATGCTATTCAAATAGAATGTAGCGTATTTAGGGTGAATCTGAATAATTAAATATATTCTGGACAACTAAAATCCTAAGAGCCTTCAAAGGCCGGGAAGCTTCCAAACCAGCCTCCTCCCCCCAGGACTCAAAATTAACACACACACACACACACACATTCCACCAAACACACATCCCCCCCAGGAATGTGGAATGTGCCACAGGAAGTGAATGTTACAGAGAAAAGAAACTTCTTTTTTTTAAAAGACATTTTAAACAGAAATATTCAATGTGTTTTATGTGTTTGTTTGTTCATGTTACATTGAAATAACTGAGTTTACCATTATGTATTTTTACATGTAACTGCGTATTCCCTAGAATTCTAACGAAGGAGAAATGAATTCTGCATTCATATATATTCTATTATACTTCCCCTTTTGAATTATACGAACAATGTATCTAATCTCATCTTACGATTTGTCTTTTAGGGGTTTGATCTATGTGTTGGGAAACTAATGGTATAAGGTCTTAAACTTTGCAAACTGTTTAACCAAATCCGTTTTTGGCAAGTTTGGTCTTGATAAACTCCAATCTTCGTTCCCCATTTGTTAATTGACATTACATTTTGCTAAACTTGGTGACACACTAGTATTATAAAAATTGTGAAGATTCTTCCCTTAAACACCCAATGAAATTAGGGAGTCAAATGCCTGGTTAGAACACCATGGGCCATAAAACCTCCCTCCGAAGAGAAAGCTCCTGATTGGACCCTCTTCCAAAAGAAGGCGGAAAAGTCAGGGCTTCAAAAGGACTGAACACCAGTTTAAACTCTCTCTTACGTCCATGTCCGCGTGTCATGATGTAACGTCTCGCCTCCTGGCGAGCTTTTCGCCTTTCTTTTATGTGTTCTAGTTTAGTTTGTGTTAGGCCTGGGCGAAAAATCGATTAAATGAATTAATTCCAATTTTTTGTTGCGGGCGATTTTAAAAATAAATAAATCGAGTTTTTGAATAATGGCGCATTTTTGGCCCCTCGGAGTTTCCGTAGCGTTAGTTTCACTCACGTAGCAGTATGGCAAGCGACGACAACAACATCATAGCACACACGAAACTGCAACAGCATACAGCAAGCGACATGGCTACCGGTGAGAGTGGGAAGTTTGTTCCTTAGCATAGGAGTGAACTCAAGCGTATTCTGCTCGAGCGGGTCGGGCCGATATTTCCCGTCACTATCCTCTGGTCGGGCCTTTGAGAGACGTGCACTGACAACGCAATAGAGTGCGGCGCGGGACTAGATTTGATGGCCGAGCGCGGGCGCGGGAGAATAAAACGATTCGCGGGACTCCCGCAAACTAAAAAATATCTATGATTAAAACATAAAAACTAATACATTTTTATTAATCTGTTGCAGAAAAGCAACAAGAACAACTAAAACAAAATAGAAACGATTTACAGGCCAGAGTTTCTATTTCTAATATGTTTGCAGCATTGAGCGATGTAGCCAATCTCAGACATACCAGTGTTGATTTCTTGGACGCAATGGCCAATTTAAGCATTTAAAACAGACTCCCCTTACCGCTCAAAACATACTTTTTGTTCAGTGCTGAATTCTGTATGCTGGCAAATCCTCGAATTATAACAATTTTGCTCAGATTTGAATGTATTGGTAATGCTTTAGAAAATGGTGCTATACTCTCAAGGTGAATGTTTGTCTCTTTTTAGTCTAGACAAACACAGTTGGGGCTTTGATTCCAAGAGGGTGTTCATTTATTTATTATTCATTCCAGAAATGGGGGTTACTTTGTCTTGCTTTTGATTAAATAAAAGCAAAATTTGCTTAAGTTGTCTGCCGTTTGTAGTTATTGCTTTCCTTAATAAGTAGGGGGGAAAATCGTAAAAAAATCGTAAATCGAATTAAAAAAAATAAAATCGGAGATTTTATTTTTAGGCCATATCGCCCAGCCCTAGTTTGTGTTTTTAAGTCTTAAGATAAGTCCCCGGGTTTAATTCCGATCGACGAGTGAAAAGAACCCCGCGTGACATATCTCTTCAGCAAATCCAACTACAAGGGACACTGCAACAAACGCTCTCTCTCTCTGAAGAAGAAGCACGCGCACGTAACCACGTGACGCGTCGTACTGAGAGATGCCCACGCGCTTCTCTGGGATCTCCCTTCGGAGATTTTTCTTTGTTAGTCAAAGTTTTGTTTTCCATAGTCGACTCTGTTTTACTTCCACGAAGTGAAACAAACGTAGCCGAGCTACTTTCATTGGTAATGTTACTCAAAGACTTTAAACCGCCGCGCAACACGCGCGCCCAGAAACAACACGTGACGCTTACACACACAAAGGACTCCGCTCACGCACGCGGCCGGGACAGGCCTTCAGGAATGCGACAACACAGCGAGACCCATAACTTGTGCAAGTATCTCTTTATAACGCTTCTAAGGAGCATTAAGATGATGTTTAAATCATGTGTTGTAATCAGAAAGGTGAATGTCTTAGGAGGAAGTATGCCAATGTTCTCTCTCTCTCACTCTCTCTCTCTCTCTCTCTCTCTCTCTCTCTCTCTTACTCGCTTACGCGTGTAAGTCATCCATTGCCCAAACTTTACGCATTTCTCGTTCATCAATGTCTTATTGTGTTTCGTTCGTGTTAATGTGTGTAAATACATGTATTCCTGTAACGTAGTAAATATATAAGTAGACATGCCTTTATTAAATCATTATATTCACTTGACTGATGGACTTTCTTTTTGCTCAATTTCGAGTCTCTGAAGTGCCAAAAGATCTTGCTACGAACTTTATAACTTAAAGATAGCTTTACATATTTGTTTATAGGGCAGAAAACCCAATTCTTCTGGCCAGAAAATTGCGTTTCCTGCAATCCTATAAAGTAAGATGATATTGATATAGCACATTACAAACTGCTAAATTCGCCTAAACGTTTTAGTCGTTGTAATTGCTAAAATGAATTGCAGTTCGTAATACTGATATTAACGGTTAAGTATTGAATGTAAACTGTAGTTCGTAGCAAAAGAGATATTACCTCTGTAAAGACGTTTACATGTTAATATATTTGTCTTTTGATCAGCCTGTTTCAAAACGAGAATCTTTTGAACAGAGCGAGAGAGGACCTGGATACAGCGATGCTCCTGTATTCAACCTAAAGGCCTGATAATTATAGTCGTTAGATTAACGATATATCTCCTGGTTAAAAATTGACTTAGCTACTCAATTGTAAAACCTAAAGCATATCTAATCATAAGTGCTATTTGATAATATGTTATGGGAGTCGAAAAACAGACGAATAATTCCTGTTTTATTTATGCGCAGCGCAGAAGCCCTGCCGGACGCCGGTTGTTGAAATATAGCACCGACAAATCCAAAACCTAAAACATTTTAGTCATAAATGCTATGTGATAAATGTATTTGGATCCAAACGACAGACGTATAATTCCTGTGTCCCTATGTGTGTTTGTAGGAAAAAATTCTGCCACGCCGTTGTTAAAACATAGCACCAAAAAAATCCGCTGAGATTTAATTTTGATAAGTGTGATCGCTACAGAAAGCAAAGCGTCTGCACGCTCAAATTGAATCACACCTGGAAGCAGGCCGGTTTTTATTCCGCTGACAAACACTAGAGGGCAACCCTAGGCCTAAGTGCTTGACAGTTTCTCGAATACGCACCGCCCCCTGACTTCAGCCTGCATGAGTGAAATGTCGCCATCGTGTGGACACTAGTAACAAGGTCATCCTTTCCTAAACATTTTCCCTCATAACAATTTCAGATTTTTCCAGTGAATTCCTGAAATGTGTGTTTCCAACTTTCAATGCATGTGCAAGTTCCAGTGTTACTAACATGATTTGTCACTCCTGACTGTGTACACTTATTTTGAATTTAGTTCAAACCACATTTGACTTTAAAAAATTCAAAAGTAAGTATTAACAGTCCCTGATGACCACTTAGTAGTGCGGCCCCCTTGTGGCCCTCCCCTGCTAAGTCAGCTCATCTTTTATTTCTACTCTTTCTGCTTTGAAGTGGCGTTCTCTCAGTTGATTTTCTGTTGGATATTATCCTCATCATACATAATGCCAACCTTAAATTTCCTACACTTATTCAAATTTGATTTGAAACAAACAAATTTCAAGATTAACGTGAATTAAGTCTCCTTCCCTGTGGGGAAGAGTTTTATGGCTTTACGTCTATATCTCCGGTCTCAAATTATTTTTAATAATTTTGATTTGATATGTTATGACAACAAGTCTAGAAGTTACTTAACATCTATGCATACGCTCGATTTGAAGTGTATTTAAACCAGTTTGAATGCAATTCAAATCAAGTTCTCGGTCAGCCAGGTTGACCACTAGGAGGAAGTGACCCAAACCCCTTTGTGGCCCAAACGCGCCACTACTGCCTGTCTTCTCCCGGGGTCCATCCTACTTTATTACTTTTAATTATTAATTTTTATTAATAGTAAAAGTAATAATAATAAAAGGAATTTAACAAAAAAAAAAAAAATTTTTTTTTTAGAATTTTTTTTTGGGTTAAGTTATTTTGATAATTAACATCATTTTCATAATTTCCTTTTTACCATTATTTAGGAAAACCTTTGCTTCTATGTTCTACATACATAATTACTCAATTCAGTTTAAACAAGAAAGCTTTCATTCACTGTTAAGCTTCACACTGTTCTGTATTTACATGTAGAAACCACTAAAGAGCTGTGGTGATTTGACAGTCATCCCTGCTTGGAGTCCAGCACGCTGGTTCATCTGACCTGCGTCACCAGCACTGACTGAGCGCGAGTCTCGGACTTTCCTGTATCTCTCCGTTAGTGCGGCCCGCAACACGACATCACCAATTTGGCACTGCCGGTTGTGATTCAAAGTCAGGTTGCGTGAGAGGGAGCACATCGGTACAGATACACGAAAGGCCCGGGACACTGCTGTCAAGCGTTTGGGGACGACAGAAAGACCAACCACGATGCTGACTCCAACCCAAATGACCTCATTCCACCCCAGGCAAACTAAACAAAGGTATTAAACCCATCCACTTAATATTTGCTACAGAATCTAGAGATTCCCCCCGATCATTGAAGTGTTTGGCTCCCTCCTCCTCTCCGAGCCACAAACCGCAGGCTTAGGCCTCCTCTTCCCCTGTAACACTTCCTGTGTACTCTTAACGCCATTTCATTACAGACCTTCCCATCTTGGATGGTTGCATGTTACTTCAAACTCTGCTATCTTGCCACTGCTCTTTTCTGTCGTGCTCTGTTCTTTTCAGTTCACCTAGAAGACAGAACCTATCTGAGACAACAAGGAACGCTGAATAATAATTAGACAACAAGCCGCTAGCATCCACAGGTGACCCCTAAGCTATCGCCCTGTTAAAATTTCATCCAGGCCCATGATGACCTAACCAAATTGTCCCACAGAATGATTTAACTGTCTGCATCAGTTAACCACAATTTGCATACGCGGCATAGCCCGTATTATAGCTCGTTAAACGTAGAACAACTTGCTTGGTCTCTCTGTGTGTGTTGTGTTCCTCTCGCCCACAGTCGAAACCAGTATGTTCCGGTCCTACAGTCCCACAACCCGCTGGGACAACCTGTAGACATGGCAGAGATTCACAGACCTCCATTCCTGCCCAAGGTCGCCAGTGACTCAGAGCTCCAAAGCCAAGAGCAGCGCCGGCGTGGACAAGCTGATGGCGCACAAACCAAGCCAAAGCTCCCACGACAAAGACCTGCCAGACACGTCCAAAACCTCGCTCGCCAGCTCATCGCACAAGCACGTCTCCACGAAAGGAGCCGCATCGCCCTGGAGCACGAAGTTGCAACGCTAAGGATGCAAGCCGAGGACGACAACGACCCCGAGCTACAGAAGGAAGTGGAAATACTTCAAACTGCCCTGTCTGATCTTCATCGGCACACAGACCGAAGAGACCAGTCAGAGAAAAGAACCAGAGAGGAACCCAACGAGAAACTCCGACAAAAGTGAAGCCCCTTTGCAAAGAGCAGAGGCCGAACTTAAAGAGACTCGAAAGCCACGGCCTGAAAAAGAAAAAACTCGCAAGAGGCCCGTGCTACCATCCACAAGCTCGTTCAGCAGAGACTGAACTCAAAGAAAGAGACACTAAAGCCAAGGCCTTTGAAACCACTTACACACGGGCCGAGCTGAAATCCATGAACTTACTCAACAGAGACACGATCTCAAAGCCGAACTTGACATTTTTCCACAGAGTTGAAACACTCTTATAGACTACCAGCCGCTGCGGCAGGCCTTCATTAAAGAACTCTCTGATCCAGAATCCGAAAAGACTTTGAAAAACCCCACGATCTACTCTGTCTCCGAACACTACTCAGAGATGCCTCCAGAGGGCGCCCCACGACCATAGCCCTGTTCACAGAAAGTCGAGTCCGTTCCAGGCCACTGGTAAGCCCAAGTCTGAGCACGCATCAGACAAACACAGTGCCGCCACGTCTGAGAAAGCCGAGACCCTGAAATCGCTGAAAAGCTTCTTCACAAAAGACTTTCCAAAAATTCAAGAGGTACGAGCTTTACATCCTATACCTGAGCGTAAGACCTACAGGCACACAGAACACTGCTCGTCAGCCACAGACACAGAGCAAACTGTCACATCACAAAGTGACAGCAGCACACAGCCACCACAGCTGACAGCTGCACAGCCTGAGCGAAACCGCACAGTTTCCCACAGCTAAGTCCAAAACCCCAAAAGACCAAAAGGGGGTGGGCCCGGAAACTTTACCTACCCATCACTCTAGACAATGAGGTGAGCCTTGAAACCCTGGTTGAAACCCGGCTCAGACCTCACTTTAATGTCAGCTCAACTCTTTGAAAGACTCAGTACTAAAGCTCAGAGCGAAGATCGAACTCTTATACCCCACTGACTTTGAACTGCAAAACCAGAAGACACTGCACGAACACAGTGCAAGACTCTGCTAAAAGGGTCCCTGATCAGCATAGAACATAGAAATCTTTAAAAGTAGATGAAAATGTCTGCTCAAAGAGTTGCAAGACTCTGCATTCGTAAAATTAGAATTTTACTGACTTAAAGAAAATCTTGAAAAGTAGATGAAAAGGTCTGCGCAAAGAGTTGCAAGACTCTGCATTCGTAAAAGTAGAATTTTACTGACTTAAAGAAAATCTTGAATGGACGTGTAAGCCTCACCTGCCAACAGACTATGCACGACTCTTTCGAACCAAGCATTTGCAACATGCTGGTTGAAATGACACTGCTAAACATTAGTTTCTATGACAATGAAGGGTTACAGGAAACGCTAGCTCCAAATAGGGCATACGTCACTGCGACATCAGAGTTGAGTGAAACCACCTGAGCTTTAAGCTACAGTTAACCTATGGGCGTGCATTTAATCGTTACGATCCAACTAAAACACAATGTGCAGTACGCATTTTTTTTGATCGCTGGCTGGTCTAAATGCAGATAAACGATTGCTGGAATTGACATCCCTACTTTAAGTAAAATAGCCTTAAATTTCCAACTAAAATTAGCATGTTAAGCAGTAAAGCGTAAGTCTGTTTGATGAAGAAACCTCATCTGAGCAGCCTGTAAACTGTACCGATGTTTATTCTGCTTTGCTTAAAAGAAATCCAAATTGCAGTATGACTAAACCTGTGTCTAACAAAGAAAGCCCAGGACAAAGTTATATCTAGGTAGATCTGGGCGACGCTCCCCTTTCTACAAATGTAAAGGCCTTACAAATTATTGTTTGATTGATGTAATTCACCTAAACTTTAGCTGCATCTACAAACAGAGAGCTACCTAGTGATCAAAACTGTTTTAATCGCTGAAAAGTCAGCAGTAGTGCACAAGAGGGACGTAACTATATATGCTTAGACAAGCTTTGACTCCCAGCAAATCTATTTCCTTACTCAGTAAACAAATAGAATAAGTTGCTTAAAATAAAGAGAAGAGTTCCATGAGTAAAATTAGCTAATGCTAAAACACATCTGCATTTTACTTCATGTAACACCGAGTCCTAGAACTGGTTACCTTTGTGACTTTGTGTCGCAAAATGGAGCGTAGATGGCACACATCAGGTTTAACTGTTCATCGCCAGGCCTGGAAAGACAGCTTACTCAATTATAAGGCTGAAATTGTGTCAGCTAGATCTGATTATCTTTCTCAGATAATTGTCAGCAATCAGAGTAACCCTAAAAAACTGTTTCACTCAATCAACAAGCTGCTTAAAAATCACAGCCTCTCAAATGTTCCTGCTTCAACTCACCTTTGTAATATGTTTTTGGAGTTTTTTAGCACCAAAATTGACAATATACGTAACCACATTGTTGCCACCCATACCGTTTCTGCCTCCTCCTCAAATGCTTTTGCATTTTCTGGTGTCTCTCTCTCTAACTTTGCAATTCATGACTCCCAGTCACTGTGTAATACGGTTTCGAAACTAAAAACCTCAACTGCTAGAGTTGATCCGATACCATCTTGTCTTTTTAAATCATGTTTTGATTCCCTCTCTCCTGTGGTTTTGAGAATTATCAATAACTCTCTGTGCACTGGAGTTGTGCCAGCAGCACTTAAAATTGCTGCGGTCACCCCTGTACCAAAAACTAACAAAATGGACTTTGATAATCTGAATAATTTTCGTCCCATCTCTAATCTTCCATTCCTCGCCAAAATTTTAGAACAAACAGTGGCTTCTCAACTACTTTTTCATCTCTCCTCTAATGATCTTTTTGAGCCACTTCAATCCGGATTTCGGAAACTGCACAGCACTGAGACAGCACTGGTCAAAGTGACTAATGATTTGTTAATGGCTTCTGATTCGGGCTGTCTATCTATACTGATTCTTCTTGATCTTAGTGCCGCTTTTGACACTATAGATCACTCTATTTTAATCAACCGCTTAGAGACCATCTTTGGAGTTTCTGATTCTGCATTAGAGTGGTTTAAGTCCTACCTCTCTGGTCGCAAGCAGTTTGTTGTGATGGGTGATTGCAAGTCTCAGGCCGGTGTGGTGCACTCTGGGGTTCCCCAGGGATCTGTTTTGGGCCCGTTACTTTTTAATATTTACATTTTTCCACTTGGCCAACTTTTAAGAACACTTGGTCTTAACTTTCACTTTTATGCCGATGACACTCAAATCTATATACATTCAAAACCTGATGCCAATATGCCTGTGTCTTTTCTCTCTCAATGTTTTACTGAGATTAAGAAATGGATGTCTGAAAATTTTCTCTGTCTAAACAGTGATAAGACAGAAGTGATGCTTATTGGTTCACCTCATCAGTTGCGTAAAGCAGAGTCCATAAACTTAAGTGTGGATGGCTCTGCTTTGAAATTGCAAACTAAAATAAAAAATCTGGGGGTGATATTTGACGCCAATTTAACATTTGACCATCATGTTCGTAACACAGTTAAAACATCATTTTTTCATCTCAGAAACATTGCCAAATTACGCTCTATGTTGACCTTCTCTGTGGCTGAAAAGTTAATCAACACTTTTGTTTTTTCACGTATTGATTATTGTAATGCTTTGCTGGCTGGGTTTCAAAAGCTACCCTAAGTAAACTACAGTTGGTACAAAATTCGGCTGCTAGGGTTCTGACTGGGACCGGTGCAAGGGAGCACATCACACCTATCCTGGAAAAATTACACTGGCTTCCTGTTAGTTTTCGTATTGATTTTAAAATTCTCATGCTCACCTATAAGGCCTTGAATAACTTGGCCCCTCAATATTTATGTGAGCTCTTAACCCCCTACACTCCTACACGTGCTTTACGATCTTCTGAAGCTGGTCTTTTAACTGTCCAAACAACACGGCTAAAAACTATGGGTGATCAGGCTTTTTCTTCTTTGGCTCCTAAATTGTGGAATTCCCTGCCCTCAGAGATTAGGAATGCAGAATCCCTTATAGTTTTTAAATCGTCCCTTAAAACTTACTTTTTTAGGGCGGCTTTTATGTGATTCGTGTGATTACTGTGTTTGTCATTATATTGGCCTTCTATTTTTATTGCTTGTTTAGTTTTTACTGCTTAGACTGTTGTGCATCTTTCTAATTTCATTATTTTTATGTAAAGTGCTTTGAGATGCTACTTTTAAAGGCACTATATAAAATAAAGTTTATTATTATTATTATTACCTGTTAAACCCGTTTAAACATGCCTAATTCATGTAAAATGTACAGACAGCCTTTAGGGACTGTTTGAATTGTCTGACATGCTCTAGTTTCCATGACAACGACTTGTCACAGGGAGTGCTAACTTGTGATGTCACTTGGTAAACAAACCTGCCTAGGTGGCTACGCTAACTTAGCATCCTTCCAGCTCACGCTAAGCTAAACCAACCTAGCCTCCAGCTAGCTTACGCTACGCTAACCTAACCTAACATCCATCCAGCCTAGGCTAAGCTAAATAATAACTTCTACAATTAGCAGTTAGCATAATTTACTTAAGCCCTTAATCACCGCTTGTGTTTACACAATGCAAAGTATTCTAAAATACTTTCCTTAACACCAGTTAGGGTTTCTAATCATTCACGTTCCGTGTTTGCAATTCTTCTTAGCTAAAGTTCACCTTTACTAGTTGAGGCATAGCCCTTGCTAACCGTCGAAGGCTAACTTTGAAGATACCCTGTTAATTAAACTTAAGTTAACTACATGTAAACTGTGTAGCTAGAGAAGAATTCATATAGCAATAGCCATCTTCATCGGCAGGTGACTAATCCTTTGATGGGACACACACGATGTGGCCTCGAACACGCAACCGTTGTAACCCACTATGAAGTGTTGGCCCAGGCAAATCCAAAGTTTAGTCACTAATGCCACTGATTATTCTCGCCTTCAGATCATTCCCGTTGTTTTGATCACTTTGTTTCTTTTTGCTTTTAATTTTAATTTTTGTTTTCTTTTGGCTCTTCTTTAATTTTTTTTTCTCTCCATTTTATTTTATTTGACCTTGATATTAATAGCACTCAGCTATTCCCCCTACTTTTCGGTCACCTCTATGATTTAAAATTTATTTTATTCTTTGACCTTGATATTAATAGCACTCAGCTATTCCCTTTACTTTTCGGTCATCTATATGATTTAAAATTTATTTTATTTCCTCTCTTGTTCAAATGTGGTTCCATTTCCCATAGGGCCCAGAAAGGAAACAGAGACACCTTTATTTGTGATTTTGTTTTATTTTCAACAAGTGTACTCAAGTGAACTTTTAGGGTCATGCATTAGGCTCTCACTACAAGTATGACAACATGGCACGGAGCCCCTGCTTCACCTGACCTTAACCTTCCAGCTTACCAAAGACTATCACAAAACGTCTCGGTTACTAATGTAACCCTCGTTCCCCGAAGGAGGGAACGGGAGACGTGACGTCGACGTGACGACGCTAGGGGATCACTTCAGGGAGCCCTATCAACTTCGAGTATCTAAAGAACAAGCCAATGAACGTTGGCGTGCGTGAAACGCGTCACGCGCCCCGCCCCGCAGCGCGGGTATAAACAGGAAGCGGACGCCGCACTCATTGTTTTTCGCTGAGGAGCCGAGATTGAGTCGGCCGTACAGCGATGGTCAGCAACTGTGGCAGCGGGACGTCACGTCTCCCGTTCCCTCCTTCGGGGAACGAGGGTTACATTAGTAACCGAGACGTTCCCCTTCAGTCGCTCACGTTCGACGTGACGTCGACGTGACGACGCTAGGGGATCCCATGGAAGACGCCATCGGTTGCTGCCACATCCAGCGCCCTACGGAAGACTCTCAGACCCCCAAGTGGCTGGGGCGGAAGACCTGCGTAGAGGGAGTTCACTGTTGTTCCTTTAACCCACACAGTGGAACTCTTGGATAACACTGGGAAAGCGTGCCTTTCCAGGGGAGAGGGACGCTGCGGAAGCCACATCCTGCCCGAAGGGAGGTAACATGTGGAGGATACACATATGGACTGGCCGGAGGGCAGTGCAACATATGGAATGTCACTGGGGTGGCTCCAGCCTGAGAAGGGGGAGGCAGCACCAGACAGTGACGGCAGAGCGGACTCTGCCAAGGGAAAGACACGGGCTCACCGCAGGGAGCTGGTCGTGGAAGAATACTCATATGGGATCGCCGCAGGAATCACCACATATGGAACCCAGCCTAGCACAAGTTACACAAGCATACGAGCACTAGGCCTGGCGTCGGACGCTCCGCAACGTCCGACTGCCGGAGGGGTGCGGAGGAACTCACAGGGTTCGCCAGAGTGGGGAACTCGACCGGAGCAAAAAAGCGCACGTATCCGCTCCATGTGGAGGGGAGTGGCGCAGCAAGCCGACACAAGAGCGGAAACTTCGGTGTTACCGGCTGGTTGAAGCGAGCACACAGGAAGAAACCGGCTCAACACGTAGGCTATAAAATCTAGCGAACGTGTTAGGTGTCGCCCAGCCCGCAGCTCTACAGATATCTGTCAGCGAGGCGCCGTGTGCCAGCGCCCAAGAAGAAGCGACACCCCTAGTGGAGTGGGCTCTCAACCCGGGCGGGCAAGGCACGCCTTGGACTTCGTAAGCCAAGGCGATGGCATCCACTACCCAGTGGGCCATCCTCTGCTTGGAGACAGCCTTCCCCTTCTGCTGGCCTCCGTAACAGACGAAGAGCTGATCTGAGGTCCTGAGGCTTTGCGTTCTGTCCACGTACAGACGCAGAGCGCGGACGGGACAGAGAAAAGCCAGGGCTGGGTCTGCCTCCTCCGAAGGCAGCGCTTGCAGGTTCACCACCTGGTCCCGGAAGGGAGTGGTAGGAACCTTGGGCACGTATCCGGGCCGGGGTCTCAGGATCACGTGAGAGTTATCCGGGCCGAATTCTAGGCACGATTCGTCGACCGAAAATGCATGCAGGTCCCCTACCCTCTTGATGGAGGCCAACGCAACCAGGAGTACTGTTTTACAAGACAGAACTTTTAACTCAGCTGACTGCAAAGGCTCAAAGGGTGGTCTCTGAAGAGCCGAAAGGACCAGAGACAAGTCCCAAGAGGGTATAGAGAGTGGGCGAGGAGGATTAAGTCTCCTTGCTCCCCTCAGGAACCTGACGATCAGGTCATGCTTCCCCAACGACTTACCATCAACTGCATCGTGATGTGCGGCAATGGCAGCAACATACACTTTAAGGGTGGAGGGAGACAGCCTTCGCTCCAACCCATCCTGCAGGAAAGAAAGCACGGCTCTGATCGAGCAAGTTCGGGGGTTCTCCTCGTGAGAAGAACACCAGTCAACGAATAGGTTCCACTTCAGAGCATAGAGGCGCCTCGTAGAGGGGGCTCTAGCGGAAGTGATGGTGTCAACTACCGCTGGGGGTAGGTCACCTAGAACCTCCGCGTCCCGTCCAGGGACCAGACATGGAGTTTCCAGAGGTCTGGACGCGGGTGCCACAGGGTGCCCCGTCTCTGAGAGAGCAGGTCCTCTCTCAGAGGAATGGGCCAGGGAGGGGCTGTCGCGAGGAGCACAAGTTCGGGGAACCAGGTCCGGTTGGGCCAATACGGGGCAACTAACACGACCTGCTCCTCGTCCTCCCTGACTTTGCACAAAGTCTGTGCAAGAAGGCTCACTGGGGGAAACGCATACTTGCGTAGGCCCGGGGGCCAGCTGTGTGCCAGGGCATCCGTGCCGAGGGTCCCCTCGGTCAGGGAGTAGAACAACTGGCAGTGAGACGTGTCCGGGGCGGCAAACAGATCTACCTGTGCGGTCCCGAAGCGCCTGAAAATCAGCTGGACCACCTGGGGATGGAGTCGCCATTCTCCCGGTAGCACCTGCTGCCGTGAGAGCTCGTCGGCTGCACAGTTGAGCAGGCCGGGAATATAAATGGCACGAAGCGACCTCAGATGCTTCTGACTCCAAAGGAGGAGATGGCGGGCGAGTTGTGACATGCGGCGGGAGCGTAGACCACCCTGACGGTTGATGTACGCAACGGTCGCAGTGCTGTCCGTACGGACCAGTACATGCTTGCCACGAAGCGGCGTTTTGAAGCGGCCCAATGCAAGATGTACTGCTAACAACTCGAGGCAATTGATGTGCCAATGCAGTTGAGGCCCCGTCCACAGACCTGAAGCTGCATGCCCGTTGTACGTGGCCCCCCAGCCGGTGGCAGAGGCATCCGTGGTGACCACAGAGTGCCTGGACACTTGTTCTAGGGGAACACCTGCCCGCAGGAACGAAGGGTCTGACCACAAGCTGAGAGTTTGGCGACAGTGCGGAGTCACTTGGACCCGGCACGAGCCGCTCTGCCACGCCCATCTCGGGACTCGATCGTGGAGCCAGTGTTGGAGCGGTCTCATATGAAGCAATCCGAGCGGCGTTACCGCGGCTGCAGATGCCATATGCCCCAGGAGCCTCTGAAACAGTTTCAGTGGAGCCGCTGTTCTGCGCTTGAGCGTGCTCACGCAGTTCAACACTGACTGGACGCGGGCCTCGGTGAGGCGCGCTGTCATGTTGATCGAGTCCAACTCCATACCGAGAAAAGAGATCCTCTGCCCGGGGGTGAGTTTGCTCTTTTCCCAGTTGACCCGAAGCCCTAGGTGGCTGAGGTGACTGAGCACCATGTCCCTGTGTTCGCACAACTGCTCTCTCGACTGGGCGAGAATAAGCCAGTCGTCGATGTAGTTGAGAATGCGAACACCACGCTCGCACATGGGAGCAATGGCCGCCTCCGCGACTTTCGTGAAGACACGGGGCGACAGGGCCAGCCCGAAGGGTAAGACCTTGTACTGATATGCCTGACCCTCGAACGCAAAGCGAAGAAACGGTCTGTGTCGAGGGAGAATCGAGACATGAAAGTACGCGTCCTTCAGGTCGATCGCTGCAAACCAATCTTGGGGACGGATGCACTTGAAAATGCGTTTCTGCGTAAGCATCTTGAACGGCAGCTTGTGAAGGGACCGGTTCAAGACACGCAGATCCAAGATTGGCCGTAACCCACCGCCTTTCTTGGGTACAATGAAGTACGGGCTGTAGAAGCCGGTCTTCATATCGGCTGGAGGGACCGGCTCGATCGCGTCTTTCGCCAGTAGGACTGCGATCTCTGCCCTGAGCACAGGGCACTGTCCGGCGGAACGCGGGTAAACAGAATGCCCCTGAATGCAGGGGGGCGCCGGGCGAACTGAATCGCATAGCCGAGTCTGACAGTACGGATGAGCCAGCGAGACGGGCTGGGAAGCGCTAGCCAGGCTCCCAGACACCGCGTAAGCGGAATCAACGGCACCACAGACGTACCCGGGTGGGGCAGCGCGGCGGAATGCAGGGACCCGACTCGGGCGGCACAGCGGCCCGGAGTGGGGTCTGAATGTGTGGTGCAACACGTACCTGCTTCCGTCGAAGGGCAGAGTGAGTGTGTGGAGGCGGCGGAGCGTCCGGAACACAGCCACTGCTGCTCGCTGGCGATGAGAGAGGGGCTCGAGGGTGACAAGGCATAGCGTCGTCGACCGTCAAGCGCGCTCTCTTGGGACCCAGAGGTTTCAGAAATTGCTCTTTTATTGAATAAGTGGGTACCACTGAAGGCAGTGGCGGAAAAGGAACAAAAAGAAACAAAGGATTCTCCACCCGGCCCTCCACCGGGGGAAGGAGCGGTGCCTTCACCGTCTCCTGGAGAGCAACTCGATCCACCTCTGGGTCGCCCGTCTCAGGGTCGTTTGCACCTGCGCTTACCACCTGGTTTGGTAGCGGCCTGGACGGGCGTGGCCGACTTCCTGCGGCTTGCTCCACGCTGAGGCCTGGATGGTGGCTGCTGCTGCTGAGGCTTAGCGGGAGCGGAGGACGCCGCAGGAGGACGGCCTCGGCGACGAGCAGACGGAGGGTCTGCGGCCGGCGGACGGGAGGAAGCAGCGGGGGTCCGCCGGGGCAGGATGTGTCGGATAGCCTCCGTCTGCTTCTGGGCGGCCGAGAACTGTTGGGCGAAGCTCTCGACCGCATCGCCGAATAACCCAACCTGGGAGAGAGGGGCATCCAGGAACCGATATTTATCGGTGTCCCTCATGTCCGCCAGGTTGAGCCAAAGGTGGCGCTCCTGGACCACCAAGGTGGACATCGCCTGACCAACGGAACGCGCGGTTTCCTTCGTCGCCCGGAGGGCGAGGTCAGTAGCCACGCGGAGCTCCCGGAGGAGCTCTGGGTCAGAACCACCCTCGTTCATGTCCATGAGCGCCTGGGCCTGGTGGACCTGCAAGAGCGCCATGGCATGGAGGGCGGAAGCAGCCTGTCCACAGGCCTTATAAGCCTTCGCCGTGAGACCGGACGAAAACTTACAGGCCTTGGACGGGAGGCGCGGATTACCCCGCCAGGAGGAGGCGGACGCCGGACACAGTTGCATCGCGACAGCCCGCTCCACCGGGGGGATATCCACATACCCCTTAGCTGCCCCGCCGTCGAGGGTGGCGAGGGGGGAGGAGCTACTAGAACGGATTCGGGCACTATACGGTGCCTTCCACGTCCTAGAGAGCTCCTCATGCACCTCCGGAAAGAAAGGTACCGGGGCGGCGCACTGAGAACCAGCACGGCCCGCCCCGAGAAACCAATCGTCCAACCGAGAAGGTTCGGGACGTGGCGGAGGATTCCACACAAGCCCGACCTTCTCGGCGGCCCGGGAAAGCATAGCCGCCCACTCTGGATCCGGCTCGGACAACGCTACACACCCAGACGGGGGCAACGCAGCCGAGTCGTCATCTCCAGAGGAGTGAAGCTCCCCCTCCGATGCTGCGATCGACATCTGATCGTCAGCTGGCGCCCCAAAGGAAACGACCGGCCGTTCAGGAGAAGGACCGAGTCGATCGCAAAGGGGCGCGGATGGCAACAGCGCATGAGAGGCGTGAGGGGCCCGCGGAGATTGCCTCGACGGGGAAGCCCTCACGGTAATCCTCAGATCACCCTGGTCATGCGCCGAAGTAGGCTTATTCTGCAGGGCAGAATAAACGCTAGATCGGGGCATAGGCGAGGGGACTGCACCTCCCGTGAGGTAAGCGAGTCTCGATCTAAGCGCTGCCATAGTCATATTCCCGCAATGGGAACATGAACTATTCACAAAAGCTGCCTCAGCGTGTTGAATGCCCAAACACGAGAGGCAACTCTTGTGGCCATCTGCTGGCGCCAGGGAACGACCGCATCCAGAAACGCACAAGCGGAATGACATCCTGAAAAGGACGCAGGGTCACGCTTGTGTTGCTCTTTTAGTAAAAATAACAAACAGAGGAAAGAAAATAGACTCTTTAGTGCTGAAGCACCCAGGGGTAGCCGCGGTGTAATCGGGTACACTCTCAGATGAGGAACGCCCACGAGACCGACACACACACACACATAAACGGTGCCGTGAAAACGGCAGTTGTGATAAGATGCTCGCGGCCACCACTGATCGCGCCGTCACACCAGCACTGCAGCAGAGTTCCTCTTCTCCCTCTAGTTGTTGACAGAAACAACGTTCAGCAGTCTGTAGAGTCTCAGAGTCAAACAAAGCTCGGCTCCGAAGCGAAAGACAATGAGTGCGGCGTCCGCTTCCTGTTTATACCCGCGCTGCGGGGCGGGGCGCGTGACGCGTTTCACGCACGCCAACGTTCATTGGCTTGTTCTTTAGATACTCGAAGTTGATAGGGCTCCCTGAAGTGATCCCCTAGCGTCGTCACGTCGACGTCACGTCGAACGTGAGCGACTGAAGGGGAACTATGGACACTATGAGAAACCACCTCTCATACCCCTCCAACCACCCACGAAAGTCGTGTGCACCCACCGACAACCGGTGCCCCACACAACCTACGTCAACAAGCACATGCTGCGTGCACTGGACAACATTCAGCGTTCTGCACCTGATGCCATCACCGCGCCACAGCTTGTTCTGCCACAGTGCAAAAGGGGGGTAATGCCACAATGTATGCCCTATGCCCATGACGCACCGTGTGCTGCAACCCGCAGCACCAGAGACACTTGCAAGACACCGAAGCAAGTGGCATACTGGCGCCCTCAAAGCGAAAAGACTGTCCTAGCCAACCAAGGACGATGTTCGCTGAAATTTTTCCTCCCTTTCTCTCTTTCTCTCTCCCTGTCACTTTTACCAGGATGCTGCTGTGCTTCCAGCCAACCAGAGGGCAGCCTCAATCGGACATCTCACCAGGTCCGGCACCAAGCACCATACTAAGGGAACAACCAAGACTCCTTTTCTGCCAGACCCGCACTCAGAAAGTGCCTGTGCCACCTGATCCTCACAACGCCTACAGAACGCACTACCCCGGCGTAACGACACAATACAGCTGGGTAGGTGCCAACGGACAGAGGAGGCCCTCACGCACACTGAGGCCGATGTCGAACACATGCTCAACCAACTTGCGAAAATGACTGTCACGCTGGCGGAGCCAGGTGGCCACAACCGCCGCCGCACTGCCGTCAGAACTCTGTTTAACACTTGTATGTCCGGCATGAATGCAGTAAACCTCGCCAACGTCGGACGGCATGCAGCCAAAATTCAGACTGAAATTCCACAGAGAACAGAGCAACTCACAACAGAGTGCATCCCTGCAGCCCATCGACAAGACAATAGGGAACTGTGGTAACTTTCAACACTCACAGCGTTCTGCTGACCCCGACAGTGAACTCCATGAAACAGCTGTTTACCGTCTTCCAGAATGACTTTGCTCAAACTCCGCTGGTAACAGCCCTGATGACAAACCTGCTAAAGGGGGGTGAACTCCTCCATCGACAGCCTCGCCATGGGTAGAATCCCACCGCACCTGATGCCCTTAGGCCTCATGCAAACCGTGCTGGCGTCCGCCATCACCACGCCAACTGACTCTTTAAAAATACACCTTGCCTACTCTCGTGGGTAGTGCCATCCCACTCTGCATCACCACAAGCAGAGAAAATGGGATGTTCCCCTGAACTTACCCATCATAGTCAAGCCGAATCCACCGGCTCAAGAACATTGTCCATGTCAGATTTTGAGAGGCAGCACTCACATCAAGATCCGCATGCCGTACGTGATTGCCTTGCATGACAGCGACACCAAGATGTCCCCAGCTCCGAATCCACACATGTGCACATTGACCAAAGACATTTACTATCCCTGCCCTAACAAATCTTTCCTCAGAGACAACTCTGACGGAACCTGCGGGCTGCAGATCAGTGGCACAAGCTGCCCTGCTAAAGCCAAGCCTCGCACTCAAGTCACCGAGACCCAAGCAGAGATTGTAAGTGATCTGTGTCACCTTGCTCAGCCAGAGCCGCGCATCCAAGTACCAAAAGGCCCCATCCTTCTTCAAGAACCACACTCTCACCCTAACTCCAGAAAGGGAATTGTGGTTTGCAAAAGGGGGATCCCAGCTAATCGACATTACATCTATCAACTACACCCTGACACTCGACAGTCATCCTGCACAGGAGGCTCAACGAGATGCGAACATCTACAGCCAAGCCCACGGGACCCTCAGGAAGAGGGTACCACGCTGGAGGCTGCGTCGAACTTTATCAAGCTGAGCCCTCAGCCTAACAGCACCTCCTACCCAATCATCATGATTCACCTGCCATCCGCCAATGGTGATGATTTGTCGTCATATGATGTCCAACACACGGGGACATCATCCGACGAAAAGGGGGAAATATGTAGCGTATTTAGGGTGAATCTGAATAATTAAATATATTCTGGACAACTAAAATCCTAAGAGCCTTCAAAGGCCGGGAAGCCTTTGCTAAACTTTACATTTACATTTTGCTAAACTTGGTGACACACTAGTATTATAAAAATTGTGAAGATTCTTCCCTTAAACACCCAATGAAATTAGGGAGTCAAATGCCTGGTTAGAACACCATGGGCCATAAAACCTCCCTCCAAAGAGAAAGCTCCTGATTGGACCCTCTTCCAAAAGAAGGCGGAAAAGTCAGGGCTTCAAAAGGACTGAACACCAGTTTAAACTCTCTCTTACGTCCATGTCCGCGTGTCATGATGTAACGTCTCGCCTCCTGGCGAGCTTTTCGCCTTTCTTTTATGTGTTCTAGTTAAGTTTGTGTTTTTAAGTCTTAAGATAAGTCCCCGGGTTTAATTCCGATCGACGAGTGAAAAGAACCCCGCGTGACATATCTCTTCAGCAAATCCAACTACAAGGGACACTGCAACAAACGCTCTCTCTCTCTGAAGAAGAAGCACGCGCACGTAACCACGTGACGCGTCGTACTGAGAGATGCCCACGCGCTTCTCTGGGATCTCCCTTCGGAGATTTTTCTTTGTTAGTCAAAGTTTTGTTTTCCATAGTCGACTCTGTTTTACTTCCACGAAGTGAAACAAACGTAGCCGAGCTACTTTCATTGGTAATGTTACTCAAAGACTTTAAACCGCCGCGCAACACGCGCGCCCAGAAACAACACGTGACGCTTACACACACAAAGGACTCCGCTCACGCACGCGGCCGGGACAGGCCTTCAGGAATGCAACAACACAGCGAGACCCATAACTTGTGCAAGTATCTCTTTATAACGCTTCTAAGGAGCATTAAGATGATGTTTCGTGTTGTAATCAGAAAAGGTGAATGTCTTAGGAGGAAGTATGCCAATGTTCTCTCTCTCTCACTCTCTCTCTCTCTCTCTCTCTCTCTCTCTCTCTCTCTTACTCGCTTACGCGTGTAAGTCATCCATTGCCCAAACTTTACGCATTTCTCGTTCATCAATGTCTTATTGTGTTTCGTTGTGTTAATGTGTGTAAATACATGTATTCCTGTAACGTAGTAAATATATAAGTAGACATGCCTTTATTAAATCATTATATTCACTTGACTGATGGACTTTCTTTTTGCTCAATTTCGAGTCTCTGAAGTGCCAAAAGATCTTGCTACGAACTTTATAACTTAAAGATAGCTTTACATATTTGTTTATAGGGCAGAAAACCCAATTCTTCTGGCCAGAGAATTGCGTTTCCTGCAATCCTATAAAGTAAGATGATATTGGGGAAAACCCCTCAATATTATTCGGACAATTGAGCTAAATTATTTTTGCCTGCTTTGTAAGACGTGATCTGTGTAATTAACTGCAATCAACTTGTTAAAATGAAAGGATTGCATGTATACATCCAGGTAAAATGACATTCTCCTTTAGGGGAAGATTTATTAACATGTAAGACTGATCTAATCCAAACATGTATGAATAATTATTAATTACTAATTATTAATTATGATATGCAAATTCCCCATGGATTAGATACCCAGAATCTTTACAAGAATGACAGATCTGTATTTTCTACAGGAGCCATCCGGAAGAACCCGGCGACCTAGGATGCCACTGATGAGGAGATCCAGGTTAACGTTATGCGTTACCTGAAAGGAGCATCTGACCGTGAAGGCGGATGAGGCGCCGCACCGCTGAGAGGGACCCACAGCCGACCCCTTAAACCTTGTTACAGTGTTTAACTATTCTATTTTTAAATATAGCTTGTAAATCCTAGATTATACATCTAATACTTGATATCTGCACATTATCTGGTATCAAATATTCTACTTACCGTGACTTCAGTATTGGCTTATTTAATTCTGTCAGTGCTTAACGATTCTATTATAGTTTGTAAATCCTATTTTATGCCTGATATTTGATATTGCACATTAACTAGTACCAAAAATTCTACTTTCATTCCATCAGTGTGCTTAAAGGGATACTGCACTTTTTTTTTGGAAATAGGCTCATTTTACAACTCCCTCGTTAAACGGTTGAGTTTTACCATTTTCAAATACATTCAGCTGATTTTCTGACATTTAGAAGAATATCAGTAACCAGACAGTTTCTAGTCCCATTGACTTCCATAGTAGGAAAAAATATATACTATGGAAGTCAATGGGACCAGAAACTGTCTGGTTACTGATATTCTTCTAAATGTCAGAAAATCAGCTGAATGTATTTGAAAATGGTAAAACTCAACTCTTTAACTCTGAGGGAGTTGTAAAATGAGCATATTCCAAAAAAAGTGGAGTATCCTTTAACCGTTAATCTATTAAAAATAGCTTGGAATACTATATATACCAAGCTATATCTCTGATAATTGATATTGCACATTACCTGGTACTAAATATTCTACTTCATTCCGTCACAGTGCTTAACTGTTATTCTATTGTTAAAAATAGCTTGTAAATCCTTGTGCCACAGGTCAGCATTGCAGTTATAATGGTATATTGTACTCTAGAGGTTTTACTCTGTTATTACCACTTCAACTATAGTTAGAAATGACTTGTAAATATGATGTTATACCTCAAATTATTTGGTATCCTTCACTTTCTTTTGTACCAAATATCCTCATTACTTGAGTTTACTGGTAATTCTTTTAATCCCAGAGCTGACCTCTTTATATTATTACCAAGTATTGTAAGTGTTACAATAGTGTTTTTTACAAGTGTTATTTTTAACCAAAATTTAATTGGAAACCTGCATGTTAGTGTGTGTGTATTTGTATTTTTCTGTTATATTTCAGTGATCTGACATCTTGTTTTAATGACAGTTACTGTACTTTGAAATGTGGAATTAAAATGCCAAATGGAAATGTGTCTGGTTTGATCAATCATTATTCTTGATAAACTGCATGCTATAAATATTAAATAAATAAATAAATATATATATATGCAATAAGCGACGGGGCAGCTCGCTCGAAAATAGCGTTTGCCTCCGACGGGCCGCGGAAGGTCCGCCTTCGGTATAACGGCGGCTGGCCTGCGGGCCGCCCGCGGAACGAAGGCGGTAGGACGGCGGCTGCCGCTTTTAAAAAGCGGCTGCCGCCGGTGGTGTGCCGTCAAACGTGTTTGCGATTTCGCCATTCTGACGGTCCGCCGACTCATTGCTATCTGGGGTATGAGGGCTCAATTCCAATACATTAATAAATAAAGCACACAAAGTTAAGCGGACACCGCCAAATGTTTGTGACGGTCAGAAAATAACTTACCGCAACAGAATTATTCCCAGCGCTCTTTAATTTCTTTGAAGCAGGCTCCTCTTTTGCCTCTTTGAGCTCATTGATGTCAGCATCCATCTTATCCAACCTCTTGTCCATCGTCTCCAGCTTTTCAAATATCCTCTTCAAACTTGCATTTACCAAATACACCAGTTTGTTTTCGTTCGGAGTTTGAAAAGCCACATTGTCCCGACGTAAAGCATCTCTACAGTGCTCTCCAGAGGACACCGAGATATAAACTGCTTTTCAGGTTCTACAGGTTTGTTGTAGATTGACACAATGTAAAGCACTTATCAGCCTAATCACCTTTCCTGAATACTAATGAGGGGGCCAGGGGAATAGGGGCAATCTTGAGCTGCCAGTCCCAAAACAAATAAGCATTTGCAAAGCCAAGCCATCAACTAACAGCATGTGGTCAGACAAGTTCCTGTTTATGGGCCTTTGCGGGCATTTACAGGTACGCATTACAAAGTTCCAAAGATCCCTGCCAAACAGCACATTTAGCGGGCATATTCATTGTCCGAATTCTCCCGTATACACCCCTTTTGACGCAGTGGTAATTGACTTGTAAAGCTGAAATGATTCAATGGTTGTATACTCAGATTTAACCCATTTAATCCCAAATTTTTCCCAGACATACAAAATATCCAAATCATGTATCATTGGTATCCCTTTGAAACAATCAATCATAATTTTTTGAAATTTTCATGGAAAAGTGTGTGAAAAAGTGAGTTTTATGTTCGGTCACAATTGTGACCGGTGGGATAATGTGTTGTATCAACCATTGGACAGACTGAGTATAGGTCTATTTGACCTGTGAGGTGTGTTTGTGTGTGTGCGCGTGTGTTTGTGTATGCATGTGTGTGTGTGTGCGTGCGTGCGTGCGTGCGTGCGTGTGTGTGTGTGCGTGTGTGTGTGTGTGTGCGTGTGGTATGTGTGTGCGTGTGTATGTGTGTGTGTGGTGTGCATGTGGGTGTGTAGTGTGCGTGTGGGGGTGTGTGTGTGTGTGTGTGTGTGTGTGTGTGTGTGTGTGTGTGTGTGTGTGTGTGTGTGTGTGTGTGTGTTGTGTGTGTGTGGTGTGTGTGTGTGTGGTGCATGTGGGGTGTGTGGTGTGCATGTGGGTGTGTGGTGGGGTGTGTGTGTGTGTGTGTGTGGTGTGCGGTGTGTGTTGGGTCTGTGGTGTGTGTGGTGTGCGTATGTGTGGGTGTGTGTGTGTGTGCGGGGGTGTGTGTGAGGTGTACGGTGTGCGGTGTTGTGGTGTACGTGTGTGGGGATGTGTGGTGTGCGGTGTGTGTGGTGGCATGGGTCTGTGGTGTGTGGTGTGGTGTGTTAGGGTGTGTGGTGCGCGTGTGGGGTCGTGGTTTGCGTGTGTGTTGGTGTGTGGGGTGTGGTGTGCATGCGTGTGGGTGCTGGTGTGTGTGTGTGGGGGTGTGCGTGTGTGTGGGGTGGTGGGAGGTATGTATGGAGTAAAGGAGGCCGTATTGAGACGAAACCCATTGAAACACTTGCGACACACTGAAACACTTGCTATACACACTGAAATACTTGCGATACACACTGAAATACTTGCGATACACACTGAAACACTTGCTATACACACTGAAATACTTGCGATACACACTGAAACACTTGCGATACACACTGAAATACTTGCGATACACCCTGAAATACTTGCGATACACACTGAAATACTTGCGATACACACTGAAATACTTGCGATACACACTGAAATACTTGCGATACACCCTGAAATACTTGCGATACAAACTGAAATACTTGCGATACACACTGAAATACTTGCGATACACACTGAAATACTTGCGATACACACTGAAACACTTGCGATACACACTGAAACACTTGCGATACACACTGAAATACTTGCGATACACACTGAAACACTTGCTATACACATTGAAACCCAACAAATCCTTTTAATGATATTCAATGCAAAACAAAAATAAAAAATATAGGCTAAGTAGCCTATAAAATAAACATACATTATTGTGGCATTAATTAGTCCACAAACAATATTTATTTTAAAGCCTAAACTAATTTATTTATTTAAAGCAAAACTAAAACCAGCATTGGGCATTTATCTGTAATAGACTAAGTGTTGTACTTGTTTATATTATTATTATTAATATGTGCTTTTTAATATTTTTGTTTATGAACTTATGTAGATCACCGCTTATAGGCGGGGGAATGGCTCTGAGTTTCGTTTGTTGGAAATATGAACTTAATTTAGAAATGCTTTTGAAATGAAAAACTTTGCGTTTAATAAACAAAATAATAATTTTTAATGAAGATGGCGTCTGGAGTTGTAAAATATTACCCTGTTCCCTGAATCAAGGGCTTAATTTTAGGAAAACACTTAACGTGTAATTCATGCTCTGCTTTTGTGTACATAGTATGGTTTATTAATAAGGTGAGTACAGAATTTGATCTTTTAATATCACTGTCTCATTAAGTCACGTTAATGGTTTTTCACGTTAAGCGTTAGAATGTCCTGCTACTGTTTGCTTCAGCTTTTTGAACGTAGAAGTATGATAAAGGCATGATAAGCTACTGTACACTATAAAACATTATTGTGATTTTAACGGTAAAAGACTACAGTAAAAATGCTACAGTGAAAAACTGTTAATTGGTTAACAGAAAGTTTCCGTACTATATACTGTAAATAACTGTGATAGATCTAATGGTACATTTAATGTAATTTTACTGTAAAATACCGTTAAATTTACAGTTTTTGAAAGTGACAAAAGAACAACTCATTGTATAATTTACAGTGAAAAAACGTAAATTGACCTTTACTGTAAATTAGTGTGGCCATGTCAATATTGCTGAAATCCATTGTTAAATATAGGCTACCAGTTTAAAATGTGAAACTTACATGCTGCTCTGTAAAGGTGATTACAGTCTTAATATATTTTTACAGAATTGTTCTGGCAACCAAAGTTGCCAGCATTATTCCGTAAAAAATACGGGATTTTTTTTTACAGTGTATACATATCTTATCTAAATAAAAGCTGGATATGGCATATTCTCTACATGACTACACATGTCCTTATTAGGCTTAAAATCTATATTTGTAATGACATAATATCTCGTTATTAAAAATAATATGTATGTGGTAGCAATCTGCCACCGTAGTTTCATATATTTGCGCAAATATATTTGTATGCGCATGTGTTTCACATATGTCTGTGCAAGTCTGATGTGTAGGCTATCGCAAGTGTTTCAGTGTGTATAGCAAGTGTTTCAGAGTGTATAGCAAGTATTTCAGTGTGTATCGCAAGTATTTCAGTGTGTATCGCAAGTATTTCAGTGTGTATCGCAAGTATTTCAGTGTGTATCGCAAGTGTTTCAGTGTGTATCGCACGTATTTCAGTGTGTATCGCAAGTGTTTCAGTGTTTCAGTGTGTATCGCAAGTATTTCAGTGTGTATCGCAAGTGTTTCAGTGTGTATCGCAAGTGTTTCAGTGTGTATCGCAAGTGTTTCAGTGTGTATCGCAAGTGTTTCAGTGTGTATCGCAAGTGTTTCAGTGTGTATCGCAAGTGTTTCAGTGTGTATCGCAAGTATTTCAGTGTGTATCGCAAGTGTTTCAGTGTGTATCGCAAGTGTTTCAGTGTGTATCGCATGTATTTCAGTGTGTATCGCAAGTATTTCAGTGTGTATCGCATGTGTTTCAGTGTGTATCGCAAGTGTTTCAATGTGTTTTGTCTCATACGGCCTCCCATAAAGTTAACTTTTAACTTGCAAACTCTGCTTCAACGGTGTCTCTAGGAACATCTAGTGCCTTCACTATATTTTTGTATCATGTTCCTAGTTTGTGACGGGCGATGGTATCTTCTTTCTTTTGACTTAGACATACGTATTTCTAACATGCAGTCACCCTCAACAAACCTCGCCAGTTCAGATATTTCATGTGTTCTAGCTCAAGCACACCTGGTGCAACTAATGAAGCCCTTGATTAGTGAGACAACACCTGTTTTGCAGATTTATTTATGTGGATGAGTGTGTGTAGTGTGTGTTAGTAATATTGCAGTGGTCACAGTGTCAGTGATCAGTTCTTCAAACATCAGCTCTGTGTGTCTCCGTACGGCCGATAAATTGTTTTATTTGCATTAAATGTAGCAGTAGTTTGAATATTTCTTTATCTTCAGGGGCTTTAGTGAAATGTGACTCAATACCCTGGAAACTGTAATGAAGCTTCCAACTGATTCACAGCAGGAAAATCCATCCCACGTGTTGTTTACAGGTGTTCTCTCATCATTAGCGGGTGAAACAAAACACACAGATCTGTGTGTGTGTGTGTGTGTGTTTCGGGGGAAGCCCAACAGCTTTGAGAATAATCTGACATCTACAGCCACCCACACAGAGCTGTGCTGCGCATCATACGTCTGTCTGTGTGTGTAAGTGTGTGTTGCGTTGCGTGAGTGTTTGTGTAGTTCTAGTTGATGAAAAAAGAATAGATGTCAGTAAAGAAACACCCATGACTGCAGGCATCAAATAATTTGTTAGAAACTAGAACACACACACACCTCTCTCTCTCTCTCTCTCTCTCTCTCTCTCTCTCTCTCTCTCTCTCTCTCTCTCTCTCTCTCTCTCTCTCTCTCTCTCTCTCTCTCTCTCTCCCTCCCTCTCTCTCAAGATTCAAGAATCAAGATTCAAATAGCTTTATTGGCATGGTGAAAGAAATCTTTACATTGCCAAAGCATTCACAACACTATACAATAGAAATAAGTATAAATAATTGTAAAAATAAATAAATAAAAATAAAGTATTTTTGTTTGTTTTGTTTTTACATTAAAAATAGTATAATAATTATAATAGTGTCTCTATAGGCATATAGGCATGTAGTTGGTAGCTCTGTCCTGCAGGAGGCTCTTTCTTCGTGACAGGACCTCACGTACCTGGCTGCCAGGTTTGAGCTCGCAGGGCTTTCTCCGAGCAGGAGTGGGAGTTTGTCCATATTAGATTTCTGATGGAAGTCTTTCTGGTAGGTTGTAAAAAGGGGATAGAAAGTGTCCCTAATGCTTGTATATTTGGGGCAGGATGTCAAAAAGTGTAGTTCTGTCTCCACTTGGTTCTCTGAGCAGTGAGGGCACAGTCGCTCTTCCTTCGGCAGCCAGGTCTGTCTGTGTCGGCCTGTCTCGATGCTCAGACCGTGTTCACTGAGTCTGTACATGCTCAGGACCTTCCTCAGTTTAGGGTCGCTCACTTTACTCAGGTATCCTGCCAATTCATATTTTCTGTTTAGGGCCAAATAGCATTGCAGTTTAATTTGTTTGGCTGTTGCGTCTGTCCAATGTTTGAGGTATTTCTCTTTTTGTGTTTTAATTATTTGGTTTGGTGTGGCTCTGTCTTTATTGTCAGTCTGTGACGTCAGCTGTAAGACCAATCGGCCGAGGGCGTTCTTCTTTGGTCGAGGGCTTTGTGATGGAGGGTCTGTTCATCACTGTTTTTTAAGTGGGCATGGAATTTAATGGCTCTTTTTTGAATCGTAAATACAAGGGGGTATAATCCTAATTCTGCTCTACAGGCATTGTTTGGGGTTTTGCCAAGTCTCTATTGGGTGTTTGTCCCATTTAGTGAACTCTTGGTCTGCGAGTGGACCCCAGACTTCACTCCCGTACAGCGCGATGGGCTCTATTACTGTTTTGATGATTTTTAGCCAGATTCTGATTGGGATGTCAATTTGGATATTTCTCTTAATAGCATAGAAAGCTCTCTGTGCCTTGTCTCTCAAATCGTTAACAGCTTTTTTAAAATTTCCTGTGTTGCTAATGTTTATGCCAAGGTAAGTGTAGTCCTGCGTGTGTTCGATGAGCATGTTGTTCAATTTAAAGCTATGATGTTGGTCTTGGCGGCTGGGTCTTTTTTGGAAAATCATTATTTTAGTCTTTTTGGGGTTAACTGACAGGGCCCATGACTGACAGAAGCTGTGCAGGAGGTCTAGATGCTGCTGTAGACCCTCTTTAGTGGGAGACAGCAGCACCAGATCATCAGCAAACAGAAGGCATCTGACTTCGGTGTCCAGTAGAGTAAGGCCAGGTGCTGCAGACTGATCCAGAGCCCTCGCTAGCTCATTTATGTAGATATTGAACAGCGAAGGACTTAAGCTGCAGCCCTGTCTCACTCCACGACTCTGAGGGAGGAATTCTGTGTGTTTGTTACCAATTTTAACTGCAAATTTGTTGTTTGTGTACATTGATTTGATGATGTCATATGTTTTTCCTCCAATGCCGCACTGGATTAATTGAAGAAAAAGACCTTCATGCCAAATGGAGTCAAAAGCTTTTTTGAAGTCCACAAAGCATGAGAAAATTTTAGTTTTGTTTTCATTAATTTGCTTATCGACTAAGGTATGGAGAGTGTATATATGGTCTGATGTGCGATATTTTGGTTGGAAGCCAATTTGACACTTGCTCAGGACATTTGTGTCTCTGAGAAAATGGGCTAGTCTGCTGTTTAGGACGTTGCAGAAGAGTTTGCCTAGGTTGCTGTTTACATATATACCACGGTAGTTATTAGGGTCAAATCTGTCTCCGTTTTTATGTATTGGGGTAATAAGACCTTTGTTCCAAATGTTGGGGAATATACCTAAACTCAGGATGATATTGAAGAGCTTGAGAATGGCTAATTTGAATTTGTGGTCTGTGTATTTAATCATTTCATTCAGGATGCCATCGACACCACAGGCTTTTTGCAGTTTCAGGGTTTGGATTTTGTCTAATAGTTCGGTTAGTGTTATTGGGGAGTCTAATGGGTTCTGGTAGTCTTTGATGGTTGATTCTAAAACCCTTAGTTTGTCATAAAGGGCATTTTGTTCCTGATTTTTGTTTACATTATTAAAGAGGTTGGAGAAGTGGTTAATCCAAACATCTCCATTCTGGATAGCTAGTTCTTGATGGTAGGATTTGTTTAGTGTGTTCCAATGTTTCCAGAACTGGTCAGATTCTAAGGATTCTTCAATTTCCCTGAGTTGACTCTTCGTGTTTTGTTCTTTTTTCTTTCTTAAAGTATTCCTATATTGTTTAAGTTTTTCGTGATAGAGATGACGGATCTTCTCATTGTCAGCATCTCTGTGTTTCTGATTGGATAGGATTCTTAATTCTTTCCTAAGTTTTTTGCAGTCGTTGTCAAACCATTTCTCAGTGGCATGTGGTCTTTTTGGTTTTCTTTTTGTGTTTTTTAAGTTGGATAATGTTGCTGATACCTCAAATATTCTGTTCAGCTTGTCTACTGCTAGGTTTGTACCTTCACTATTGTGCGGGAAAGGAGTGGCAAGGAATTTATCTAATAGGGCTTGAATTTTCGGTTGACTAATTGTACTTAGATATATATCTTTACTGTTTTGTTTCCATCTATACATGTTTCTAAGTGAGTGGAGCTGGGTTTGTTTAGATGCTTCTTGGTTGGGCATTGCTCTGTTTAAGTAGAGGGTTATTTTACTGTGGTCTGACAGGGGGTTTAGTGGGCTGACTGTGAACGCTCTGAGGGAGTTTGGGTTAAGGTCTGTCAGAAAATAGTCTACTGTACTGCTACCGAAAGATGAGCTGTAGGTGTATCTACCGTAGGAGTCTCCTCGAAGCCTGCCGTTGACTAGGAACAGACCTAGTGTGCGACACAGACCCCCTCTCTCTCTCTCTCTCTCTCTCTCTCTCTCTCTCTCTCTCTCTCTCTCTCTCTCTCTCTCTCTGTCTCTCTCTCTCTCTCTCTCACTCACACTCACACTCACACACACACACACACACACACACACACACACACACACACACACACACACACACACACACACACACACACACACACACACAGACAGACGTATGACACGCAGCACACCTCTTGTGTGGGTGGCTGTAGATGTCAGATTATCCTCAAAGCTGTTGGGCTTCCCCCGAAACACACACACACACACACACACACACACACACACACACACACACACACACACACACACACACGAACGATCTGTCCTCCCACTCATGATGTTCATCTCCAGTGGAGCTTCAGGAAAATCCCACTCATGCGTTTCTGTGCTTTTTCAACACAGACTGACTATTTTATATATGGAATCAAGTATATTTTTCAGGACAATAAGGTTCCTTATGATATAATGATAAACAACATTGTAGATAGCAGTGAAAATTAAATGTAATTCAAATTTCAATACCAGAGCAGAAATACTAGGATATATAATGTATAATGTTTAGCATTTATGGGTTTTATGTCAGTAGTGTTATTGGCCCTCATTTATCAAAAGTGCGTACACCAAATTTCCAGCGTACACCTGGCGTACACCCAAAACCACGGTGACTTTGAGATTTATCAATATGGACGTTGGCGTACGGCACGCTCAAATCCTACGCCAGCTCAGGAGGTGGTGTACGCACGTTTGAGTTAGTGCGGAAATGCGCAGAAAAACAATTCCTAACGGCTCCGTACACTGACAAACTAAAGACAAAAAAAAAAAAAAAACAGCAACAACATAGTAGGCTAATTAAAAATCTGTCACAAAGAACCGGCAAAAGTAATGATTATGAATATGTAAATATAGTAAGGAGATATTTTAATTGTTTATTAATAAAGAAGTGTTTTCTTTGTGTCGGCTGCAAAGACGAAGTTGAGATGCTGACTCGGGATCTTCGCAGTATGAACGCGCCAGAGAGAAATGCACATTTCAGATTACATAAGCAGAGAGCAGTCTGCAGTCTGTTTTCTTTCGTTTTGAATTGTTCTGTTTAAAAGTAGACATGTCTGAGGCAAGTAGGGTACCTTATACGCCGAGTTTCGTTTCATTTATGAGATGAGCTCAGTTCACGCATCCTCCGTTTCATGATTATCTATCATCTGCTATTTAGGCTACTTCTTATAAATCCAGGTAATTGGTTGATGAAACGTTAAGTAAAATTAAGATACAATTAATACAAAACGAAATTCAGTTTAAAGAAAGGTTTGTGCTTTCTGTTTGATGTCTCTGTGAAATTTTTAAAATATATTTTAGTGCCGCTTTCAGAGCGCTCGTATCATTGTTTTTTCCTCATAAATGAACACGAATAATAATAAGAATAAGAATATTACAAATGGACATGCAATTATGTGAATGAATGGTACTCCACATCACATCATCGTCACTATTGTACGTGATACGATATTAAATGCTAATTGTTTCAAAACACCTGCTGTAAAATAATGCATTGTGATAGGTCATTTGATCTCCACGTCGGAGAAGTTTCTCTTCTTTGCCGTCTTCCGTGTGTCCATGGCGTAAAATGAGGGCGTGGGGGAAGCGGAGACTTGAATATTTAGAGGCGTGTTATTCTAATGACGATCGTTTTCAGCCGCGGCATTTATCAAGGGCAGGTATTGCATACACCTGGATTTCAAAGGTACGCACAGCTTCATACATCAGGCGGTGAGAGGAGTGTAAGCATAATCTTACGCCAACATATACGCCCGTTTCTACGCAAGAATGATAAATGAGGGCCATTATATTTATTTCCTGTTGAGTAATTTTAGTGCTTAACTCAATAGTTCTGTATTTATATCAGCGTATCGGTTCTTTTACACTGAGTTTGGAGGAGGAAAATGAACATGTCGTTGCTCTAGAAAACACAGGTGCTGCTGAGATGAGATTTAATGGCCTGGTTTAATATTTCACTAATCAAATTCAGAATGACTGCAGCCTCATTTCACCTGATGTAGGTCAACACACACACACACACACACACACACACACACACACACACACACACACACACACACACACACACACACACACAACACACACACACACACACACACACACACACACACACACACACACTCACACACGTTTCTGTTTTAGGGTCACATACACTTGTAGCAAATGACTTTTATTCCATGAATATGATGTGGGATCAGGGTTAATGTCGCATGATGATGTCACCAATATCTTGGTCTGTTTCCGGGAAGAGAAAGACTAGGGAAATACTTTTAACTTTAGTTACACTTTAGCGTCACACTTGTGATCCTGGCAGTCAAGGTTAACTGAAGTCAATAAGCGCAATATAATTAAAAAAACAGGCACCATTCATTTATAAAATAATAAAAAGACTAGAAAAATTCTTCTGTTTTTGCAATAAGTAAATATTAATAAAGCAGAGTAATCAAGAGACCTTATCAAATATCTTATCCAAGTTTGATCTTTTTAGCAAAGTTCATTTGAAGTGCAATTTTTTCTTCTGCATTTTTATATATATATCCTGTCTACAATGACCAGAGGGTTAAAGAGGGACCAAATAGGGTTAAAGAGGTGCATTCTGGGTAACGGTTGTCCCGCTGTCTCCTCAGTGCCGTATGCAGTGTAAGGACATCCCAGCCGAGACCATGTACGACGTTCTCCACGACATCGAGTATCGGCGGAAATGGGACGCGAACGTCATCGAGACTTTCGACATCGGCAAACTGACGGTCAATGCAGACGTGGGCTATTACTCCTGTAAGACCTCGCAGTACTTCACGTGTGTGTGTGTGTGTGTGTGTGTGTGTGGTGTGTGTGTGTGTGTGTGTGTGTGTGTGTGTGTGTGTGTGTGTGTGTGAGTGAGAGTGAGTATTAGTGTGTGTGTACTTAAGCTTGTTTCCTCCACAGGATATAAATATAAACAAGGCTAATTGTGATTCTATAATTACCTTTAT